>CM029123.1:16259118-16629118 GCA_016859345.1 Istiophorus platypterus | reverse complement strand
AATGGTCCAAAACTCAACTAGAAAATGTTCAATTTATTATAATATAAAGACAAAAAAAGCAGTGACTCCTCTTATTTAAGAAACTTTAGACCAGAAAACTTCTGGCATTTTCTGCCTGAAAATCGGCTAAAGCAAAAACCTGATTATCAGACTTTTTGCAGATTAATTTTCTATCGATCAATCAACTGACTAATGGCCGCGGTTTTACAATACAACAGTCCTGCTCAGTGATTTGCGATATTAAAGGGAGAACCTGTTCACTTCGCCCAATGAAATCGTGATCACACATATGTGTCGGTACATGTTTATGCACGATGTTTGTTTAAAGCAGCAGCTAACGTCTGTGATTCACATACAAATCCTAACAATTACCATCAAACGAGAGACGTGACGGATCAGGCAGAGAACAGACACTTTACCTTAAAACCGGCTGAAAGAGAGAATCTTCTCAACGACAAAAAGGAGAAACACTAACGGGGAAGTCAACGCAACGTCGCCGAGGCAGCGGTGAGCAGAAGATGACTAAACATCAAGTGACAGTAATCACATTAAGGGACAAAAACACATGAGGAAACTGTAAGATGCTCAAATCGACATCGGCGTGACTGGACGACACAGGAGCGACAACCAAAACACGCTGCCAGCGGTGCAGACTGCGTTTAACTCTACACCCCTGGATCTCGGTTGTCTGCGCTTGGCTGCGGTTTACGCGCTGAACGGGTTTTTGTAAAATACACCCGGTGGCGTTAATGTCACACGACGTGAGATGGCTACGGGTTTCTGGGTGGTGTTAATCCGTGGAAACGAACCGGTCGTGTGCCGTGCGACACCTTAAAAGGTGTTCAGCTAGCGGCGAAAACACAACCACCCCGCACCCGCGTTAGCGCGATGCTAGCACGGGCAGCTAACCCGTTATCCGCGGCTGTTTACCTTCCTCCCCGCCCGGTGTTTTATCTTGTCCAGGAACTTGGCAGCCGGCGGGGACATCGCTCTCTCCTTCTACTGCCAGTTGCGTGACGGGAACCGCACGAAAAGTGAAGGTTTTGGATGCACTTCGTCCCGTTTCGGGCGTCGGGTTCGGGGGGGGGAGTGTGAACGCGGACGGTTTAATCCGCTAGCGTCTTCTTTCATGTGAGAGCGAAAACTTCCGCCACGTCCCACGCTCCGGATTCGGCCTCCGATTGGACGAGTCGCCCGTCAATCATCCCGTTGCGGAAATGACTCCATACGTAAACAGACACACGTGACGACCAAAACAACCATTTACTGCCTTTGGACGGTCACATGGACGGAGCTAATCTGCATTTAAAGCTTTTATTACAGCTGCAGCAGCGCATCGTGGGGTTAAATGACCACAGGGCGGAACATCGAAGGAAAGTATCGACTTTAACCGGGGGAAAAAGTGTCTGATCCTTTTCATTCTAACGTTTTCATCGCCCCCGCGAACAAAAAAAAGTGTTAAAACTTTCCACACTTTTAAGTCTCTGGCACCCTCTATAGCCCATGTACTCAATAGGCGGATTCGGATCAGAGAAAAATACAAATATGGTTGCCATGTTATTAGCAACGTGGGCAGGGAGCTCATCTGCTATAAAGCTTGAATTAATAATGTGGAAAAATGTGGAAAACCAGCCCATGCAAATAAAGGGTGCTAGTTAAAACCACGTTTAAGCATTAGAAGACGAAGTAATCCGTGCTCATGTTAACTGCCGAAACAAAGCATGGGACCAGTTTGCTCAAACTGCAATAAAACAATGACTTGTTTGTAGAGTGGTGGACTGCCACTACAGTCAGCACCAAGAAGGCACAATTTCATGTGTGGTTTTGCAGCTGAAGTTATCACATCAGGTAATTTCAACTGCAAATATAGTGGAAAGCTTGTGCAAACTCTCTAAAATAGACTTTTTTCCCCCAAAGTTTAAAGACTTAAATCCACTCTAAACTTCAGCCATCAATAGAGAAATATGTTGTGTTTATGTAATTTTTCAAAGTTAAATATTAATCGTGTTACCCATCTTCTCTGGGCCTGTGACACCGTGGAAATTTGGCAAGTGGACCTTTAAGACCTGTAACATGTTCTACAGTCTAATTTTCCAGGGCTCATATATTTATGATCGGTGTTTGGTTGTAATCTAATTTAATTCTTTTTATAATGATGCCAAGGATCAGAGTTGGAATATAACAGCATGCATTATACTTGTTTAGATAATAGGTACTGCAGAATAAAGCTTTACAATACATTTCATTGTATCTAAATATATTTAATCAAGTAATATACCTTAGTACTTCTACTTTCTTGAATATTGCCATTTTATGCTTCTTTATACTTATACCTCACTATATTTTACAGGCAAATACCATTTTTTTTTTCATTTATCTGACATCTTGAATTACCAGTTACTTTTCAGATTTAAATAATACATACAACATTATAAAATACCACGATAAAAATATTTTTTATAGATTGGACCACCAAAAGCAGTAAAAAATAGTTCCACCTCCACTAACCAAATCATCAAGTACTTCTTCAATATTATTCACATCAAAAGTAATTATGTAATGATAAAATAATGCAGCACTAATATTGTCAATTCTGCATTATTATAGCTTTTACTCTAAGTACCTTTTTTCCATAATATTTCTGCACTAATTAAAATTTTGAATTCAGGATTTTACATCCAAAACAAACAATAGGATTACAGCACATGAAGTATGACTGCTGATATCAACATGTCTCAATGTTAGGGAACACTCTTTCAAATAAGGACTTTTCATTTTCATTTCATTTTGCTGCAAATAATTATTTTTACTGTGTTGAATCTTTTACTTAAAAAACACCGAGTACAACTTCATCACCTCCAAGGGCCCAGGTGAAACTTGAAGAAAACAATTATTATGCTCAAGGTTCAGTTTATTCATCCAAAAGATCAGTTACAGTCACGCTGCTCATTCCTTATCAACCAACAGTGGCAGCAGAACATAGAAATAAATACCCATAAAGTAAAACCATGGATAAAAAACAACATCAGACAATAGTCCACAATAAAAACTGTTATAATACATTCAAGAAAAATACCTTTAAACTAGAATGATGATCAACCAGGTAAAAGGATGAGTCTGGTTTGCCACAGGGGCAGCAATATTCTGAAATTTTGATTTAATTTGTGTTCTGATTTGTACTCAAAGTGCAGAAATCCTCACAACTTGCAGTTTTTGCAGGAGTCTGACACTGAACACAAAATTGCAGCGGACAACTTCAGACTTTAAAAGGTCAAATGCAAATTAGCATTCCCTTGTAAAACTTTACAGAAGAACCATAAATGTCTATCAAAGAACATTTCCAATTACTGTAACATTCTTTCAACACAGCCTGAAACTAGTGGGTTGTTCTTTTGTTTCATGATAAAAGGCAGAGCAAAGAGCTGACGTAAAACTGAGTTCGGGTTCGCCAACTTGGGTCCAAAACGCTAAAACTGTATCCAGACACACTCGCATGTTGTATTAAAAAGACATTGTAACAAGTGGTTCTGAAGGCTGATCACAGTCTGCTCAGTAATTAATACAGACCTACCTCATACGGTAATCTTGGAGCAGAATCGAGTTTCAAAAACACGTATACAATCCTGATTAACATTGTACTTGAACTTTAATGTAGTTGCTGCGTAATGTAATTTGAAGTCTATAACTACACCTGAACTTTGTAACTGTGCGTTCAGTCACATGTGATGAAGTGTAACGGTTAGAAGCCGATCAGTTGCACAGATAACAGAAGCCAATATCAAACTCCTGTATTGTTGTTCAGTGACTGTTGTCACATACACCATAGCATTTTATCATGTCTGCAAATGCTGAGATATATTTCTTATTTGTGGTTTACAAAGTACATAGTATATTGGCTTGTACAGTATTCATTCTTTAACTGCTCTTTAACATTTAATAACCTCGCATATTCATAATGGAGGCTCAAACCCAGGTATGTTTTTCTTTCTAAATTAGATTATTAAGTTTTTTTCCAATATAACCACCAACATATTTTCACCCTTTTATTTTATCTAATCTTAAATTCTTGCACTTTTAAATTTTCCGGTTGAACATTTTTGAAGAATTAAATGCTTTTTAGTTGGGTGAGAAAATCCCCCACCTGTCAATGAAACATTTTGAAAACCGGGATGGATTAAATTCACATGACCAAGCCAAAAAGAAGCATTAATCAGCTTCAGTAAGATTAACCATTTTTTGAAGGCAATTATTGATCAATTGTATTTAAAAGTATTAGGTTGACTTATTACATGCGAAGAGTAGTTTTGCTTTCTTAAACCCCCACCCAATTCCTGCCCCCTCCCTACAACTCTGCCTGTGACAAACACCCCACACACACTCCTCAATCCAATCAGAGCGCCTAAGGGGAGCCACAGAGACGAAGGACGGACATCCTGACCATGAAAGTCTTCGTCTACTTTGAGGGCTCTTGTGAGCCTTTTGACATCTTTCCAGATCAGACTGTGGAGGCGCTGAAACAGATGGTTAAGGTAAAAGAAAAAGCTCTACTCAGGGCCCAGGGCCTCCAGGGTTAATTGACACACTTTTACTGCATTTTAAAAATCGACAGGATGATTTGAATGTATTACTAATGGGAAAAGAGAGTAATTGATGGACTTATTAACTCTTTGGCATAGTGTAGCTTGTAATGGTGAAATAGTATGCATTGAAAATTTTTTTTACATATGCATTAATGTTTATGTATTGAAAATAACACTGACATGAGACTGCCAGTCTCAATCTATTAGTAATTAATTATATTACATGTCAGGAATAAACAACACTCGAAATTTCTTGTTATTCACTTCACCGGGGGAAAGCAAATGCCGCCATAGATACTGAACATCTTCTGTCACAAACTTACTTTCTTGGTCTGTACTCTGTCTCAGCTCCTTAAATTTCCAATCCGCTACTTTCTGTAGGAAAACTTTCTTGTGCGACTCTCTGATGATAAGCAGGTCTGGCACTACCTAGAGCTGAGCTACGGTGGCGCTGCTCTGCAGGACAGCTGGGCTCTGTGTGATGTGGGCATCACCAGTGGCAGCGCCATCCGATGCCTGATAAAGGTATTAAAAGCATCAAAAGAAATTGACCAATAAACAATCCGTTTACAGTGATGCATGTTGGGACATGATGCTGGCGTGCATGTTTGTGTTTTACATACTATTTATAAAATTTGCTTACACATGAAAGTGCTGATTCAGGTATTGGTATGAAGTTTTATTAACATAAAAATGGTAAAAGGATATATGTTAATTCAGCAACAACAACAACGATGCTCCTGCTATTCTGTGTAATTTTTAGTGATTTAAAATATTGTGACAGTAAACATCCAATTACTTTGGCATCTCAGGGCCCTTTCATGTAACATGAAACCAGAGTGGGTGCCATATTTTTCAAAGGAATGTGTCTAATTTCAATTCTAATCAAGTCAAATATTATATGAAATTAACTGTCCACCTTTGCAAACTACTACTCCTACAACTGGTTCACATGTAGTGCTTTGCTCAGCAACGCCTCGGCGGGGTGGATGCTTGCTAAAACAGGAGCCTGGACTCACCAAATATACTCACTAATGACAATTCAGTTCAAAAACACTCAGTTCTTATTTTTTTCATTTGAGGGCAGCTAAAATTAGTATCTTAGTGTATACATATTCATAACTTGAGTTATTCCTCCTCAGAGACATTCTTCTAACAGTGAGTGAATTTAATGTAAGACTGGTGCACTAATATGGAACAAGCTGTTCCCATGTGAGCAGCAGCTTGGAGGGTAATATGTTTATGGCTGTCTGCAATCTTTAGTTTGTGCACATTACTTGGTTTAGTATTATGAGTCATTCCAGGCTCATCACTAGGCAACCTTGTGTAAAAGTTGACAGTTGTGTGTGTTTGTGTGTGTCCCTTCACAGCATTTGTGTCTCATAAAAATAGGTGTTTTCAATGGGCCTTGTAGTGTTTCTACTCTGTTTCATTCTCCAGACTTTTGTATAAATTGGTCTGAGTCACCTTGCATTGACATTTCACATCTTTAGTTTATTTCAAAGACACATGTCTGCCAACTGTAATGACTATACATGCATTCATTCAAAATCCTTTACATGTAAGACAGTGATTAAATTATCTAAAAAGCTTTTGCAATTAGATCTATATACATTTCTGTTGATCCGTACAAATTACTTTTACTTTTGCCAAAAGCATTTCAGCATTTCTTTGTTTATTTCAGCAAAGTTATCCACATGACAGTTCAGTACATACAATATATTTTAATCTTTTTTAATAAGGTGACACTGTACATACAGTAATGTCAATCACAGAGTAGTAGCAAATACCAAGATCATTACATGATGCCCCTAATAACGAGACACTACAGAGCATTCCCTCTTTGCTTGTGTACTACTTTTGCTCTATTTGTACAGTAAACAAAAAGACACTACTTATAAAATACAATTTCAAAAAAACATACCTGTCACTGTGTGTTTGATTCCAAATGAATTAATGTAAAAGTATTTTAGTTAATAGCTGGTTAATGGTGGAAATGGGGTATCTAGTCTATATCTATTCTAGTACAGTGGCTATGAACAATTTTAAAAAATGTAATGAACTAAAAAGTAAAAATGTTAAACTGGCTCATGTACCTCTGATTTATAATGTTTATTTTAAAGTTTTGGCTGATGATAGAGGGTTTGGTTTACGGGTCAGCACCCTTCAGTGAGATATGAGGCTTTTTTTTTAGAAAAACACAAGAACTGATCTTGTGACTTCAGTTACTTTGACGTTTGTCCTATTAACTGCAAGGTGATTGTGTGCATATAACTATTTTTCAGAGTGAGCAAAGGCCTGTGATGCATGTGTTCAATGCTGTGACAGGAGAAATCTTACCAATCACAGGAAGTGAAGCTGTCCTGCATATGTCCGTTGCTCGACTGAAAACAGTGATGTCCATGCAGAGTGGCCTCCCTGTCAGCACCTTTAGACTGACCATGCATACAGATGTGCAACTCTATGACTGCAACCAGCTGCAAGACTATGCTATTGAAGTAGGTATGGGTGCTTTCTCTTTCTGCTGCTATGTGACTGACATGTCCAACTTCATTGTAAGTGAGGTTTAGAGAATTATTAAGAATACTGTTGATATCTGAGCAACATTTGCATTATTCATTGAAAAGTTAGATGTATTTTATTTTTCTTAGCTTATGAGCAACTTAATTCCTTTAAAATACACAATGTATGCAGCCTCCATCTGTGCTGAATGATGGTTGGTACGAACTTGGTTTTAGGTGAAGGCGAAGAGAGATGAAGTTTTTGAGAGACTTTTGAAGTTGGAACATAATCAAAATTACTTAATTTTCTGTATGGAATGGTAAAATTTGACCATCTTCACAAGACAGAACAGGCTATGTTTTTTTTTGCATTTAACAGCAGTTATGGCCACAAATATTGACAATGCTTTCATTTACTACATGACCACTACTGACAAGGTATAAGCTTAAAAGCTCCAGTATGATGAACAAAATCAGCTTTTTTTAAGTCAAAGATTACTTTGCATATTAACTTTTTGCTTTCAATTGACAGATTTGAAATTAAAACAGAAGAAATGAAATATGTCATTGATTTCTTTTGAAGCCCAGGCCATTGTTTGTTTTTTAACATAGGCACTACTCTCCGTTTGGACACATGGGATGGGTGGTTGGAGTTCCTCCACGGCTGCCTCCTGGGCCACAGATTGACAGTCCAGAGCTACCTATCAAAGGAGAAGCTTGTGATGAGGTCAGAAATTCTTCACATGAATAAAAGTGAGACTTATTCACGATAAATCAGAGTGCAGTCTCACAAACAAAACATTTTTTTCAGCTTACTTTGAGTGAAACTTTCCTCTTTCTTCCAGGTTTCAGCTGCGGGTTGCACTCTACATTGCTGCCACTTTAGGCCACCTGGACCTAGCAGGCTGGCTGCTGGAGAGGGGAGTTCATGCTGAGGAACCAGTGGGAGTCCATCCGTACCGCCAGTGGTGCCACACAAGCGCCCACCCAGACGCTGGAAAGTGCCCCGTCCATGTAGCTGCAGAGAGCAATCAGCTCGTCATCCTCAAACTCTTCATCACCAAGAGCCTTTTGACCTTGGCTTGCCGGGACCCTGGTGGTCGTGACCTTCTGAAAATTGCCATTCAGCATGGCCACAGGGATTGTGTGCGCTACTTAGCCAACAAGCTGTGCTCAGTGGTATCCTTGCCAAACATTTCCCTGCCCATGCGCATATACCTCCAGATGAAACACTGGGTAAATCTGGGGCAGAAGAGAGCGGTCTCCAATCGATGCCAGCACATCAGTGCCTCATTCAAAACCAGGATGGGAGATATGTTGCTGGTAGATGGCTTTAACCGGCCACAGATGTCTTCCAAATCCAGAAAAGCTGAGCCCAAACTAAGAAGAGTAATAAGAGCCAAAGCTTTGCAACACTTACCACCCATCAGCAACATACTTTCACTAACACACCTCCCCTCCAAAAGCGCACCACCCCAACTACCCAGCCTCCAGTCTATGAACCCTGGTGACTTTAAAGAGACACAGCAAAGGTGGAAGCAGGATGTAAAACAGGGAGATGATGACCCTTTGGATAAAATAAAGGAGGGAGATAGCATTCTTTGCGGGGGCAAGTTTACTCTCCCACCAGTTTCACGAGAAGGCATTTCCAAACCAGGGTTCGTTTGTTCATCACCAAAGTCATCCAGTATCCTGACTGCATCGCTGGAGTCTGTCTCTCAGCACTGTGGCCGAACACAAAGAGAAAATGCCATATACTACTTGAGTATAGCCAGGTCTCTATATTTCCTACTGTGTAAATTCATGTGTATGTGTACAGTAACTCACTGTGGGTGAGTAGGGGCTACACAGATTTTAGCATCAAGACGTTTACAGTATATCATTTCTTAAGGGATTTCTGCAATTAGACGGATCTCTGCACAATTTTACCTTTTTTTCTACATGGCAGGATGGGGTGGAAAATAAGAATATCTGAATAAAATTTTGGTACAATGGATGATTTGTTTAACTTGATAAAACTGGAAGATATGGCTCTGTTTCTTCCAATTTCTATTGGAGGTAATGTACAAAATAAAAAAAAATAAATATGAAGATATGGCAGTAATCAGTTTCATGTGAACTGCATTAACCTGGAGAAACACTGGCACAAACTAAACCACTGAAATAGAACAGAGTGACTTACTTGGCTAATTTCCACTGCAGTTAAATACCAAAGTATCACTTAATTAACTCAACAACTATTTATGATTGATGAGTAAATGCCATACATGGCAGGTTTAAATTATTGTGCATAATGATTCTTTTCTCTTTTGATATAGTACCTTCACAGAGAAACCTTGGGCAAAGCAGCTGAGCATAGCACGGACTTTGGTTAGGAAGAACATCCACTCCATGGTTTGATACTCATGAACCCCATCAATACAGACAAGGCCCACTCAGATGTGTCACCCGACTCCATGTGGATCTCCCATCAGGTGCCTGAAACAATGTGGACAATGAAGAATCCTTCAGAGTGACAAAGTGAGGAGTGTATCTCATGCTTAGTGTGTCGTTAAGATATAAACCTGTCTGTCTTTATGTGCTTTGCTAAATCTCTGCCTTTCATTACTTTTCATACAAAGACAGAGTGATACACAGACATTATGAATATTGGTATTTAGATATTTTTTCTGATAACTTACAGTGAGTTAAATGGTTCATAGATGAAAATTATTTTTGGACAAAAGTCCAAGCAAGGACTTGCCTTTTTCTCTGCTTGCCACAAGTTAAAATTTAGGGCTAAGAGCACTAAGAGCAATAGCATACAGTATGTACTATAGTATATATAGTGGATATATAGTAATTGAATTTAAATAATTTGTTGATAAAATACTTAGAACAGTTGACTGTGCTGGAAGACCAAAACTGAAATGTATTTATGCAATTGTCTGTTTATGTTCCTCCCACTTAGATATGGAATCACCCTCTATTCCTGAATCACTTAACCGCATGACCAAATCTTTTTATTTTTCCTTTTCTGCTTTGAATTTCTTCTATAATGCAATGTAAATCTCAGGTATTGGCAGCAAAAAAACCTACAGGACAGAGACTGAGTGATGAAAAATTATCACATCGATGGAATGGGCAGAAAGATTAAAGATCTGTTATGTTTCATAGGTTGTAGATACACTGTTTCTTTCCTTTTAACAAAAGTAAAGGGATTTTAGAAATAAAGACATATAAGCGAATGGAACTTTATTTATTTTTTGTCTAATAGAACACAAAATAATGGGCACTGCACCACCCAACAGAGGCCCCCTGCTGCCCATTATTTGCTTGAAAGAACCATTCATTAGGACTGAAGCAAATATGAAGATAAGAAATACCAAGCATATGGATACACAGCGGAGAAATTAATTATTCTCCAGGGGTAGTATGAAAATATGCAATTAAAGTTTTGACATTGTCTTTGGCTGCGAAAACAACTATTTAAATATTTTTTGAAGGCTGTAGATGGTGTTTCAGACTAGAAGGATAGGTTTTAGGTTCCTAGTTCGGGTTCGTGCATTCGCTCCTGCATTCACATTCACTTTAAAAAAACAAAACAACAAAAAACAAAATACAAAAAACAAAAAACAAAAAACAAAAAACAAAGCAAAGATTCTACAGCTGTCAACAGTCAACACCGACCCCTTAGTTGCCTCTGTGAGTTCGGAAATTCCAGAGCACGTAAAGGCAGCGCAATCTCAAAAATCTCGCGATGTTTGGAGCCCGGACCCGCCGGTGGTACCGATGCCCCGCCAGTCTGCGAACAACCGGGGCAGTAGACATGCAGAAGCGGCCGGACCCTGCCTAGGTTCCCCCCTCTTGATTTCTCTGGACGAGCCCTGAGTTATGCCGGGGATCGTGTTTGAAACCGAACCGGCTTTTCGCTAACCGAGTCGCAGAAAAAAAAAAAACCAAAACAACAAAAAACGCAGAAGCGGATTCTCAGTTCGAGGGGGAAACAGTTTTGAACCGACCGGTGTGACAGTCAGCGTGTGGGAATGGCAGCTCCCCGGCCGATAAAAGGCATCCTGAAAAACAAGAGCAGCGGGACAAACGTCAAATCTCTCCCCGAAGAGCTGCCGGGGGAGAATCCCGAACACGCCCCGGGACTCTCGGATGATGACCAAGGGTAAGTTCCCTCGCTCGGTCGTCCGGTGAGGTTAGCTAGCTAAACACTTGTTAGCATCTGTCACGTTAGTCACCGTTTCGGGCCAACGGTGAACGCGAAGAGTCACATCCCCGGTTGTAAATGTCAGCCCGGTGCTGCGTGTTGTCTGTGCGAAAACTTTCTGGTTCTTTCTCTTGACCGTCGAGAGGGTTTCTCCTCCCTGATTAAAGAATAAAAAAATAAATATAATCTTGATATGTGTGTGTAGCCGAGAGCTAACGTTTGCCTCACGGAGCCGTTTGTCTGATAAGCTCGTTCGTTAGCCAATAATGCGATTACAACGGTTGCTAACGAATAATTATATTGTTCGTTAGAGACACCAAACTATTAAAAAAGAAGAAATAAAAGAGTCCCTGCCGTCGACTCGAGTCAGTGGTAGTTTAAAAGATAATCAGCGAACAGCCCCGAGCGTTGATGACCATTATAGGACAAATTAACACCGACTGGGACAGAAGTCGTGCTCTCATGAACACTTGACCCCGTATTACACTAAACGTTGTTTACCCCGGATTGTCATGTCCTCATATAACCTTAGCTGGAGGTTTACTCCCCGGTACATCAGCAATACATTGTCTTCTACAGGTTACATTAGAGTGAATAAGATCTGGGCCAATATAACTAAAAGCCACTGACAAAACTCACGGTATTGCTGTTTTGGATTTATCGCTTAAGCTTTAAACTAAAATTGGCACACTATGTGTCGCTTAAAGCCTTTAATGGGTATTGAGAGTCATTACATCCCTGGCATCAAACACTTGATGTTTCATCTGACACTGATAGATGTGTTACAGGCCCGTACTGGCACTCAAACGCCGGTATGGGTCTAAAGAGGCAGAAATCTGTGGTAAACAAGCCTCTAAACAAGACTATTATGATTTTCAGAATCTCATATGCACCTCAGCTCTAGCCCACCTGCAGTCATCTCATAAAAGTGCTGTTTGATATTCACCGTTACCATTGTACCTCCTCTCATATCCCCTGCCAGCTTCCTGAACAAATCCCCCTGTGCCCTTTAGGACACACACCTATTAGATGTTTTGTCAAAGGACATCTCACATTGCCTGGCGTAATTTCCTTCCTGATGGTGGCCAGGATGACAGTTCAACCACTCGCAGCAGAGGACACTTGACTAAAATATCAAGCGTGTTTGATGGCAGTTGGGACATCTCAGATGAGGTCAAGAGCTTTACAGGGCAAATAACTCGGGGTTTGCCAACAGTTTCACAGTTTAGTGGCAAGAGTAGACTCAACAAAGATCTACCAAAATGCGGATTGTGAAGACTCGTCTGGGACTTCTTTATAAGCTGTTCTGTTGTCTAATAGGTGCTTGGCCTTAGGGTCAGGGTGACGAGAGCTGGAAGTTGGCTTCTCTCTCTGGAGTAACATTTGACTTGGGCAGTATTATCAGTTGAGTTTTTCTGTGGAGTTTCATATTTGGATTTTAATTAATTTAAAATGATATCTCATACATATTAGGAGCCATTTGGAAACAATCATGGTTTATCTACAATGCTTCTTATCTCTTCAACATGCATGTCACAGCTCATGGTACGTATATCAATCAAAATAATTATGTCAGCTTCATGATTATACTGTGCCTTTATATATAGTTAAAAAAAAACATATTATTGGATATTTAAGCTATGTATGTCATTTGAGAACACATCTGCAAGTAACTGGGTAACAAAATACCTTAGGCAAAAAAGTGCAGGTCTGTTTGGGAAGTTGTCTCATGCTTAATGCATCGTTAGTTCAAGTCCCACCAGGGTTTTTCAAACTGCCCTCGAGTATCTCTCTGCAAAGTACACCGGCCAAGCTACTTTGAAAACAGAAGCTTGAAACAAAGCACAAACATGTTGCCCAACAATCAGGACATAATATATATTGATATTATTAAGTCTAAAAGAAATAAATATACAAACATATTAGCCTTTTAAGGCTTTGCCAGAAATGATTTCTGTCTGATTCACACTCAGGGTGATGAATTAACACCACCCACCTGCCAAATGCTGCTAAATCACTGAGGCTAGCTGGAGATTCTGCCTCCTGTAACACTTGTTTTAGGTAGTATCATCAGTTGAGTTTTTATGGATATTCATAGTGGGATTTTGATTTATTTAAAATGATATCTCATACATATAAGAAGACATTTGCAAACAATCATGGTTAATCTACATACCTCTAATCACTTAGCTCAACTTGTATGTCATAGCTCATGGTACATATATCAATAACAAAATAATTTTGTCAGCTTCATAGTTATGTTCTTCATATATCCTGCCTGTTACTTTGGAAGGTAGCCAGCTTTTTTTTCTGTTAAAGTTGACTGTTGAATGTGTTATATATCATCCACTGTGCCCCCTGATTCTCCCATGTCAGTGGGTGCAAACGTGAGGAGCTGTCCAATCGGAGCCGCAGCGTGAGAAATTAGGCCGTCATAGGCAGTTATTAGTGAATTCAAATCCCAACAGTGAATCAAGCTTTTTCTGTGTTGATACAAAAATAGTCTGTCTTTGAGTGAGGAGGAAGCCAAGGAAAAATAGTTTTCTGGAAGGATCCTATGTGCATCCAAGCACCAAATCCACAGAGATGACAAGAAGAAGGTCTGACCATGCAGTACCATCCATGCTGCCAATGTCAGCTCTGTGTTTAAAGCAAACACTCTCACTCTCATAACTGTACATAAAATGACCGTACATTGAAAGTTAATTGGGGGAATTCTGGGTCTCTTTAAATAATAACTATAAAGAGTCTGGTCTAGAAGAGCTCTCTATGCAAAGTGCCCTGAGATAACCTCTGTTATGATATGGCACTATCTAAATAAAATTTAATTTAACTGTTTTTGTGGGTTTTTTGTAGGGGGGGGTACAAAAAATTTCCAATCATTTTTTGCTTTTATTTAATTTTTTGTCATATTATATTTTTAGCTCCTTATGCACAATTAGATTATGAATTTTCTCATAATCCCTGTGTCAGTATAAGCCTTTTTCTTTTTTGACATACCTAAATGATGACTCTCCAACGTCAGCATTTATCTATTGTAGTAAAATTTGGCAGGGCTCCACTACTCAGGCGCTGTGCATACAAACAATCCTCCTGAAGTGTTTTTTCACAGAAAACACTAGAGGTTAGCAAGCTTTATTTCTACCATTATTCAGGATAGCACTGCTCACACTCAGCTTGACAACAGCCCAGATACATTTTCCTTCTCATCAGCTTCAGCTCTACAAATACCCAGCACCCAACATTATTTTGGTCTACCGCCTGTCCATGTTTAAAAAATTCAGCCTCCCATCATTGTTTTCTAGTCAGGGCATGGACCTGAACAATGTAAGACTCAGTGCTCACAGCCGTTAACCGTCATTATCACCTTTTAATTAGTGGAGCCGAACATGAATGCCACAAGTCAACTAAAACCAAGGTGAACTTTTAAAAATACAAAAAGATTGTCTGCAATCTGTCTTCTTTTGTGTTTTTTGTTTGTCTGTTTGTTTTTTTAATAAACAGAAATCATACGGATTGCACTATACATGAATATTATCCACTTCTGTACTATCAACAGGGAATAAACTTTATCTCCTTGGCCACTTTTTTTTTTTAAATATACTTTCTGATATCCCCTTAATCACCCACTATTGTTTAGTTAACAGTGATATTATGTCACACCTAGTCATATATAATTCATACATGCCTCCATGAAACTCAATCTCTCCTTCACTGTCCTGCAAGCCTCATCCTGGCTGTGTGATGGACAGTTTAACTGGCAGACATTGAATCTCTGACTTTCTGCACTATGGAGAGAAAAACACAATTTTACTCTCCTCTGTGCACGTCTGTTGAAGTCACCATGGGAACAGATAATTAAAACGGGTATAAACAGGTATCTGCTTAACAAGGATAAAGAGCATCAAGGAGGACAAGGCAGTTAAACTGAGTAAAAAATATTTACCTTTACTCTGTATTATCTTTTCGTATTGTCAATACAGAGACAGGTAATAAATCTGGTGAATAGGGATATAATTTTATTAAAACAAAATGAGACATTTGACCCTGTAAGTTAAGATTCGGATTCACCACAACCAACACTAATCTACTTGCCGGTCAGTTATATCAGTTAAAATCCCTGCATTTTTTTGCAGAAGGCATCACATTTCTCCACATCGTGACATTATCATTGCATCTGATGTGGCCAGTGTATTCAATTTGTCGTCCCTCCTCTTTATTCAGCTTCTCCTCTGATGCACTTTTTCTCTTAAGTCTGGAGAGAGAACAGGCTTAAGAGGCTGTTCTAGGCCTAAATCTAGTTGGCGATCTATCAAACATTGTGTAATCTTTTACTGTGCTACTGCTTACTGAGGAAGGAGCCGAAGGAGCAGTGATTTGCGTTCATGTAGAGTGTTTACCAAAAATGGCAGAAAAACTGAAACAGGAAAGGTTTTTATGAAAAATAATTCTATAATACCAAAATATGTTTTTTCATTTGCCAAATTGTCCATCAAAAGGACAATGTGTAAAAATGTTAATCTGTCTTTAAAACAAATGGAATGGAGTTAATTTAAAAATATTTAGATTTGCTAAAATATATTTCACTCACTCAAAGATACTCTACTAAGTTTTTTGTAGGACACGATCATAATTTAGATGACCTGTGATTATTTGGCTGGGATAGACGAACATGTAAAACTTATGAGAATTTTCTCCATGGTTGGTGTTCCCCTCCTTGTTCCTTTCGGCTTGATACAGTATATGGTGCCAGTGTGATACTTTGAGCATTTCGAGCAGCCGCTGTCTCCATTGTAAAACAAAGGGCCTGCTGCTGTTACTGCTGGTGGCTTTAGTCTGTAGTGGGGCACACAGGGTTGAACCTTTCCCCTCTCCTCTCTGTGTATGCTACCTGATAGCACAGCTCAACTCTCAGTGATGACTCACTCTATTTAATGAGTTTTCCCGAAGCGTTATGCAGCCAGCTGTTGACCACCCTGGAGAGAGAGTCATCATCATGTAAGAGATACAGCTCTATATTTAGTGTGTGCTAGTGGTGGTGCTATCTGCCCCCCCCTCTTTGCAGAGGCAGGTGCATCATTGTTGTATTGCAGTTTTTGTGATGATTTGCCCTGAAGAAGTGAGGTGACTAGAGTGGATTTAAGGGGCAAAATCAGTTTGGTGGAAATAGGACATGGTTGTCTTCTCCTGGACTGTGTAACTGCAAACACACCAGAGTGAAGCAGTACACACCTATTATCACCTGGCATCATAAAACACACTCTCCCACAGAGTAGCTATTCGGTTCCTTTAGCAGAGAAAATTTTGGGAAGGGTGTTTAATTTATCAGATCTGAGCCTGCTTTTAAAAATGTAAAAAAAAAGTAGAGTACCAGTGACTGAACATGTTAAGGCAAATATTTTCTGGGACCAGATGCAGAAAAAAAACTTAACATGATGGCTGTATGTAGTATTTGCAGATGTGTGCACTCTCTTTGGGCTTTCGTGGTCCTGTGTTACAGTGTAGCTGCCTGTGGGCAGAGTGGTTTTTCAGATAACAAGGCCATCTTCTTGCTGCCCATAAAAAGATCAGCAGCTCATCATTTTGCCATTTCATGTTAGCTAAAATGATTAAGGTTACCCTAAACCTTTCAAACTTTATGACTGAAAGTTTATTTCCATAGGGATATATTTCATTGTTTATTGTCTTACCAAACCATTTCCGATTTTTTGGTGGTTCAGTTTGAACTGATGCAAAGATTTTGCCTTTTATTATTAGGAAATCTGCTTACTATCCATTTTATTCTCAAATATAGCTCTGTGGAAGCTTGTTAAGTATTGCTTGTTATTGTTTCTTAAAGGTACTATAGTAGTGCATGGCATCCATTTGCTGGAAAGTTCCAGCTAATGTTTGCCAATGTGCCATGTAAGAGGGTGACAGAAAGGAGCATGAACGTTGTTTGGGATTGGCAGGTTATCTTGGGACCTTAAGAGACCCACTCTATTGGTGCTCCAAGTGGAACAGAGCAAATTATATGGGTATTTGTAAAATCTTTATGGCTTAGGGTTGTGGTGAGGGAGAGAGGTAGGGGGGTTCTGCAGGCTTGTAGCAGCAGTTGGAAGATTTGGCCTCTCTGCTCTCCCACCCCCTGCCTGTCCCCAGTGATACTCAACCTTTTGTTCCATAAACAAGGTCAGTGCTGATGTACATCACCTTGGCAGGATGGGCTAGAGAGAGCCAAATAATTCATAGGATCACCTGGATTTATAGCTTTAGGTTTCAATTTAGTTAGTTTGCTAGGAAATTAAAATATATATTTTTTTAATAAAGGAAAAAATAAGTATTCACTTTGCTAAAGAGAGAATGAAAGTGTTGGGGTCTTACAGTACACTGAAAAAAGGAAAGCGATTCAAAATTAAAAATTGGCATTGTGAATGAGAGTACAGAAACCAAATGATATTAAAGCTTGGAATGATCTTAAATGGAAAATAACATAATGAATGATTACAAAAAAAATGATTTGCAATGATTTTTTTTTTTTTCCTGGAAGTTAAAACTAATGTTTCCACCTCCTCTCCCCTGCACTATAATGGCAGGTGTTCTCCCTATCCTCTCTAGCTAAATGTCTCATTTGGTGCTGATTTAGTCTTGGTTTCTGTTCATTTCCTTTGAGGATTTGTAAGGGCAGCAAGGATTACTGTAATTGTGAACAACAAGCCCGATGGAGCAGGCAGAGGTGACAATCCTATTTTCTGGGGCATGTTGAAATTGATTAATTTGGGGGATTAGAAAAATGAGTTTTTCAAAAAACAACTCTTGTAAATCGTATCAAATGTATCAAAACCTTTTTTTTTTTTTTTTTTTTTTTTTAACCTTATTCACTCAGAGCTGATCAGCCTTTGTGCTCACTCAGCCCCTTACTTATATCCCTAATGGATTAACTTGACACAAAAGCAAATACCTTGTTACTTCCTAAAAGTCTTAAGAAGCCAAATTGGTGCCAGTGACATTTTGGGGCTTTTTTATCTGTGTATTCCTAAAATATTACAGTCTAAGGGGAAACTGGGGCACGTTCAGTCCTAGATTAAATCTTGATGCTCTTCTCCCTGGAGGATGTGATGGTGGCTGGGTAGCTGGTGCATGGGGATCCAAATCGGACGTCTGTTGATTTAGCCTTCATTCACTCTCAGTGTTTTTCTTTGAACCTTTCACAGGAAGAAGTCCCAGAAATGGGATGAGATGAACATCCTGGCCACATACCATCCAGCCGACAAAGACTATGGCCTGATGAAGATAGACGAACCCAGCACACCTTACAACAGGTAAGAGGCTTCAGATCAAGTTTCCCCTTGTCTGTTTCTATCGAAGTATCTCCATTAAGAACAACTCTACAGAATTTACCCTGAGGTTATTACATAACCTGTTTCAAGGTCCTACCGGTGCCAGTGTAGGAGAGTTAGGTCGAAGTGTGTTGGAGTGACGTCTCAGCAGGTTTGTAATTCAATATGTCAGTGTACTGCAGGGACGGTTGCCCTTGTCATAGACTTTTCCTCTGTCTCTCTTCATGGTCCTCTTTCCTGGCCTTCACACCACCTTTTATCCTCTCTGTCAACTTGTCTGCTTGACTGTCTGCTTCTGTTTGTGTCTTTATTTTCTTTCCTACCCAACCCTCCTTCCCTTACCTCATTTTCTGCTTATCTATATATGGGTAATTTCTCTCTTTCAGGATGGTGGGGGACGATGATGACGAGGGGGCGCTGAGTGACTCGGACGGCCAAGGTGGACTTGCAGTTGATGACCTGGCAGCAAAGTAAGATGGAAATGTGAATAGAGGGAAAAAAGTGCAAACAATGTACAGAGAAAAAGTGGAAAGGCAAAAGCAAGCAAGCAAGGGCAGGAGGGATGATCAGGTTGGCAAAAGTAACAACTATGCTACTTTTGTAGCTGCTGGAACAGTGTGTAGCATTTAGACTTTCAGTAAAGCAGAAATACAACCTGCTCTCAGTTGTAGCCAAGATAAACCAAGATAAGCCACACCTGAACCAATGTCGTTGTCCTTCAACTAGAATGCGTCATAAAAATAACTGACTCAGCAGCCACTTTGCTGCAGTTTAACATAAAGAATTGTTTTGGACACTACAGGGATAATACAGGTACAAGGCTACAATTGCAAACTAAAATTGCATTTAAAGAGGACAGACCTCCACTAAGATCAATATCAAAACAACATACACCAGACTTTGGAAAGGGGGGGGGGTTCTTAGTAAATGATCTGGATCTGGCTTCTTATTTGGCCATGACGCATCCCTCCACCAATTTCACTGCAAATCAATTCAGTACTTTTTGCATAACCCTGTTGACAAATGGATAAACAAACAGAAATAGATGAAAAAAATAACCTCCTCGAGTGATGTACAAAGTTTTAACACTATTGTGTGGAGGTTAGCAGTGCGCTGTTTGTTGGTTTAACATTATCCGACAGCAGTTCTTCGTTTTCACTAAAAGGCTTCCTGCATTTCTGCTCTCAGCTACACAAGCTGCTGATCAATTAACACTGGGTTTGTAGGTGTTTTGCTTCAGTATTGAGAAGGGAGTTATGCAATGTGAGGAAATGAGTTGAATCATGCCGGCTGTTAGTATTACAGATATGCTGCTCAGTAACCCTAGAATGATAGCAGTCAGTCACCTTCTTATAGCAAATGCCATTATGCTTCCAGAGTACACAACGCTGAAATGGTTTTAGTCAAAACATGCTGATAGATAGTGGAATACTGTATATAATTATGTTAGAAACAATTTTGCTCCATCTAGAGCATCTTTGACAGAAGAAATCTAGACAAGCATTAAAATTTTGGTTAATCAGCTCTACAACCACGTGTGGAGAGTGCAAAAGTTCAGAGCTACTATGCAGTAAAAATAGAAGTAGTGAGATAGAAGAGAAGCAGCAATACTGATAAGAATAAATTTGCATTGCTAAGTTGTCTTGCTAAGTTATGGGAAGCCAATCAGAATCAAAGATCAAATGTCTCTTTCTAGAATCAGCATTTTATACCGACAGCCAGCTATCAGAGGTAGATTTCCACCATAGGTCAGAAAATAAAATGTAGCCTCAAATACAGTGACAACATACTGAGGAATAAGGGTTTCATCAGACAAACTAACTCCTAGGCAGTTTACACAAGCAGAACCAAATGTAGAGCAGAACACTGAATAACATCTTTGCCTTCTCACCCTGAACCTTTTGAACTCTAGTCTTTGTTGTGTTAAGCAATATACAGTACATCCATCACTGGTCTTCTGAATGGGTAATGGGAGCTTGAGAGGTATATTTGCTGTGGGCCATCATGCTTGCATAAGTGCACTGATACAGGGGATGAGATCGGATGAGCTAGTTTGAATGCTTGAGAGTATGTGCCATAGAGAGGATAGTGATTGGCTCTCGGCTTGCAAGTCAATTAGCCACCTTTGTTTACTTCCACACAGAGTGCCTTCCATTGTTTTATGCTCAACACTCCAGATAGCATAACAGCTGCTCTTTTCCTCTGTCCTCTTGTTCTTGTATCTGGCCAACGTCCTCTCACAAATCTCCCTACTTATCCAACAATGTTTCACCTACCTTGTTCCTAATTCACTGCATCACTTCCACCATCTCTCTTCCTTCCTTTCTTGGTCTCAGTCCCCATCCCCCTTGTATATCGGATACCATCATTGGTGCATTTTGACACTGTAGTCTTCTTACTGGCCTAATAAGGCCAGTTTGGATATTCAGTGGTACAGTAAAAAGGGAGCTTCCCTGGGGCAGTTACACACATTAACAACCATTATTTGTTTTGTCCTTTGCTGTTAAAGATCTTTGTGAGCGTGAGAGATGGGGATAGTAAGCCTTGTTGTTTTGTCTCATGCTACTGTTTCCTCCCCTTAGCATAATATCTCTCCATCTGTGTTCCTCTAATATCTGTTTCTCTCTAACCAGCCTTTGAAAGTTTTTTTTAATTTCTCCTCAATGACTTTAGGAGGAGCTATGCCTATCTCCTGTTTCTGGTTTCTAATATGGTTAAAACACAACAGGAGAAAGGCAAAATGGGAATGTCAATACTCTAAAGAGGCATTTAATTGAAATTTCTTGTACTTATTTCCAGTCTTTCTGTCGGTTTGTTTTCTTTTAAAGGCTGGTGGCAGCAGAGAGTTCAGAGCCACGATTCATGAAGGAAGAGGAGGAGAGCAGTGAGGAGGAGGAAGAGGAGCTGACTCCTGAAGAACAAGGTAATCAGATTCCTGTCATTTTTCATTTGACCCCATGTTGCCTTCATTTATTTCATTTCAGTCAAATATTATTTTGATATTATGATGATGTATTTATGTACTGTTTCAAGTCGTAACTCAACTGTTGAACGAGAACTGTATATGCGAATCTTTGGTATGGGATTTTTTTTTTTTTTTCTAACGGCAGTGAATGCATCCCACAGTATACCTGGTTATTTTTACTCTCCAGCTTATACAGAGTGTCCTCTGGTGTGTTTGTGTGTGTGTGTGTGTGTGTGTGTGTGTGTGTGTGTGTGTGTGTGTGTGTGTGTGTGTGTGTGTGTGTGTGTGTGTGTGTGTGTGTGTGTGATTCGATTTAATCCAACCGCAGAGCTGAGGCAGTTGTTGACTCATAGTTCAAGACGTGTTATATTTTCCTCATGTTTAATTCTTTATGGTATCAAAACAAGGTACAAGACATACTCTGTGAGCAGATATATGCTAGACTAGTAAGATCAGGGAAGAAGGAGTAGTAGTACGTGCTTGCAGCAACTTTTCCATAGATAATGATTTACAAGTTGAAGGATGTTTTAACAGCAACAATGAAACATGCCAGCAGAATATTTAACCACTCTAAATTATCTTTGCAACCATTGGTTTTTGAAAATTCATTTCAAATACTCTTTCCCTGTAGCCAAAAAGAAGCATTTTCAGATGATGAGGAAGATGCACTACAATGAGGGCCTGAACATCAAGCTCGCCCGCCAGCTCATTGCCAGCGAACTAGAAGATGATGAAGATGCAGATGAAGAGATGAGGGACGACACAGAAGAGGCGAGGGAGGACACAGAGGAGACAGAGGAGATCAATGTTGATCCGCCACAGGAAGGTAAGGAGAGGAAGACTGTTTGGACAGTTTCCAGCCCAACAGTCTTTAGTGAGCACCGAAAGAAGCATAGTGGTGCAGTACAACTACAGAATATTGTTGAGTTGAATAGAAATAATGGCTTTGTGCCCTGATGCACGCTGTCAGTGTTGATGTCATTCAGTTAAACTGCTGGCTGTTGTTTGTTTTTGCCGCCCCATGGTTCAGTTACTCACACAGCTGTGCGTCAGGAGAGGAATCTGATGTTTAAAATTAAGCCCTGTTATAACCAACTATGTACATAAGCACAGTGGGGTATAATAAAAGTATATTTGGATTTTCTAAATCTAGCAAACCTTTTCTAGACATATCTACTAGTATTTGTTAACAAAAGCTAAGTCTGTAAGCTTCAGGCTGGCATCTATAGGGCAAATCATTATAAGCAACTCGGTTAAACTAACTAGGCCCTTGCCAGACTTAAAATAGATGCATCAAACCTTAAAAAATGTTACTAAGGCTGTTTCTTAAGAATGAAACACTTGAGTGCAAAACACCTGAGGGCAAAATCAAACCATCTAAAATAGCAGAGTAATTGTACTGGATATGGATAACAAGACATTACATTTCTTTTATGGAAGTGATGTATCCTGTTTGTAGTCATGAACTTCAGTTTCCCCAAGCCCCCCGACTGGAGGATTTAACAACAAAGACTAGCAGGGAAGTGAGAGAGAGATTTCCATTTTCTCTTTTTTGAATCTCCTGTCTGCCTTTTTTTTCTCCTGTTTGTTCTCCAGCGGATTCTCTGGACTCGTAGATTAGGCTTCTCCACCACCTTCAGCCCATTGTATTGGCTCAAGATCCAGACAGACAATGGAGCTGTCCTCTGTGATTCAATGCTGGACCACAGAGCAGACGTCGCTTTACCACCCATATAACACCCCTCAACAGCCAATAACCTCCCAGTCACATGTCTGTGTCTACTGTTCCTTAGAACTGTGCAATATAACCTTCAAACACACTTTTTATAACCTCCCAGAATCAGTACAAACACACAAGTGAAGATTCTTGGTGCCTCCTCCTCCCTCACCCGTGGCCAAGAATTTCCCCCTCCCACCTCTCCTGGACTGAAGAATATGTGTTTCTGACCCTGGAAGGAGGATCAAGGCCTTTAAAAAAAAAAAAAAAAAAAAAAAAAAAAAGAAAGAAAGAAAGAAAGGAAAAAATAGAAAAGTCAGATAACCAGAACTCCAATGTGGCCACTCCACAGTCCCTCTGCAAGCCACAGAGCCAGTATGTCGGCCCTGGAACAAGCCCGGGGAAACCCCACAGCCTCACTAAAGGCATATCCTAGACATGATGACAGTGCTTATGCTGGATGCACTTCAGACCGCTTTTATTTTTATTTTGCTTTGTTACCCACCCCTTTGTTGCACCCTCACCACCACCTTCAGTACTTTTTCGTCAAAAACATTGGACAAAATGATGATCAGTGAGATTGTTTCTTCTCTTTTATATCCATTCACATCCTGCTCAACAGTTAGGTGTTGTACCTGTATTTCTGTGCCATCAGAACAACTGGATTATTTCACTTGACATTGGCATACTGGTGTTATGATGAAATAATGATCATTTAGGGTCTAGATATTATCTCCTCATTGTAAATGACAATGTAGCCCACGCTGTCTAAATTTCATCATAACAAAAATCCAAATTTGACATTATATATCCGACAACACAAGCTATTAATTGACGTGTAAATTCTAGGTCTGACTGCGATGCTTGCAGTAAACTGTATTACTCCTTGCTTAAGATCAAGTAAAATAACACAAATTCTAAATATTACATTGGCATTTTGCTGACTTTGCCTCAGTACTGTTTATTTACTCTCTCTTATTACAAGCAAGAACACCATACCAAACCTCATTTCAAATTCTGGCAATTTTACAAACATGTATACCTCATAGGACCAGACTGAAGGCCTTTTCTAAATTGAATCCACTGATCAATTTGGCACATAGGTTGTCTATCAAGAGGCACTTTTTTCAGTAAAAACTCAATATTTAAAATTACTTTGCATTTTTATTTCATTTCCTGTATATGAGAATATTTTGTGACAGAAGATTGCAGGACAAGTTGGTATTCTGTTTTTAAAAAATGTTCAAAGCAAATAGGCTTTTCCTGGCAATGATATCGGCTATGAAGACAGTTTAGATCTTTAAGTCCATAGGAGGGACAGCACTGAAGTCCCACATTTGAGGTATAACACGTGCTACTGATAAACAGGACGATGTCCTGTTGAAAACGGCTGCCGTCTTTAACAAGTTACAGCTTTAATTATCAGGCTCTTCTGTAGATCTGACAAAGAAGAAACCAGCGCTCACTATGGTCTCCTTTAGATCCTTTGTGTTTGACTTCTCATCATGTGAGCTTCATCAGACAGGATTTTTGATTAAATTATTATGAGAAAGGTACAATCATCTAACATGTTTAATGTCTCACCTGACGTATGACATGATGCTTAATTTTAATGTCTGATCTACATAAGTGTCCTGTACAATGCTGCTTGGGAATGTCAAAGAAGGAGTAGTTTTTGATGCTGCTGACTTTGGTTAAAGAAGTTTTTAATGGCAGAGTTAAACCACTAAGGAAGCATTTTGATGATTTTTGTAATGTTTGGGGTTCTTACAATTGTCAAAAATGTTACTACCAAGTCTTAAAAAATGTCTTGACAAAGGTATTAAGGAAAAATTACAGTTTATCCTGGTGCAACCTAAACGTTTCACTTAAAATTGCTGTTGACTGTGTTTATGGAGAATTATCCTCAGCTACAAACCGTTTGACTTCACTTGACAGTTCAAAAAAGAAGTGAAAACCCAGAGATAAACATGACATGAATAGAATATAGGGACCTTGAGTATGTCTTGTGTCTTGTTCTCTTAATTTCTTAAGACCCTTTAATTCCTCACTGTGATTGGAAATGTTGAGTTTTGTATTATTGAAATACAAACAATCATAGACCAACAATGACGTCTGCAGTTTTTTTTTTCTTACAGTTTAGTACTCCTTTTAACCATTTCCATCAACCAACAAGAACTCATTATAGTGCGCGGACAAAACATCCACGCAGTTATTTATCACACGATTGTAAAAGAGAAATGGGAATATATGTAGAAATTCAGATTTTGACAGTAATTTTGTCTTCTATTTTTGGTCACTGAATTTGTAAACATATAGAAAAGACAACTGTTGAGAAGCTGAGATGATTGATTTCTCTTCTCACTTAAGACAAAAGGACAAGATCATGCAAAATGTGGATGACATGATCACCCCGTAGGTGGTTATACCTGTCAAATGTGCCTCTTATGTATTTATGTACATGTATGTAAAATGAACAGGCTATGCTTCATATTTCTGTTTTCTGTCCAGTTTTATTGCCTCGTGTCATGTGTCACTGATTGTTTTTTGCACCACTTCTGCCCTGTTTGGTTTGTTTTCAAAGGATGATAGACTGTTAAGCAGTCCCGTGACTCTGCACTGTGTGCGTGTGTGTGTGTGTGTGTGTGTGTGTGTTTTAAAAATGACGTGGATCTTAAATCCATGTGGGTTGTTTTTTTTTTAAATTGCAGTTTGCATGTTCTTAATCATCCGATTGTGTGTATTCTTTTGTTTCATCTATCATTAAACAAACATTGTTAGGAACTAATGTCTGTTGTGGCTTATGTTTGATCTGAAATGTCAGATACCTAAAAAAATGAATGATATACCAAATTTGCAGATATCACTGACACTATCTATCTGATTGGAGCCTCTAGAAAAGAGAGTGAACTATTTTTTTTTTTTCTTCGTACTACAGAGAATGGCAAACCTATGTCATATCATTGTTCCCACAGCTGATTGTGAAGCAGTGGTTCTTGGGATCTTAAGATCAGGGTGAGTTTGGTGCATTGAGTTTCATCTTTTGCACGGAACTAGACTGCAGGAATCTTGAGATGTTGATCGGAGTATGAGTATGTTACGGCAGTAAAAAATAAATTCAAGATGCAAAAGAGTAAGTGCAGTAGTGTTACTAAGACGTGCAGTACATTTGTAAAGGTTGTCATTAACTTTGTCTACACATTAACCAGAAAAATACATTAAATATAACAGCTGGTAAAATAAATAATCTTTGAACTATAAAATACATTAAATTAAAACTTGCAGGAGACTTGTTAATGTTATTAAAAATAACTTACCTCTGATACAGATATGGTACAGATATCTACACACTACTTAAAAACAGTTAGTAGGATGCTTAATCCTTCTGAGGTGATATTGTACATTAAAAGAATAACATTCTATGTATAAACCCATCCTTAATAGGTAACTTTCTCTCTTTGCGAGTCAGATGCTCATACTTACCTTTTCTCCCATATAATAAGAATTGCAGTAGGTCATGTGGTAGAGCATTTCCTTTATTAACTGTAGGGTTTTGTGGGGGAGGGGGTTCTTCTCCAAAGCCTGGCTCCTCCTATGTATGTGATCCCCACTTAACCCTGGCCTAGTATTCAACCCAATGCATTTTTGTCTGGGTAGAGGTGCCCCCGGGACAGGCCTACCTTTATCCTTTATGCACAGCTCTTCTTACTTTCCCTTGGATATGGTTTCAAATCCGGCCCACAGAGTCATGTCCCAAAGCTTTTGCAGGACAAAAAATGCAAGCAATGGGAAAATGGGACATCCATGACGCCACTGGAGAAAACAGCTAGGGGGTGAAGGGAGCATTCAAGTACAGGACACCACTCCAGAAAATGAGTGTCTGTCATAAGGTCAAAGAACTGACTCCTGTGCACATGTGCTGGGCAAAAGCAGAGCAGGGAAGGGGTACCAGTGATTATTAAAAAAAAAAAAAAAAGTTTTCAAATAAGAATAAGTAGACCTCTCCATTACTCCTTGAAGTACATGCATTATTCCACACACTGAACCATGGGTACTACATCGTGCACATAGATCAACAGGGCTTCTCCAAAATAAACACAACAAACATCTGTGCCTCTATGCACAACAAACTATCCATTCACTAAATAAAGGAGTAAAGTACATTTCAGTGTGTTAAATACCATGTCAAACACAAAACCAAGTGAGACGACCGAAATCAACGGCTCTGTTTAAGGTCAAACAATATTCAGACACGCTTTTCTCACAAGAAGAAAAAAAACAGTTCTGGAATTATAGGAATTTTGGCCCAGCCACCGAGTTGTTCCAATAATTTGGATGCATGTTTTGGAAAATATGATGCCTCCAAAGCACAACAACAGTGTTTTCAAATGAATACACAATTGAATTGTTAATACATTCCACAGCTGCCCTGGGTTATTCAGTGCATTCCATCCACGAACAATCCCACTGCATGAAGAAATCGCGAAGTAAAAGCCTTTTTTTTCCACCCCATCTTGTGTGGCGAAAAGGCCTGAGAGCACACATGGTGTCACTTTCCCATCCTTAAATTCAAAGAGCCACATTTACTTTTATAATGAGGGAGCTCTGAGCGATTTCAAGAAGGATAAATTGAAAAACAAAAAGACATTTCACGACATATGTTGTTGGAAAAAATGTGTTTTGTGGACTATGCTTGTGTTTTGACCCAGAAGGCGGCCACACTGTTGGAAATACACTGCTGTCTTTTAAGTCTTTTGGTTTCATTTATTAGCTGTGTGGCATTTAGTGTGATTACACATGTCAGTGTCTCACTTCTACCACCAGATGGAGGTGGTGCATAACACATCTGTGCACCCCCCCCCCTCTTTCCCCCCCAGTTGGATTTCTAGTAATTCTAATAGGATAAAGCAGGGGACTGAGCTCGGGTGAGATTTATCCCGCATGTCTGGTGTAATGCGGGTTCGCAGCGGAGGCTGAACGCATCATCTAGTGTCTCTCAACCGCAACGCAGCGATCAGCGCAAGTCAACAAGGGATTTGTTCCCCTGTTGGATAACACAACGGATGTTGTTGACGTTTTTACTAAGTGCAAACTTGCATTTGAAGGAGCGATCGTTAGTGGAAAGCTGCAGGAAACACGGCGGAGTAAGAAATAGGGCGTCTGTCTGTCTTTCTGTCTGTCTGTCTGTCTTTCTTTCTGTCTGTCTGTCTGTCTGTCTGTCTTTCTGTCTGTCTGTCCGGCGCTGGCGTTAATTCCTATGGATCAGGAAGCTCCTGTCAACCGAGTCAAAGATTGTGCGGAGAGCGGAGGGATCACTCCTGCCTGGTTTCCGCGGTCGATTTATCTGATACCACGTGATATCCAGGCAGGAGTCAGCGTCTCTGCCAGGCGTTTCTTTTTACCTATATCTGTAAATTACATCTGTAAATTAAAACGCAAAAGAATTTTTAATGGCACAAAAGTATTTACTGTATTAAAAGCAGGAAAGAGGCAAAAAAAATGAACACAATAAAAAGTGTTGATATACACAGAACGTGATCTAATGTGAGACAGATCCATTTCGTCCTATTGATGCTAGTATCGAAATTAAAACCAAACAAACAAACAAAAAAAACCCTAAGTAGTTGGACTATTGATGCTTGAGGTATTGAAACTGCTGACAATTCATTTTCAGTTAGGTAAAATTGGAAATTTACATCAAAAATTAGTTTTTTTCCCTCAATTAAATAATATGCGAGTCAGAGCAATCAAGTCAAATTTAATTTACACAGCATAAAATTACTAAGAAACATATAAGTGCAGACTTGATTGCACTGCATTGCTATGAATCAATAATTAAAAAAAATATTATTAATAGAGCCATTAAGAACAGCCTATAAAGCCTTAGTAAACCATGTCTTATTAGAAAGTTTGTTTTTTTTCCCCCGGAGAACTTTATTAAAACACGTATAGCAAATATTCTTCAAGTATAGGACTCACCTACCTATCTAACTACCTACCTACCTAACTGACTAGTTAACAAGGGGACTGAAACAGTGGAAGAAAAGAAAGAGCAGAAAACCTTGTAAAACTTAATGACACGTTAAATGTTTTCCCAGCTTTTTTTGTTACCTCATTCAACACCAGATGAATCTACAACCTTCCCAGGGGGATTGGGATTTTTGTTGGTAGTTTTTGATTCAGTAATTTCCCTTTCCTTTTCCCTTTTAATTTTTTTTTCTTATGGGGGGGGGCGGGGGCAAAAAAAACAACAAATAAATTGAATTAAAATGAAAGGAAGAGTCCCTTCGTCAAAATCGGTCCACGGTGAACCCTCCTCCCGGCCCTTAGACGATCTCTGTATTTTTGTAGTACGTGCGGTTGAAGGGGTCAAAAAAAAAGAAGAAGAAGAAGAAGAAGAAGAAGAAGAAGAAGAAGAGGAAGAAGAGGAAGAAGAGGAGGAAGGAGGAAGGAGCTACTCTGCCCCACCGGCCGCCTTGACCTAACCAGCGACCGGACGACCCTCTCCCCGTCCTCCCGGCGCGTCCCGGGCACTCGCACCTCCAGCGCGCCGCCGTTTGATGGTCGCCCCGCGGCCGCCGCTGCAGCCGCCGCCGCCGCCGCCGCCGCTCCTCCGCTCCTCTCCCCTCTCTCGTAGCCGCTGGCCTCCGACGCCGGGCGGGCTGGCTGGCTAGCGGAGCGGTGACAGAGCCGGAGCCGGAGCCGGAGCCGGAGCCAGCTGGTCGGACCGAGCCGCGGCGACGTTAGCAGACGAGCTAATTAGCCAGAAGGACTCAGCCTGGATTAGTGTCTCTAATCAAACACACAGAGAGACAGCGAGTCTGCGGGGGCCACTCACTGCGGGGAAAAATGAAGATAACCGTGGATTTCGAGGAGTGTTTGAAGGACTCCCCGCGGTTCAGGTGAGTGCTGACGGCCGAGGGGGTGTTTTTGTCCGCTTTTGCCCGTTTATTCGTTTTTTTTTAAATTTATTTACCACAGAGGGAAAAGTGTCCTGGTGCTAGCTGCCTCGGGCTAATCGGCAGTAACTCGCTAGCCGTCTGCCGCCTGCTACTTTTTCTATTTTCGTCCGTAGAGAAAGCCGGGGCCGTTCGGCGGAGGCTGCCCGATGGGGGCCCCCGGGGGACAGCAAACGTAAAATAAAACACCCACCGACGTGCACGGCCGAGCTGCCCCCGGTGCCCGGGTTTTTTTTTTTTGTTTATAAATTATGCAAAGATGGAAATATATGAAATATGAATGAACGCCTTCGCCGGCTGTTGGTTAAAATTTCAGACGCGCAGAAGGACGCCGTCGGCCGGCGAGCGTCCGGATCCGGTGGCTCCGCAGCGTTTTCCAACTCTCGGACTTTCGTTTTTGTTGTGTCGCATACGCCATACTGCAATAAAATCGCTTAAACTGCCGGAGTTGTATAGTCTTGTTTGTTTTTTTTTCCTTCCCCGTCGGCAGGACAGGGGACTCGCTTCTTTCCCACCAGCCGCAATGGCCTTTTCATCGGACAAACGTAGAGCGACTCGTAGAAACAAGTCACCTGCGAGGACTCGTTCAGATGCGGGGGGAAACGTCGCATGACCGCAGCCGGAGTCACGTTTTAATGTCGACGACTCCGTCAGTTACTCTATACAGTTCTAAATAAAATGGTAAATAATGGCCAGTGCAGTTTCGTAAAGTTGAAATTTCAAATCTTTTTTAATTTATCTTTTCTTTTTTTATTGTTGGGAAAAATGCAAAGTGTGGCATCCACAAATGTCATGTTTCATATACTCTAAAATCCAATTACCCATAAATACTGAGTTTACAATGATATGTGGCAAAGAAAAGCAGGGGATCATCTCTTTCTATAGGATGAAATAAGAGAATATTTGACTTCATATTAGGTTTTTTGCATAGATTGACTGACATTTAATCGATTTATTTAAAAAAGTCATGAATTATTTATCTGTTGATGTACTAATCGTTCCAGCTTTTTTGCACAACAGTGGGTCTGTTTATAATTAGAAAGATAAAGAAAATTCCTTTTATAGCCTTTTGCATGTGGAAAATATTCTCTCTGAAGAAGCTGAAACCAATAAACTGCTGGTGTCATTGCTTTGATGATGAGTTGATTATTGAAATAGTTGCTGATTAGTTTTTTGTCGGCTGATTAACTGACTGTTTCAGCTTTGCAATGACCGGCCACGTTAGGTAGTATATCCTAAAATTAAAACTTTCTATTTTCGTGATTTCATTATGTATTTAAAAAGTATTTAGCTGTGGGTAGAACCTTTGAGTAATTGCTGGATCTTCTCCAAAGTGAAAATGAGCTCTTCGGCAGTTTAGTCAGGTGGTGAGTGTTCATGTGATGTATTCCTGGCAGCAGTGTCACTTCTGACATTGTCACCCATGATATCTTTTTTCTTCCCCACTTTGCTCTCTACTTCCTCCTCACTCAATTTGTGTTTTCAGGAGATTTGAGAAAGCGCCTCCCTCCTTCCTCCCTCGGCCCACGCTCCCTCTGCTGCTGCTGCAACATCCTCTCTCACAAAAACGAGGAACAGATGTTAGAAAGTTGTTCACAGGAGAATGGAGCATTTTTTTAAAAGCTGAGCATTTCCTTTAGGATCACATTCAGGGGTTTGAATGAAGGAAAACTTTACGGTCAGCTGTGTTATTTGGAGGTCAGCTGGTTCAACACCCTTGTGTCTTACCAGGACGACTGGGGTATGAGGACCTCATCAGTTATATCACTGTTATAGAAGGGGTGTATTTAGCTGAACAATCCAATTGGTCCATTCTTTTCAAGTGTTTCTTAAAAGCATCGCAGCTGCTTAGTATGCTTGTTTTTATTGCAACTAGGCCCACAACTAATGATTATTTTCATAATCTATTAATTGCTGGGTGTATAAATTGTCAATATATATTGCAAAAATTCCCAAAGTCACCAAGGTGACCTCTCCAAATGACTTTTTTTTTATTCATCAAGCAATCCAAAATCCAAAGATATTCAAATTAGAAAGAAAAGTGGCATATCCTTCTATTTGGATACTAAGAATGAGAGAATATTTAGCATTTTGTCATTGTCTTTGCCTGAATAATGACAGAAATTATCAGTCGATTACCGAATTAGCTTCAGATTATTTTCGTCATATCATTTACCAGTTAATTGACTAAACATTTCAGTTCAAGTTTCAGTGTGCTACCCAGTCTGTGAAATTTGTTTCTTTCCTCCTCTCCATCATCATCATCATCATACACACACTGACTTCTGATCAACTGTGGTTGAGAGAGAATGCAGAGTCATTGCAGAAATTTTAAAATTGTCCGTGTCATTGAGGTTACAGTGAATCAAACAGAATGAGGAAACTACCTCAGCCCGACCACAGACAGAGGTTATGCTGAACAGATATTGTTTGTCTGAGACAAAAACCTTTAACCAATGACTTTCAGTTCATAAATAACCGCATTTTCCCTTAGACTTCAAATGATACCTCTTCCCTGTTGAAAGTCGGTCATTTATGTATGAGGTTTCATTCCTGATTGATAGTAAGTCAATAGTAAATAAACAATGGCCATCTTATTGAATTCAGGAAACTTTAACACCAGCATTAGCTTAGTCAGTTAATTAATTTCTGCAACAATACTACAGCACTGTTAAAAGACCCTAGATTACTTTGATTTATTTTATCTAATCAGACCTCTTTAAGGAGTAGGGCTGTGTACAATATGTGATTGATTCACATCCCCTGACCTTCCCGTAACTTTGATAAACATGTTACTGGTTGAGAAGTTATGCCTTCTTTGTACTTTTCGGTTCATAAAGTTTGTTGACCTGGCATAACAACACACAGAGGGTCTAAATAGATCCAATAAATGAAAAAAAACTTGTAAAAAGTGCACATGAAGCCACAAATAAGAAATCCCACCCTTACCCATCAAATGTTTTCTGCACTTTTGTACAAAGTGAAAATGAATGAGACACGAATTCTACTAGCCAAGTCAACAATGGCTGTCTCCTTACATGTGGTCTTGGATACAGGGTCAGGGCAAACTTTTAAACCACAGCAGATCTAACTCTTTTCTACTTTCTAGTAGAAATATACTGTGTCAAAGCTACTACATTTATAACCACAGTTTCCTCATGAATGATCACAGATTCTTGGGGAAAAAAGTGCCTATTGAAAAAGCCACCAAAATACTGGTATGTGTTGTTTTTTTTCACTTTTTTGTGCTGTGCCTCTGTCGTTTTAAGGAAAAAAGACATATCTCTATTACTGACCCTTGCCCTTTGGGAGAGTCATCTGTCAATGTTTCCTGACTTTTAATCCACTTCAGGTTTATCCTGATGGATTGGGACTGATCTGAGATTTTCACAGCAAAGTTTTCCACTTCGACCACCATCGTTTTACTGTCATTTTTCCAACCCCCAGGGGTTATGTTTAGCCAGAGAGGAGCGGGAGAGAAAGAGAGAATGGATGAAAACATGGAATCTAAACCAGCGTGGAGCAGATCTCGCTCTCTCAACATCTGTTTCCATTTTTGTGTTTGCTTTCAAGTATGTGCCAGAGAATATGGAGCCCCCAAATGTGGACAGGGTTGTTTTCAAGTGGTAATTTGGCACACCCTTTTTTTTTTTTTTTTTTTTTTTTTGCTCTCATCCTCATTTTAGTTGGGAAGCTGTCTTCGGTCATAAACCATGCTTTCAGCCTGGAGGAGAGATGCACTAGTGCAGAAATTATGTATTTTTGGCAGTAAACCCTAGTAGCCTAGTTTTCCACTTGAGAGTAGACATTAGACTCCGCCTCAAGAGCTTTACTGGCTCCTCTTCAACAATGAGATTTGAAAATTTCCTTCAGAGGATTGTTGCTTTTCTCCCGACATGTACCGTTATAAGAACAAATGTTTGCTAATATTTGCAGTATATTTTCATTTTAAATTGGTGTGACGTTTGTATTGGTAGTTTAAGAATGTTGACCATTTGTTTGGCCTAATTTCTGTCCAGTTGACCAAAAGTTTTATCATCTGTGGAGCTGAGATGTTATGGTATTCTGAATTCTGAATAGGGTATGCAAGAAAGCATAACATCAAGAGTTTAAAAAAATAAGACCTCACAAAAGATTATAATGGGTTTTATACCTAGTAGACTACCCAGGAGTGAGCTAATTCATGTAATTAGGAGCAACATTTTATGTCTTGATTTTCATCTTAATCATTATAACATGATTGCTCACTCTTGATTAGTTTTGGTGATTGTGAGATTGGCTGAGTGCCATGATGTGAAGCCAGTGGTCGAACAGCTCCAGCTACAGTTTCCCCTGAGTCACTGACAGCAGCTGTAGAGCCAGCAGATTACTGCCAGTCGTGGCTAATACAGAACACAGGGCCTGATGAGGAGGGCTCATACTCCATGATACGTGTTTGGTTTCCCATGGGAGCCTGCTGCAAGCTTGTTAGCATGCTGGGGGTTTGTTGCAGTTTGATATAATTGAGCTGCAGCTCACTTCCTTTTAATGGTTATTTATAAAGGAAATGCACAGCTAGTGAAATGTGAGGAACACTGCTCCATTTCAAATGTTACTGTGGGACACGGTTGTGTTTCAGTAATTGTAGGGCAGCAAAGTAAATAAAATGAATTAAAATGAATTAGAATGTGTACCATCATTTTATCAGAGCTGTGGCAGCAAAAAAATATATACTGTGTTTTTCTGTTGAAGTTGTTAAAGCAGCACTGAAACATTTATTCGAAGTGTTGGGTCTCTGTAAATAATAACTATAAAGAGTCTGGTCTAGACCTGCTCTATATGAAAAGTTCCCTGAGATAATGTCTATTATGATATGGCGATATATAGATAAAATTGAATAGAACTGAATTGATTTGTTGACGGGCAGGAAATCAGTCATCTGTAATTTTGATGATCTGTTAATCATGTAATTTAATTTTCAAGCAAATACAAACATCCTCTGATTCACCCTTTCAAAGATGAGAAATTTTCTGTTTTTGTCTCTTTAATACGATTGGCAAAGAATTTTTCACCAATTTCTGAAGTGTATAGACAAATGATTGTTTTTTTTACAGCCCTAGTTTATAGCCATTAGAGTATTTAGTCTTGTTTACCCTGTCGATGACATTGTCAATAAGTTTTCTCACACAAAGAAAAAAAATTTGTTAACACATTAAACTATTAGCCTGTCGGTCATAATCACTCCTCAGTTGTTATTGCAGATACTGAAAACACTGTGGGTGTGACTCCAACCCTCGCCTCAGTTTTTTTTTCCTTCCTACAGCTTGTGTATGGCCTAGGGAGGCTAGGGATGAACACTAAATGCCAAACAGCTCTTAATGTTCATTCAAGACCATGCAGAATTTCCCAAAGCTTGCGTAAGTGGTTATATTTAAGTAATGACCTCATCGTGTAGATGTTGTTGAAGGTCGTGCGTCCAGCGGTGGGTTCGGCCACAGCGGAACCCCCAACCCCCTCCTCTCCCTATCACTACTGCCCTGTTCTCTAACAATTACAGGATCTACGTCACAGCACTTGTGTTCACCTCATTCTTCACGTTTCCATCCACTGTAACAGAATCAGAGTGGTCAATTGTTCGCCTCGACCACCGCTGTCATTTCAGTACAGTGGAATAAAACTGTTTAATTCCTGATTTTGAGCTGTCATGGCAGGCTTTAGACTGTAAATTAAAAACATCAAAGCAAACGCCATCTTCTAAACATTAAGACATTATTGACAGTAAAAGCACAGCAAGGAAGAATAAATGACAAAACACCACTGGACACTATGCAAAATCTAATTAGAAAAATAAAAGGAAAGTTGTAAAGCAGAGCCATTCAGCTGTCAGACATATCTAAATCAAATTAGTTACGTTCATTTTGAGCTAAGCTTGCTGAGTTTGGTGTTTGAGGCTGTATTATGCAGGAAAATATAAATATGGGATTAGACTGAGTTCTGACAGATACCCACATTAAAAGAATCAGTTTGGGAATTGTAAAAAAAAAACAACTTGATTTTGACATTAGGCCTGCAACGGTTATTTTCATTACTGATTAACATGCCAGTTATTTTCATCATGAGTAGATGAATCATTTTGTCTCTAAAATGACAAAAGGTTGTGAAAAATAACCATTGAAATTTCCTTAAACCCAATGTAACATCTTTGTATTTTTTCTTTTTTTTTTGTCCAAACAACAGTTCATAGCCCAAAGATATTCAGTTTACCATAATGAAAAACAAAGAAAAACAGTACTATTAAGGAGCTGGGACTAGGTCACATTAAGCATTTTTCCTTGAAAAATGCAGACTGGCTTCCTGACCAATCCACCAATAAATTCATTGACTAATCGTTACAGCCCTATATGAGCATTTCCGATGATGTACAGTGGAAACAGATTTCCAGTTATACCAGCCAATGCAGGAAATCGGCAGTTGAAAACATCATCAAATGAGGAAGAAGTGGAAATATGTGAGGAACAAGTGGGCTTTGGGTGTCTGCATATGTCTTTGAAGTGTTAAGGTCTGTGTCACATGCCCTACAGAGTACACACAGCCTACTGGCCTGCTGCCAATAGCAACACAGAGCCACAGAGGTCGTACTCTTTGTTTTGGATTATGGTCCATGAATCACTGAAAAAGAATCAGGTGTCTCCGTTTTATAGAAGATATTGTTCTCTAGTCAGGGCTTGGACTCCCAGTTAGGGGGGCAGAGGGCACAGGACAAATCGAGAACTTTGTACGTTTCTGCTGTTAATGATGAGTTGTTGTTGGCAGTGTAAGAATTTTAGTCACCCACTGTGAGAATGTTACAATTTTATGTGGATGTTTATTCAAACTAACTACAATAACAAAAGTGCATAAAATCTTAGTGGATAACCTGGTAACCTTGGAAATGTTGGTGCCATTTCCGACCATCAAGCTCCAAAATAAAAACAAAAAAAGGAGGTTAAGGTACTATTGTGTACTGAACTCACCACACAGTGCCAAAAAGAAAAGTTTTTATTCCTCTGTGAACTAATTTTTTGGATCAGTTAATCAAATTGATGGCAAAAAAGCAAAAAAGGCCAAGCATTCAGCTAGTTCAAGCTTCTCAAATGTGATAAATTTGCTGCTTGCTGAACTGATTTTAACCTGAATATTTTGGAGTTTTTTTACTGTTCAGTGTTACTACACTGAATAATGTTGGATTCCAACTTGCATTGCACTTTGCAAGTAATGGAAAATGGCGTCATTCCCCAAAGACTGTCTAGAGCTGATTGAGCTAATTCAGATACTCAAAGTCAGTAGATTTCATAATACAAATTTTAGTGGAAATGTTGATGTGCAGGTTAGTTTCTGAAGCATAGCTTGTGGCTGTTGATAGATAGATAGCTTATATGTATAACTAGAAATACTGCATGGTGGTTGTATGCCTCAGCCAATCAGTCAAGCTGCAGGAAATATGGTCACAATCTCCTCTTCTGTTCCTGAAATATGGCAATTTATGATAGCAAGAAAAGTGTATTTGCAGAACAATATGAAGTCACAGTGAAGTTGACCTTTTGATTTTTGGATATGCCCTTGACCACCAAACACTAATTGTTTCATCCAGTTGAAAGTTTTTGCCAGATGTAATGAAATTCCCCCCAGGCATTCCTGATATATAGCTATCACAAGAATGGTATGGACAGGGGTTCACAGTGACCTTGACCTTTTTGAACTTTCACCACCGAAATAAAATCAGTTCATCTTTGAATTCAAATGACTGAATTCCCTTAAGGTATTCCTTAAGGGGTCAAGGTCAATAATTCATATGCTAATAATGATAAATACACTTATTGTCTACCTGTTTTATTAAAGTCTTCACCTCATGAGTCTGGACAGACATGCCTGTAAGCTGCAACTTGACTGGTTGGCAGCAGCATACAACCACAAGGCAGTAATTCTAGTGTTATTTATCCAGACCAGTATAATCCAAGCAGGTGGCTTCTCTTTCAGACGTTCAGAATTGCTGATCCTGGAACATCCCGGAGTGGCCCTCTCAGTCACCAGTTTTAAATCCGATTGAAAATCTTTGGTGGGATTTAAAGAAGGCAGTTGCAGCACGGAAGCCATCAAACATCACTGAGCTAGAGGCTTTTGCACATGAAGAATGGGCAAAGATTCCAATCGAGAGGTGTAAGAAGCTTGTCAGCACTTACCGAAAACATTTGCTAGAAGTTATAAAAGCTAAAGGATGCGCCACAAAGTACTGAAGCTGGGGGTTGAAATGTTAAGAGTTCCATTTTTCATTTAAACTTCAGAGTTAAGTCAACTTCTGTTGTCAGAATAACTCAAATATGTATCAGTCAATATTTTTTGTTAATGAGGTTTTTTTTGTCATTATCTTTCATCCACATCACTGTAATGTCTTGAGGTGAGGGGGTTGAATACTTCTGATTGCAATTGTAAGTCATGAGCCACGCATCAGATGTTTGGTCAGATTCCCTTTGCTCAGAGAGTGGAATGCCTACATAATCCAGGCTGTATGCTTATCATCTAGTCTATGTTATTGCACCATGTGGGCCTGTTTAGAGATTGACACCATAATTCAGTGTGGTTATAACACTGTATCACTATATTGAGGATGTGGAAGTGTGTCTGAGTGTTGAGCCCTCCCAAACACTTTTTTGCTTGGTAAAGTGCAAGTAGAAGAAATTGGTTGTCTTAAAGTTTGGAGAAATACGGCTAAGCCTCCTATTTTCTAGTTTTCAGCCTGGCAGTGTTCAGATAATCGCTGACAGAGAGCATGAGAAGGATTTCTCATGGCCATCAACACACTCTTCGGTTTCTTCAATCTAAAGGCAACCCAGTGACTTGATATTGTAAGGCTAGTTGTCTACAAACAAAAACCTATTTCACTGCGGCACAGTAAAGTAGTGCTTACTGTTGTTGTTTCAACATATATATAAACTGTATCCTCATGGATTATATTGGTAAAGTATCTTGTGCTCAAATCCACACATTAACATTTTGACCTCTCTTACAGCTACTTATAAACTAACAACAAACCTCTTTTCTCTAGCTTACACTCTTCCTTATGTTTTGAAAATTTAGGATGAAGTGATTTAAATTTTGTTTATCTCAACATTTGCGTAAATCGTGCAAATTCCTTTTGCACGAGATTCATTGGGCCATGACCAAAGGACCTTGAAGTGTAAATACTGAGGCAGGAGCACTCTTATTTGACCTGCAGAATCCTTTTAATCAAGAATAAAGATAAACAGTCAGGAGACAGCTATGGGAAGAGTGTTGGTACAGCAGCAGTGTGGCAATATCAGTTGATTTGCTAGGTTGAGTACTTTTGGTGTTTCTCTAAAGTTCCCTCTCTTTTTCCTCTTTTTGCAATGTATTTTTGTTTTGTATCAGCACCATGTTTGCATCACAGTTTATTTTCCTGTGAAAAAGAGGTATGTGTGTTAAAAGTCAGTTCTCTTTTTCTCTCCTGCTCTCCTCTTCTGCTCATTATCTAGACTCAGGGAGGCTGGACATGCTCCAATGTCAGAGCTGTGAGGGCAGTGGCCCAAATTTTAAAATTGCCAGGGCCCCTCCTTTTCTTATCCTCTGTCAGCACTTTCACAAGTGTACTCCGCAGCTTCAGATTTCGAGATTAGAGGGAAATAGTCATGTATATGTGGTTGCATAAAAAGTCTGAGAGCGACTGACCAACTGACAAAGAATTCAGTTATGCTTCCAAGGCTAATTTCTCTAAACCATTATATTTGAAAGTTGTCAGGATGTGACTGACTCTTTCTCAGCCACCCTGCCTTTTATTCACTCATTTAAACACGTTCATGTCTGAGAGCCGTAACCCTTGCAGGTGTTCTGCTGTTTGCCCCTGAGCTGCTATGCTGAAGTAGCTTGGGTCAAGTGCTTTAATAAAGGACAAAGCGACAGGTGTTATCGAGTGTAAGATACTTCTGTTGATTGCTTCCCTCTGGTCCAAACTTATACCAACTAGTGTGGAAATCTAGTGGGGAAGCCAGTGTGATAGTGTGTTCCTAATTTTAACATCTTAATAAACTGCTTACAGTGTTTATTTCAAATAATGAGATGGTATTCATAGGAGAATTAGCCTGCCCCATGCTTCACTTGTTCTAACAGAGACCTTTTATTCGATTGATTTACTATTGAAGTTGAAGTTTCTACAGGTTATCTGATATCATTGTAATTATCAAATCCCCTTTTTGCTGAGCCTGATACTCACTAATGTTGTAGTCACTGCACTTGTACCAACAAAATGCCCAGTGTATGAATGAAGGAAAATACGAAAACAGGCCAAATCCTCTTGAAGTCATACATGGGAGCATTTCAGCAGAAAAGTCATGTTTTTGGGTGGTTCATCAAAGAAATGGACTTTAACTGTAGCAACTAGTGAAGGCATACTGGCCTTGCAACATGCTCTTTAGCTTTTGACCAGGGTAAATATCTGTGTGTGAGAACCAAGCTCTTAATTGCTTTTACGATGTTTCTGCTCTCCCTGTCTACTTAAGTCCTTAGTTCATTCTGCTGAGTTTGGGTTGCTAACAAAATCTCATAAAAACGAACAATACAGTGCTTCAGCTCTGTGACCCTGTTCCCATGTTGCAAGCATTTATCTTTCTCTCTTCTGAATTTTTGGATAATAGAGTACACAACATATAACAAATCAGGGAAGCTCATACCAGTTCATGCTTTTCAGGTTTAGGTTATTTAAGCATTAATCAAAACTCACAAAATGATTAAAGTTTATTTTGCTAAACAATACAACCTTTAGGCAGCGTGCGTTTAGCGGGGGGGGGGGGGGCTGGCACTTAACATATTTGTCTGAATTAGGCTCATGTTAGTTTCTGCAGGCTCAACTATGTGGTTTTGGCATCCACACAATTACACTTGCTGAATGATGGGGTTGCTGCCTGTGCATTCTTTTCTGGTTAGTTAGCTGCAACACCAGGTTATTTGATTCTACTAGTAGTATAGCAAGCAAATGAAAATCACTGATACATTTCAACTATGGCTAGAAGTTAGTAGCAGCATTGGAGCACCACTCCTTACGATAGTGAAGACTTTGTGACTTGGTCAAGGACTTAAGGGGGGAAGATTCTTGGCAGCCCTGGTGCTGTCATGCAACCAGACGGTTTGTAACCAATCAGCAGTTTGCCAGTTGAGATTTCAGCACAAATATTGCGGTTTGTAAAAATAGAAGACCGATAGTAACTTTTGCTTAGGTAAATCACTTATTTTTTGTTGCAGGAGTGTACTTAAAGGCGTAAAGGTTGCATTTTACAACCCTCTTCACATAAAATCCAAAACCTCACAACCTGTCCCCAACTCATGAAGAATGCATTCATAAATATATAAAAGTATTTAGTGTTTGCTGTAGGTTGAGTAAGAGGATTCTTCTGATTGAAGCTTTTAGCCTTGTACATTTTGTTAGAGGAATGAAAGTGACCTCAAACTGTTATTTCTGTTGTGTAGTATAAAATAGATAAAATAAAGTTATAGTATGATAACAGATGAAAGAATAAGTAAATAAGACTTAGAATTTACAGATAACATTTGATGTTCAATTTAATGGACGTGGTTTGCACAGCACTTATAATGTATTGAGTTTTTTAGAGAGTAGTAACCATGTTCTATAAATCTGTTCTCTACATACAGTAAAAGCTTTCTCTACGTGTATGCGTGAATTCCTGATCCTGACATGCCTTATTAAAAGCACACAGCCAGCTCAATCAGCCTCTCGCTTTTCCCAGACAGTGACCAGATGTTTGCAGCTGTTAGTTGATACCATACACGAGAACAAACAGCTGTAGGGGGTTTGGAGAATGCCATCCCCTGCTACTGCGGGGTGTCTCTCCTAATCCCTTTGCGTTATACTGACACATGACATGCACATTACCACCCTCACAGTGCTGCATGTTATCTTTTCAGTTTTCCCTTGAAAGGAGATGACAGCATATATGTTCAAGCTATAAACTAATTCTGTCATCTTTAGTGATTTACACTGAGGACAACATTTTAACAAGCCTAAAATCCTGATATCAGTTTTACCAGAAACAAACAGAAAGGGACAGAGTGCTCCAGCTGCTTTACAGGATTAAAACCTTTAGAATGTTCCTATTGTGTAAACTTTCCTTTCTGCAAATTATTACCATTAAACTGTTTTAAATGTGGAACATTCATCAACGGAAAGCCACAACTGAGCTGTATGATGAAACTGTGTGACACATGACTACTTTTCTCTGCTCTTTACTGTTTTATCATCAGTCATTTTTATTACATGCAAAGTCCAACTAAAATTTACCCACTTCCTCTGTCTTCCACTGGTAATCTCCAGAGGGGTCCTGTTAATGCTTTTAAATTAATTTTTCAAAAATAAGACATGATCAGTGCCTACACAGCACAACATCAGCTCAGATTTTATTGGCTTATCCCAGTGTCAAGTAAGGGGGCAATTACAAATTGCCCAGGTGTTGTGTTGATAGGTGCACCTGAGTTCAGTCTTTCCTGCTGATATGTCATTGTGCATTGTAAAATAAAGAAATACCTCTGTATATATGTTTTTAGTGGTGGTTTACTTTGACCTATTTAGTGCCTTTTTGTTCCCTTGTAAGTTTACATCATTAAAAAGATTTTCATCAGATAGTGAATTACCTTTCCTAGATTGAAGTAAGGCCACAGTAACATGTTAAATGGTACAATTTATCACAAAGATGAGTAGAGATTAGTTCACCAAGCTTGTGCTGTGGGATGAGGTATTTGAGCTTTCTTCTGTCGTGGCACTGTGAAACTCAAAGACTGTTGATCCTGTGGAGAACCAATCATGCTTTGTCACATTTTAAAGGGCACAGTGCCAGACCTGAATCCAGCCCTGTGGCATTACCCAAAATGGCAGCGCTCAGTTTGGCTGCCCCTAATTGAGTGTGTGTTTGCATGTGCTTGTGTCAATACTTCATAAGATCAGCAACAACTTAAAAACCAGTTACAAGTTACGTTAATGTTGTGGGTAAATGGTGAATATATGTCTACACACACACACACGAGCTGCTCTAGTACGCTTTACTTGAAGTACCGCCTGAATTTAAAAATGATCATGATGCAACAGTTAAGTCCCGTAGTCATAGAGCATGATTTAAAAAAAAACAAAAATTTGGTCAAAAAATCAAGATAATGTTAGTGATAACTGTGGTGCTCTTATACTCTACAGTATACTCTACAGTATATGCATGCACTGTAGACGCTTTCCTTCTTCCAATGGTCAAAATAGTAATTGTCTTAGCTAGTGCAGGAAGTGTAATACAGAGTAGGCAGATATATTTTTGGTTTATTCTAAAACATTCTCATCTGATAAGTCTGTATGTGATGGACATAGGACAGAGGTTAAAAAGGAAAATGGTAATAATGTGTAAAGATTGCAAACCATATTTGTACAAAGGGAGAACACGTTTTTTACGTAATGATTCCCCTCTCTGTTTCCATGTAGCATATGAATGCCTCTCAGTGTCAGTGAAGGAAATAGAATTGTGTCATGGTTACACTTTTCAATTCTTTTATTTTTCTTTCTCCACAGAGCCACTATAGAGGAAGTGGAGGGGGATGTGTGTGAGTTGGAATCCAAGCTTGACAAAGTGAGTACCACCCTTGAAAAACATTGGTTAATTGTTCATTTGTTCTGCTGTGTGAGCTAGCAACTAAAGAGGCCATCCTGTGAATGTGAAGTTGCAGGTTTGTCTCCGGCCTTGTCCCTATTTAACCCCCCAGCCGATTGCCTATGAGTGACACCTTAATATAGAAACTGTGCATCTGGCTTGCATTTTGATTAAATACGTGGGTGTGTATGTTTCAAAAATAGTGTACATGAAGAAACAGCTATTACACTGTAATTTGTACTGTAATTGAACCTCTATAATCCCTACAAGTCATTTTCTCATGACTTGTAGGGATTATAGATGTACCAGTGATCTAAAATTGGAGCATATCCTATATCTATTAGCAAACACATTGGGAAATCAACAGAAATTTCCAGCCAAGACATGGTTATCTATGCCTGTTTATTTGAATATATGATTCTGTAATCATTGTTTACTCTAACAATCATAATTTGTTGATCAAAATCATTAAAATGTTGACTGTCATAATTTGTTCTGGCCATGACCAGTGAATGGAACATTTTTGGTGCCTTTATACTTATGTTAATCAATAGTAATACCCTGCTCTGACTGCAATTGAATTCCTCCTTACAATGGATCCTCACAGTGCCAATAGTGTGTTCACTGGCTTAGGACAAGGCCTCAAGTTTGGAATATCCCAGTTCATTGTTCCTGGACTTGGCAGATTCCCACCCTCTTCCTCGCTTCACCTCTATGACTCAGCCCCCAGCCTCACTTCCCTGTTTGTGATACATTTTTTATTTAGAAATGATATCGTCAAAGAAGCAAACTCATAGAAATGTCAACAAGGTTATATTAAAATCTTGAACTATAAATAAATCTACCTGCATCAAAGTAATGGTGTAGTGGAGAAAAAAAACTTGAAATTAATAACTTCAAGTTTGAAGTCCAGACTTGATTGGTCTTAACCAAAAAGTATGGTTGCTGCATACTAACAAGCAAATGAATGTTATCTTCCAATATGTGATTACAAGTTTAACAGGAACGAAAATAAAGATATTGTATACAAATGGAATCACAAAGGAAACATGGATTATGATAGTGTGTGGGTTTTTACATGTGCTGTGGTTTTCAGATACAGGGCCACCATCCACCTTGTCTTGTAAGACCTGCTCTTATATTTTAATGGTTAACATGAAGACTCAAACCCCAACGGTCACTTTTAAAGTCAAATTTGACCTTCTTAACCAGAGTTATAAAAACACTCATAGTTATAGTTTGAGACCAAATTCATTTGTTTTTGAAATATGAAAAATCAATATTATATACACATCTTTTTTTATAAATTATATATTTTAATATTTATATTAACATATCACCCAATTGTTTATTTGACTTCTAATTTTTTCAGTTTTTCTTTCATCAATTGAATGTTAAGGCGAGTGCTTAAATGAGCAATTTTAGTTGAGTTATATAGCTGCCTTTGCTGCAGAGGCACATGATATTGTCTCATCTCCTGTGTGGGAGTGTATGGAGAACAGCCAGAGTTTGTTCCGTGTTTACATAACCTGGAATTATGCTTGCCCCCAATGAGTCAGAAGGGAAAGGAGTTCCTGTTGTTAATTACTAAAACACTATTTATGCATCTTGTTTTTCAGCGTTGTCCTTATTCTCTGCAGATCCAATTACAACTATGACTCATGGTTCTGTTTGTAGCAGTGAATTTTAAGTTTTTAATACAGATCAATACCCTGAAGAAAGGACCAGTGCTGTTTCTAGATTCTGTCCACTGAAGCGTTATCATCTTCTCTCCAATTTTGTCTGTTACTGCATTTCAACAACCCCCCGCCCCCACCCCTCTAAGTATTTGCCACTTTGTCTTTTCCTGTCTAGTTGGTGAAGCTGTGCATTGGGATGATTGATGCTGGAAAAGCCTACAATGCAGCCAACAAGCAGTTTGTTAATGGGATCCGGGAGTTAGCCCTTCAGTCCACCAGAGATGAGGTCATTGAGGTAAATCGGATAACAATCTGGCTTGATCTCAAACAGAAAGTCACGAGCATTAGTACTACTGCTGTCTGGGCTATTTTCTTTATTTTCTTTATTTTTTGTATGAGGTCAGGCCCCTTTTAAAATTTTATAAAATAATGACAAAGATTTAAAAAACAAAACATCAGTTGGAATCAGTACAGTGTAAAACCAAGACTGACTCCCTCCTTGTCCAAGATGTGAAGAGCCGTGTACTTCCTCTATGTTTACATCTACTACCTTAATTTCTCTCCTGAGTATTGTGTTTTCATGCTTGATCACATTTCCAGATTAAAAATTAATTTTGAAAGATAAGGCCTACTAAAATCCTGTACTGTCCGCTGGGTCTTGCCGAGGTCAGATGCTTTGTTTTGTTTTATTCTCTCACATGAATTTTGCATGGCAAGACAAGCACTTCCCCTCCGTCTTTGTGTATTTTGTTCACTGCCTCTCCCTTGAGTTTGAACTTCAGCCATTTCATGTATTTGGAGTAAGTAACTTAGCCAAAAATTTTTTTTCCTAAATTCTATTGTGTCTCCAAAAAGACCAAGGTTTCCATGTAGCTATACCAGTTTAACAGAAGAATATGTGTCAGTGCAGGTGTGGAGTAGCATTCGGCAAAAATTTCCTTCTCATCCCATTTATTGTTTGAGCAGTCCTGTTTTCATACAGGCCTACTTTTAATTGTTTGTCTTTTGCAGTTATTTCTGTTTTATTTCTATATTCTTATCTGTCAGGGGCCAAGAATACATACTGACATTCTGTCTCTTCCTGCCTTAATGGCCGTCCTTCTTTTCTCTCCACAGTCCAGTCTCACAAAGTTTGCTGAGAGCCTGCAGGAGATGATCAACTATCACACGGTATGCTGTCACTGTCATGCAAAACCAGATGTATTATCATCATTTTTTTCCTCTTGACAGCTGAGTGATGACATACTCAGTTGGGTTCACAGTCTGGAAGTGCTCTTTAACTGTCAGAGTTTTATTCCAACGGACGGAAGAAGACTACAAGAGAGAGAAAATCGGTCTAGGAATGTAAGGCCACTGGTTTGAGAAAAGGAAGTAGAATTTGTCCAAGGCCAACTCTCTTAGGAGGATTAGCAATACATTTAACCTTCTGCTGTCTCTTTGCCAAAGTATAAGAACTTGGCTATTATAAGCAGCTTCCAGGTGGGATTTCAAATTAACTGTAAAATGTGACACAGGGTTTTGCTTAAAATGTGTGTGTTTCTGCACAGCAAACACTGCTCACCATAAAAAGGGGTTAAAGAAAACCCTTTAGGTAAAATGCAAAAAAAGGAAAAACAAACCTAAATAAAAGACATGTTTCTTTCACCATGACTCAGATGTCAAAATAGCTTTGTGATTTATTTATTTATTTATTTATTGTCACTTGAGAAAAAAAACTTAACCAACTTCCCCAGTATGAAAATCAGTGGGATAGAGAGAGGAGTTTCCTGCCTCTCTGAAATCTATTCCTCCCATGTTTCAGAGTGTTTATCTGTTGAAATAAATCATGCGTTACCGAAGTAAACATGGTCATGGTCAACTTTTTCTAATGTGCTTTTCATTGTGAAGGAAGCTTGAGTCAAAGTTATGTAGGTATCCTGTTGGCCTACAGTCTCATTGCCTGGTCTTCTAATCATGCCACTTTGTGCCACTAGATTTTGTATGATCAGTGAACCTGACACCTTATCATTTGTTTTATTCTTTCTTGTCCTGCAACAAACACTCTGAGGAGCCAAGTAGGACAGATCTGATTATGTTACTGTTCTTTCCCAGAATTCCCTTGTTAGTCTAATCAGTTGTCAGTCTTTGGTAGGCATGGCACTGACATTTAAAAATGGAGAGACAACTTTTCGCTGTTTCCCTCATTAAGATGCCCAATAACACATAAAGGAGGCGCAGAGTGAGCTGGAGGCTCTTGCACCACATTGACATTCTCTTCTCCTGATCTCCTTTGTCATGTCTTATTTTCATTAACTCTGTATAACATGTTCAGATTGAGTTTCAGCCCAGCCTCACACTATTAGTGACGTGTTTGTTAGAATAAACGGCTAAAGCCAGGGATACTGCAACTGGGAGTTGAATGTTTAAAGTCTTTATGGGAACGTAACCCTTGCTCTACCTTTTCTCCCCTAAAATTATCTGTTTAGATAATGCACTTAAACTTGATTGTGAATGATAAACTGCCAACCAGTGATTTAATAGGCTTTGTTCAGTAATAGTATCAGTGAAGCCGCTGTTCTATTAAGTGTCCCAAAATTAATTCTAACAAAAAGGGGAAAAAAGGCACCCAAAAAACTGATTAATCAATAATTAAGATAATTGTTAGTTGCAGCCCTAATTTTAGTCATACTCTTCTTATGAAACCCATGTTTTAAAACTGCTAAATTTAGCATTATTAATGTGGCTGTTTAAGCTAAGTGCAGCATTAGGCTTTTCCCTATGGTTATTTTATACCAACTTATGGCAGAGTCTTCCATCCCCACATCCTCTTATTAGCTTCCTTGACTAGTCCACTAAACGCCTTGAGGAGCCACACTACTGGGACTGGGACTCGACAGTTGAGACTCTGGTCATGTCAGCTGACTGTAAGATAGGTTGTTTTTTTGCCACTCAGCTATCTTTGATCACATGGTCCACTCAAATACAGTGCTCAGTCTGTCTGCCACTAGTTGCTTCTCCCAGCCACACTGCTAGTATTGTCTTATCAAGCCATGAAATTGCCCTGAAGCCCAGTTTAGAGAGAAGCGTTTGTCAGGCTTTTGCTTTGAGGCTCATTTTTAAAGAAGCTGGCAGGTTAATTTGAATATCACTCACAAACAAGAGTAAAAAGATCATGTCATTTCTTGTGTTTATGTCTTCATGAGAAGAGTTTACAAAGTCAGCTTGTTTGTGTAAATCTAGTTGCTTAATTGCAGCCTGTGATGTTGACACAAATCCTCCTGAAAAAAATTTGTTGACTGACTAAACATTGTGTGGTCTGGAAAGTGAATGCACTCATTAGCTTTTTGTTGCTTTCATAGAGAAGTGCATTAAAATGTTTAATCCCTGCATTATTCAAAGAACTATGAGAGGCTTTTTCCGTCCAGAACAGAAAGTATTATTTACTCTTTTCTTTCCCTCTTCACAGATATTATTTGATCAAGCTCAGAGATCAATCAAGACCCAACTTCAAACATTTGTCAAAGAGTGAGTATTAATTGAATTTGATGAATGAAGCTAGTTATTCCCCTAAGCTCTCAGCGATTTTGAAGAATGACCTAAATTTACAAGGCATAGCACATTAACATTTGGAGATTTAGCTCATGCTTGTAGGTCAGTGTATTTACACTGGAAAAATTTCAGGCAAACATAATGTACCTATACTTTAAATAAATGTTGGCCAGATGGTGCAATAAATGTGGAATAGAAAAGGCCTGTCTGTGAAATAATGAATATGAAGAAGTGGCCAGAGGGATGTCTTATACCTGAGGTGCATAGTGTCAGGACAGGGCATGTAATTTCCAAATTTTAGAATAATATTACTTTATATAATAATTTTTTCAAGTCTCATGTAGACTTCATTTCATCTCCTTATGCAGCACTGGATTCCAGACTGCTTGTACAAGTGCCAGAAGCAATGTAGGCTTCTGGTTTATTTCATTATAAGGATTAGCAGTTTTTGCCCTTTGCACAGCAGGACTAAACACCAACATCAGCAGCAAATTTCCTTCCCTCACAATTAATCACTACCTTGCACCTCTCATATGTGACTAAATCTCACTTTGGCAACATATAATGAAGAATTAATGTGGGACACACAGCTTTACTCATTTTTATCCTCAAAAGTCACTTGCACAGACACAACACCTCAGGGTTCAAAGGAGCTGGGTTAAGTTGTTTCACCAAATAATTTAGTTTGTATTAATGTCATTGAATTTCAAGCTGACCAAGTTGTGTTAAATCACCTTCCTTTAGCATTTCAACTTTCTCCATACAAGATTGTGAAAATCAAGGGGGAATGTCTTATTTCACCTTGGCCACAGGATTTGTGAAAACCAATGAAAGTTTATCCCTAAATTATGTAAAAATTCCATTTTGAAATTTTATGTAATTGGCATTATTCTAGGGTAGGTCCACCCAACTCGGGTAACAGGATTAGAGGAAGTAGTACTGGAGGAGCTGTTACTGAATAAACTGAATTTCTAAACCTTTATTCTCACATCCTACTGAATAAACTTCTGACTTCATTCCCCATATACACTCCAACACAATTAAAAATATTACTAATACACCTCTTTTCCTGGTTGCCAGTGACCTACGTAAGTTTAAAGAAGCCAAGAAGCAATTTGATAAAGTGAGTGAGGAGAAGGATGCAGCACTGATCAAGAACGCCCAGGCACCCCGCAACAAGCAGCATGAGGTGGAGGAGGCAACTAACATCCTCACTGCCACACGAAAGTGCTTCCGTCATATTGTCCTCGACTACGTCTTACAGGTAGGACATAGCGATACGGTCAAAATTATTAACACAATATCCTCTTTTTTTTTTCCCCCATATTGATCAGTATAGATAATTATCAGTATACTTTTAATGAGGAAAGAAACATTTTCACCATTTTAAATAAGTAGTCCTGGGTTTACAAACATTTTTATTAGACCCCTTGGATACATGCATTGTGTATTGCTGAGTAAAACTGAATGTAAACGTAACTTTATAATCATAAAATTTAATGAATAAATAAAAATATTTAGATAAAGTGACAAGCAGCTACTGGTCTGTTTCCTGTCAAAGACTCAGTAATGGCGGAAAAAGTCAGATACCAGCTGCTGGGGTTGAATTGATGTTAGTACAGTTGGCATTTTGGGACTCTGGCTTCTACTTGGAGGGATTGTATCTTTCAAGTGGTGGAAAAGGCCTGTTGTGTTTCCTGTCTTCAGGTCGTCTGCATAACTTCCAATGGATATTGCACTGCTGTTTATCCTTTTTTGGAAATCCAAACCATTTGGGAATTGGCAGTAGTGTGTGACCGCTCTTTACCACAATTTCCTGGTCTTCCTCACAGTCACTCATTTTTATGTATCCAACAACAAGTGTGTGTATGTTGGGCTTTTTTGTTTGTTTGTTGTTGTTTTTTTTGTATTGTTGTTGTTTTTTTTTTCCCTTTTTCCCATTTTTTCTTTCTCTCTTACATAATGTTAGTGCTGTGCCCTAATAAGGTGACTGTTCCGAAGAGCATTGAACCAAATGGAGAGCAGATTCATTTAGTATGAAGAATTCATCAGTTTGACATTGTTATTGTCTTTTTTTTCCTGATAATTGTCAAGATTGTTTTATCTCCCTATTTATAGGTACAATGTTTCCTGAAGGTTTACATTGTAGGTGACAGGTTTTTGCCCAGAATTGGCACAGAATCACTGGCCTTGCTACAAATTTCAAGTGGCAGTTGAAAGATATGCATTCATTAAAGAAGAATGGTGTCCATACTATCTCAGTACATGCAGTATTCATGGATTTCCTTTAAATTTTTATAATGGGACTATATATAGCAATAGATTGCTGAAAAGCAGCTTTTAACAGAAAAGCTTAAAAAAGCTGAGCCACACACACTCTCACATATAGTATTTCTCTGTGAAACCTAGCCAACGTGGATTTGGTCAGGAACTTAATGTTTCTGAGCCAGGTTAAAAATGCTGATGTAGTACAGATAAGAATGAGCCACAGCTGCTTATGTTTTTTGAGTGAAATGCTCAAGCTCATCCACCTGTCATGGTCCAACTTATCACATCAGTGGATTTAGCTCAAAAATATGGTAGCAATAGCTTTAGTAATGTCAATGGGAATAGAGGTAGTAAAAGTAGGTAGAAGTATTTATTATTATTATTATTATTATTATTATTAGTAGTAGTAGTATTAGTATTAGTATTAGTATTAGTATTGTTATTATTAGTTAAAAACCTGCAGTCTTCACATATATATAACTTAACTTTTTAAGAAGTTCCTCTTAGTTTTAACAGTAGGATTCATATTTTTAGATAAGATAATTTCAGAGGAAGCGGCAGAGAGAGCAAGAAGAGGAAGTACATAAAAGAACTGAAAGTTTTTTAAACTTATAGTTAAAAAAGTCTTGTTTCCTTCAAATATTGCACAGGTTTTTTTGCAGAAATATGTTCCTGTTCTTGTACTCAGAGGCCGAGCCCATGGTCTCCTCTTGGTCATAGTAACACTGATGAATGCTTCGTGCTTTCTTATCTTATAAGGCAGCTGCCAGCCCTGTTATTGAATTTCCCTCCAAAGAACAGACAATGCTCCATGGGCACAGTTTGCTCCAAAATTAGATGGTGAAATAAACCCAGAAGCAGGTTTCAAAATAGGTTTGGCAGTTTACTCAAGTGTCCCACTACATAATTGCTGTCTCATAAAATGAAGCCTGGCTGTGAGAAATCTATAGGCCTAGTTGCTAGCACAGCCGATTTATATTGGTCTCCTTTAAATTCTCACATTTGGGTAGTCCTGTCACTTATAAAATACAGCTAACTTCTGCAGAATTGCATACCATGCCATTTTTTTTTTTTGTTATTTTTAGATTGTTTTTGTGGCATTTTTTCTTAATTATACAGTGCACAGTTTACAAAGACATGCAAGATGGTAGACGGAGAGGAAAATATATGATAGAGGTTGTGAGCCAGACTTGCATTCATGACATTTTAAGAATGGAGCATGTCTCTTTTACCCTGCTGTGCCACATAGAGTTGGATCGTATAAAGCTAAACATTAAACTTTTTGGTTGTTTTCAAGCTTAAAAAAAACAGATTCAATGTTAATGAGATCAACAGATAATACAGCTGATACGTCTGATTTCTCCCTGAATAATATGTTATCTTCCCTGACATACAAAGCATTGCCTAAAATTGAAATCCACACAGCACAGAAAAGCAAAAGCACATTTACTAAAGGTAAATTGGAGTTATTTGTCTACAAAAATTAACAAACCTGAAATTTCCGATGCCTAAAGAAGGACTGATTGAAGCCTAACTTTTGCCCAAATGTTTTGTACTCACAGCCCTACAAGTGTGGAATTACAGCAACTTACCAACCAATTGTCAACCAAATGCTCATAACTTTTGCCTGTGGCTGTTGAGTTTGTTGACACCACAATGCACTCAGCCGGTTTAACCAGCCATCTTTCAGAGATGCTGCTCCAGTGAAAACTACTAATTGACTGTAATCAAGAGTAGGAGGGGGCTTGTTAAAGTGGCGATGCATCAGCCACTGTGGCTAGGAGATGGAAAAATAAGCTCCTTTCCCTGAGTGGGAGTTACTGTGTATAAACACATGTTTGGTTAGTGATGCTAAAGAAAAGGGCCATATAACCTACAGCCAAAAAAAATATTGCTGGCCACAGCAAGGATTTGAACTTTTATTCTTCAGTGGATTTGTAGTGTTTTGTCTTTGCTTTACCAGACACAAAAAAGGAAACCAATGGCCCCATGTTAACCCTCAAGCATGAGGCAGAGAGATAAAATTCATTCAGAAGCTGCCCTGCTTTTCATAGTAACACTATGCATCCACCACAACCCAATCAGTGACTCTGCTACTGTAAATAGTTCCTGTGTGTCACATAAAGCCAGCTAGCATCATTCTGCATTCACAACCAGCCAAAACTGATCCCTTCTCCCCATCATTATCCTAAGATAACATTCTCTCTCTCTCTCTCTCTCTCTCTCTCTCTCTCTCTCTCTCTCTCTCTCTCTCTCTCTCTCTCTCTCTCTCTCTCTCTCTCTCACACTCACTCACACACACACACACACACACACACACACACACACACACACACACACACACACACACACACACACACACAAGAATAGAGAGGGAGCCAATGAATAAATTGTGTCAGTGTTGATGAGACTGGCTACAGCAGCATCCATGGGTCAAACATGTGACGTAGGGCTCCCCCTAGTGCCAGCTGTAAGGACTACTGCTCAGCACTGGATGGGATGATGGTGTCACCTCAGTACAACTCATTTCACACTCGTCTCCTTTTTCTTTAGAGTTTTTTTTTGTTTGTTTTTTTTAATCTCTCAGTATCTTACCTCATTTCCCCTTTGCTTCTCCTCACTTTCTCTCTGTGCATATGTCTCTCAGATGGGATATTGTAACTGTAGATGTTATTTATTGTAAATCTTTTATTTTTTTCTTATCAACATGCAGAGTATGAACAATCAGCATCAAGGTAAAAACCCCTCCCCCCTTCTCACTGTTTTGTTTTTGTTCATTACAGATCAATGTGTTACAATCAAAGAGAAGATCAGAAATCCTGAAATCGGTAAGTAAACTTCTGTACCTAACCAAATGACCCACACATCATTCCTTTTGGCTCTTTGAATAACTACTGTCTTCTCTACAGATGTTGTCCTTCATGTACGCTCACTTGACGTTCTTTCATCAAGGATATGACCTCTTCAGTGAACTACAGCCTCTTATGAAACAGCTTGGAGGACAGGTACAGACTTCATAAGGGTTATATCAAATTTTTGAATTCAAGTTATAATAACAGATGATATAAAAATTATTAATACAAGTTATGCCTTAACAATCACTGTTAAACAAATTTTCTCTTTCTCTTCACTCTCAACATAATGAAATTGTGTTAAAATATCATGTTATTATATCATATGTGTGGTAAAATGGATTTTATTATGTTACACAGCTATTCAGAGTGGCGCATTATAGGTTGTCAAGATATTAGAAAAATTTGCTATCACATTCAGTTGTTGTCAGAAGCTGGTGAAAAAAAAATGTCTGCTAGGAAAGTTAATCAGATGGCTAAAATTATTGTGTCACTTCCTCCTTTTAGTTTCAGTGCTTCTTATAAAAATATCCTGTCCTGGACAGCATGTACAGTGTTGTCAGAATGTACAGAACAAACCCATGCAACATAAACAAACATTAAGCTATATTTAGTCAAGTAACAGAATAACTTTTGGCTAAGTTTACACACCAGTGCACTGCCATAGGTAAATACATCCTATTTATTATGTTGGTAGGGGCTATATTGTTCAAACATTTCTGTTCAGGGCCTCATCCAAAGTTAGAGGAATTGTTTCAGGTTAGAATTCAAAAATAAAACCTCTCGCCTTTTTCTAAAATTGTAAACCCAGGACCACTTATTTACAGTCACAGCGTTAGGAAACAGTAAATCTGCACTTTGACTTTTAGCCTATAGACAACCTTTCTCTTGTGTGTTTGTTCCAGTCGTGTGTGTTTGTGTGTGTGTGTGTGTGTGTGTGTGTGTGGACTGCTATCCTCTCGTCAACTCATGTTTCAGCCCTGTTTGTCTGTGTGCATCCTCTGATAAACAGAGCCCTCCTTCTGAGCTAGAGGATGGGTTGAATGTGACTTTAAGATGATTATCTCAGAGGAACTGCTGTTACAGTGAGACGGAATGAGGAAGAAAGCAGCAAGGGGGCTGGAAATGGTTTTTCCTGCAGTCAGGCTCACAGGGTTGACAGTCAGCTGAGTGAACAGCAAAAGAAACCCGAGATTGATACTGAAAGTTGTGGAATATAAACTGGTGGCTCTGAGGCTGGAGCAGTAGTGGAGCCCAATGAGAAGACGGCATTTTTCAAAAGTGGGTGCAAGACCAAGGAAGGAAGGAGTCCAGCCACACAGTGGGGAGTCAAAGAGGAGCGGATTATAGCTTGTAAACAGCTTTTTGAAGATGTTTGACCCTACAAAAAAAAAAAAAAAGACAAAAAGGAACTAAATAGCGTTTTTTTATTTGACAAAGAGTGAAACAGACAATTTTGGAGGCCAGATTTGAAGACTGGAGACAGTGGTCCTCTAAACTGGATTAGTGGAAAAGAGTGTGGTTTCTAACCCTCATGCTCTGAAGTTTGAACCATCAGAGTTTGGTGCTATCAATATAGTAAAAAGGACCAAAGAGTTCTGGGAACAGAAAAGGGGGAGGACAGGACCCACATCAAAAAGCAGATTTTAGGACGCATAAGAGGCAGAATGTAATCTTCTCAAAGCAAAAACTGATTGAAACAGAATGGAAAGGCATGGACGTTAAGCCTCTGGCTTCTAAACTCAAAAAGACTGAAGTAAAGAAAAAGAGCAAAAACAAAAAGAAGTGGAAAAGTCCCTGAAGAGGGAGGAAGAGAGAGAGAGCGGTTTGGTTTCAAGCTTGATAAACAACTAGACTATAACTGCAATGTGTGAATTTTAAGCCTGTCGCACTGAATTTGGAGCAGTACAAAGCCAAAAGGAAAGGAGGATCAGAAGCCAAGCTGTTGGGAGTAGTGACAATAAGATTGTGGATTATTTCTTTATTCTTCTCCATCATGAAGCTAAAGAAGGTGGAGAGGCTGTGCAGAGAGGTGTGGAGGAGCTGTCAACAGGTCTGTTAATATGGACTTGATGCCTGTAACCCATGAGTGATCAAGGGTGGGAATACTAGCCACCAGCATTATATTAGTACATATTCTCCAGAGCCAAGTCAGGAAGAAAGGTGGAACACTATAGTAAAAAGTGATATGTTTAGGAGAAGTACATCTGTTTCCTCTTAGGAAAATTCTTGTACATTTTTGTCTCTCTCTATTCTGTAATCGGGGTAGGTGTGGAGAAATGGTGGATGTGGGAGGTAGGTGAATAGAGCTGGAGTGAAAAAAATGTACCGTATGGAACATAGGAGCATCAAGTGGTCTTGCAAGATAATCTCAGTAGTGTGGTTGGTTATTCTTGGGAACAGAAGACAGAAAATTGAAATATCCATGCAACTTTGAGAAACCTAAATGATGAGAAAAATAGTGTTCAGAAAAAAAAATCAGAGGTTGGATTATACTCAGTAGATGCAGAAAACCAGAGACTTTTCAATACTGTTGCTGTGGTTGTTTTAGAGCTAGCTAATGAGCAGGTATGTAGCCTCAGCTGTAGCTGATACAGAAAGTTACAAGTATTTACTTAAACGAGGAAATAATATCAAATGTTTTGTAAACTCACAATCAACCAAGTTAAGATAAGATTTCTGAAATTCCATTTTAAATATGTTTGCATGACAGCATTATAATTCATGTCAAATATGCTACTTTTTCTGTACTTACTGTTGGTCACAGCTAGACTGCTTCTAAATATAAGTTACTGTGCCTTATGTATCTTTCCATGACACAGAGCCTCAGGGCTGAGCACATGTGTTGAATGAATATATTCATTCAGTGGGATGTTTTGTGTCTTTTGCATGAATCATGCAGCTTGTCATCATGGTTACATGTCAAGACAGATCTGAGCAGGAAAAGGCCAAGTGACTGACCAAAAGGCTTCATTTAGGTGCTGTGGTCTGTAGTTGACAAACGTAGGCAGAAGGAAACATTTGAGACGATTGTCTCCACTGACAATGTCAGCGTTGGCTGCACAGTAAGATAGATAAGATGTGAGAGGTAAGGTGATTCAGGAGAGGTACACACACAAACACAAACACAAACCTGCCTTTACAGATTCGGATAGAAGCAGACAGACGGCATGGACTGGACTGGACTAGTTGTTATGTTGTCACAAGGCAAGACATTTCCCATCTGATGTTATCACTACGCTGCCTTGCCGTCCACCCATTTCCTCTCTAAACAAAACAAAAGACCCGGCTCCCTCAAATGCTATATATCAGATAGCAGCATTTTCATGTTCATATTTATTTTGGGAAAGAAAGCAAAGTGAATTTGATTTTAAGAAGGAGAATGCACTTTTGCTGAAAATTTTGGCTGTTAAAAGCTATAATGCAAAACTTCCTGCGCCATCAGAGAGGAAGAAAAATGTTGGTTCCACCCTCCTCTGCATCACTTTGTACCAGGGCTTCTTTGTAACCCATTAGTATTAATCGCTCTCTAGCTTAAAATTGCAGTTACTGGTGCCTGTAAAGCCACAGAAGGCATTAAAAAACAAATGATGAACATTGTGAATCTGTAGTAAATGTGCAACATTCATGTTTAATAAGCCTTTACTTTTGTTGTTTCTATAAATTCTTCTGCATGATCGCCACTAGTTATAGGTGGCAAGGCTCATTCAGCAGGAAACAACATCAAATGTTTATGGCCAGATAGTTAATACTGTGCATTCCAATTTTAAAGAGGTCTGTGATCCTGTGTATGCAGGGCATGCCTTGAAATCCCTAAGCGACTGATAAAGATTGTATGATTTGTGTTAAATTGGAGTCCTAGGTTTCTTCAGTAACAACTACCAATATTATTAGTTTATTGACAGACCTCTTATCAAGCCACATTGCCTTATTTATAAATAAAGTGTAATGAAGAGAAACCATTTAATCATATGTGAATTATGGGTTGGTGGTAAAACATCAGTTATTGGCTGATAAATCTGTTATATACTCCAGTACAGAACTTAATACTAGCTTCTAGCTACAGTTTACTGAAACTTTGCACCCTACTTATCCCTTATCCACGTGTAATTCTACATTTCCTCCTCCGATCACTGACCTCTAATCAGATACTGATCCTTTTGTGTTATAGGCCCGAGATATGCTGATTTAGGTCACATTGTGGCAACAGACTATCGAGAGGCACGGAGTAGAATGTCAACACTGTGAGGCTAACTGGCACATTCTCAGCATCACCCTATGACCTCCACAACTTCACTGAAATCCTTTTTTTAATTTCTTGCTTTCCACTCTCCTCAAAAGATCCTTTGTTTTCTTTTCTGCATGCAGTGGTTACCCCCGGGCAGGAGGAGAATCAGTCATCCCCCATCCAATTTCACACATGATGAAGCCTCTGTAGCGCAGTCCATTTTGTTTAGAGGAGGAAGTGTGTCTTGTCTCGATGAGACATGTGGAAAAAGTGTTTTTTTCCACGAGATTTAAAGATTGTAAAGGGAAATAAGGAGCATCAGTGCATACACACTTACATATACCTTTCAAAACCTTTGATTTAAAAGGCTCAGCATTAGATTTTGGGACTGTTACACCCCTCTCTCTTAATCTGCTTTTTCTGTAATTGTATGGTAAGATAAGTCAAATAAAGAATGAGTTGAGTACATATTTTGCCTTGAATCAGAGCTTCCACCTTTTTTTGTGCTGTTTTTGAAAAAAACGTGTGACCAGGTGGTTTGGTAAGCTTGAATAATCATTTGTTCTGTCTCTTGCAGTTGGACCAGCTGGTAGTGGATGCTGCCAAAGAGAAGAGAGACATGGAGCAGAAACACTCCACCATCCAGCAAAAGGTGCACACACACACTCGGGCAATGCAGGCATCTTCCCTCAGGTTTAAACACAAATGAAAAAAAAAATTGCATTCACTTCATTATTTTCGCACTTGGCACACAAATCACAGTAGGATGTGATTAGGTGCACAGTTGTGAATGGAAAATAAATGACAATCACTTATATTGTCCTTGCTTTTGACCAGCTACTGGAAAACAACAGAAACATAAACACTTACTCAGTTTGTGTTCAGTAACTAAATGACAGTTAGATCCTCTTGACTTTGGCAACAAAGCCTTTCTTATTTCACTCAGGCCTCCTCCCATCAAAAGTAAACCCATATCACTGTACCAGGATCTTGCAGAACTTACCTTTTACTCCACAGCCAGTTGCCCTCTTAGCGCCCTTATCACAACCTACCTCACCGCCACCACTGCTCACTCTCACAAAACTTCTGCTGAATGTTAAAATTCTCCATGCTCAGATATTATAAGCTTATGCTATAAAGCACTCAGGATGAAAGCATGAAAGTTATTATTTGTTTGTATGTTAAAATACAAAGGACAAATCAGTTTCCGAATGAAACAATAAAGCATATAAAATGATATACTCGAGAGCATTTATATACTAAAGCTATTGATTCCAATCATTTACTTGACATTTGTCATTTGAGTGAACGGAGGTAGTACACAGTCCTCAGGTGTAAGGTGATCCCTGGATGGATGATCTCAGCCACATGCCCCTGCATTATTGACGCCTGACGGAAACCCATTTCCAAACAGACAAGACTGGGTTTCAGCATGCTCTCATCTCTATCCAGAACCCCTGCCTAATATCCCTAATGAGTCAAAATAAAAATAAATAAATCAATTAATTAAAAACGCCCTCCAGAAGGGTACACCATAAGTTTGGCAAGAAATACCACACAGGCAATAAAAGAAGTAGGATACTCAAAACTGTTGGAGCATTTTTTTTGCACCTACAGTTTTAATTTCACTAACATTTCGTGGTTATTTATAAGCATTTTTGTCAAAAGTTTCTGTTAATTTTGGACACATCTCTTTGAAGCTATATGAACCCTAAACAGTAGAAAATATTGAAATACTTGTTTCAATATGTAGTGGAGGTAAATTGCCCTTACCTTTAATTGAACATCATACATTATTAACTCCAGACAACATCTGCCAGAAGCCCAGCTGTTATCTGTTGGGCTTCTGTTAATTTGTCTGCCTTGTAAGTGACATTCATTTCAGTCTCTCACTGTGTGCGAGTAGTACTTCTTCTGATAAATTTTCCTTTATGTACCTTCTAATTTTTTCTCTATTTTTTTTCGGCCCCATGTACTTTCCCTATATATTTCTGTCCTCTTTCCCGTTGCGCAGTTGGTCATGGTATGTGTGCCAACTTCCGTTTGTCCTTGAGCACCTGTCCTCCACCTCCCCTCCCTCAATTTATTTTGATGCTATTTTTATTTTATCTCACTCCCACTGCTCTCTGTCTAGCTGTTTGCACAAAGACGCTCCTAATCAACTGTCTCTTCTCTTCTTTTACTTCTGCTCATTTTTCCTCCTGTCTTCTTCTTCTGCTCACCTCAGGCTGCTCTGCAGGTAAGCTGTTACAACTTTTGTCCTCCCTCACTGTCATTTCTGTTTCATCTGCTCAGACTCCAGTTATCTAGCTCACATCGTTAGTTGGATGAAGAGTGAGCTGGTTCATCACAAGATTAAAGTGGCAGATGCATGATATGATGCCATTTAACAGATTTCAGTCGTCACGTGTTCTTGTGCCTTTGCATTTTTTTCTTTTCTCAAGTCATCCTCAGTTTGATTTATCAAATTAAGACTTTTTTGATACCATTATGCCTTGTTGCACATGACTCTCCACACTGTACTCGTGGTGCTTGTTTTGTGCTCTGTTGGGTTCAGTTACTGATGGATGTTAAACCAACTAAAGTATATTTCAAACTGGCTTTATTATCTCATGTCTTTTTAGTAATGTTGCAAAGGTCTCCAGTAGAATTAAGTGAAGCCTGCCTATATTAGTCAGTGTAGGTACCAGTGCAGTGGAAAAGCAATGTATTATGCTGGTATATTTACCTCGGGGAAAAAAGACAAAAGCAAAATTTGCTGTTAAGATTATTGCTAACAATTTATAATAGCTTGACTCTGGTATATAACCTGTGCTTTACAGCACAACAGTTGTTTATTACTTATAGCAAACATTACCATTCCACCAACATTGCAGGCCAAAGAGCAAATTTAATGTGATATTAGGCTCACAGTCTTTCCCATGCTGACTTGGAGTGAGCTGGGAATTAGCATCTTTTTCAAAGAAACTTCAGCATGTTGCATGTCTGTATATCTGTGGCCTCTTAAAGACAGGTTTTTTAAGGAATCACACTGATTTTTTTTTTTTTTTTTTTAACTTTGGCCATAAAGCCTTTCTTATTGCACTCAGGCCTCCTCCCATCAAAAGTAATCTCACAGCACTCTACTGGGATCTTGCAGAACTTACCTTTTACCCCACAGCCAGGTGCCTTCCTAGCCCCCTGATCACAACCTCCTTTTGATAAACTATTTTTTTTTTATTAAGGATCTAATGGTCTGTATTGGATTAAGTGACTAGGGTCATTTGCATACCGATAACATGATAGACTAATGCACACATCTCCGATGCCCCCTCTTGCCTTCCTAGATTCTTTGGGGATGTAGGTTGTTTACTTGTGGTGCTGTCCTCATCACTTACTGGTGTTGTTAAAACTCTACTGGGTAGAGATTTTTTTTTTTTTTACACTTCATGATGAGCCCGATTGTGAGTTTTGAAAGCCAAAAGGCTGATAAAGGAATTGCTGGCATTGATTGAGTGACCATATCAGCCCCACATCATTTTATTATGGGTCATTATGTTTTTTTATACCATTTGGCACTAAAACCTTCACTTACAGCCCCTATTAGGCCTTTAATTTTTTGTGTCAAGCCATACTGTTCACTATTTGCTCTTGCACATAAATCCTCCAATTTTCATTGTATTGATAAAACTTTCCATCCTCCTGGGAGTTGAATTGGGTCCTTAGGTTGTTTTTAGTATGCTTCCCCTCTGTCTTTGTGCATTATTCAGCAGCAGCACTGTGACCATGGGGCATGAGAGTGTCATGGCAGTGCTACAGGCAGGCGAGATGAGCTGCTGACCGAAAGATTTTTCTGTCTTAACCAACAAAGAAACAAAACACAAGTCATTGGTTTTGAAACAGCTGTGGTTTTAAATGGTCTGATTGTTTCTGTAGCGTCCCTTAACAGGCATACATACTTAAGGCTTTTTTTAATGTTATAGGGTGAAGTGACCGACATTCAGTGTGTTTAATAAGATAAGAGAGTGTGTGTGGGGTATTTTGGGGGGTGGGGTGGGGGGCTGAGTGCACGTCTATTAAACTGAAATCAGTATAAATGTTTTATGCCCAAGCTCCTCTGCACAGTACACTTGATTATTCTAACCCAACAGTCACTCACACACACACACACACACACACACACACACACAACACACACACACACACACACACACACACACACACACACACACACAGGTGACCTTCCCTTAGAGCATGAGGCCTCAGGAGGAGGAGCAGCAGAGCCTGTGACGAAAGTTTTGATAGACACACACACAGCCACGGCAGAGGAGGAGGTGAGAGGCAAGCGACGCCGCTTAAGGGCTAGACTGTCTCCAAGATGCTACACAGGTAGACATTGAGATAGCAAAGATTCATCAGCCTCACGGGAAACATTCACACACAGAGATACAGACACAAAGTAGCACACACTTTATAAAATCAATGAAAATGAAGATTTTCAGCCGTTTCCACTACATTTGGTATCTGGTGAGTGCAAACAAGAGAGACTGAGTAAGAATATATGTGTGTCCATGCACGTGACGGGGTCTCTTTGCCCATCGCTGTTTATAGTAATAGTGTTTTTATGTTTGTGCTTCTTTAGCGTGAGTGTCACACTCATGTGTGTGTGTGTGTGTGTGTGTGTGTGTGTGTGTGTGTTCACGTGCCTTTTTTTTTTTTTTTTTTCTGGCATATCCATGATACGTTAAATTCCTCTGGGTTTGCATAAGGAAAATACATATTTCTTTTCTCTGTGTGTCATTCTCTTGCTGTGTGTAACGTTTTAGGAGGTGACAGAGCTCAACTCTTTACCAGACTACCGCAACTTTTGTGCTTGGAGGTCGACCTCTGTACGTAGAGTCACTGCATCGATTTCCATCTGACTTCCGTTTTGTAACTGTACCTGCCCCTGTCTTCCATCTCCTCGCTTATCCTCTCCTGCTCATGCTAAGAGACTGCATTGCAGTGTTTGTGTTATTGTTTGCACCTTCGCCTGTTTCTTCATTTTAGATTATTACACATGCATCAAGTCTTGATGTGTCCAGATTGTGCAGCATGCATTATTTTGATGCCTCATCGTTGGGGCCAGGGTCCACTACAGAGAACTCAGGTCGCTGGTTTGATGTTGGCGAGTGGTTTGTTGTTTTGCAGTTGATTGTCACTTTTTGGCTGTTTGGGAAAAAAAATGAACATATCCCTGTTGTCAGAAGAAAACCTCGTCGCTGTAAAGTTTTTCAGGAAATCTTGCTTATAGATTGACTACTACCTGTTTTTAAATATCTGTATCAGGGTTTAAAATCATTTCCCGGGCCTTAGCGGTCACAGAAATTTTTCAACCCATGGTTGAAACAAGAGAACCGGAAGGTTTCCACATGACAGCATCAGCGCTTCACCATGTATTTTATTCTTTGACATCAGTCTTAATTTGGGATTTTGTTTGTCATAGTGTTTTCTTGTGTCTTTGTACATGTGTGAGTAAATGCACACATGTATCAAAGTGGCCACTGCCGTGATTTCCCTGGCCTAAGCTGAATTTGGGGGCAGATTTTTTTCAATTAATTGTATAATTTTTTTCCACTTTTGGGAAATGATTTGTTGACGGCCTGAACTATTTTCCATCTTTCCATCATCTTCCTCTTCTGAAGCTTAATATAGATAAATCTGGTTCCCCTTATGCACCCAAAATAACCTCATATGTACCAATGTATGTATCTTAGAGGAAAACTGTATTTGATGTGTGTGCGTGTTCCTCATAGGGCAGAGGGGTTTAATTCATTAAGCTTTTGCTCAGGTTACATTTATATATCAAGGCAATCAGAGTGGACGCCCATCCTCAAACAGACAACATGCGATTTTGCACTACCAATCGATCCATCAGTTGATTGAGTAGCATGAACCTTTACCTTTACGAAAGGTGCTATCCTTCGGTTTATATTATTCTAAGTGCTTTACAGATACAGATGACTAACAAGCTGCTAATAAAAAAGAACAAATGTGACAGTAAAAACAAGTTGAGACTAATACAAAAAAGCAGATGTGATACAAATAAGATAATAAATAAATATGAAGGGCAGAATATCAACTACCATTAGAAGTAAATACAGACTGTGAGAAGAGATGATGAAGCACACAGTAATCACACCATGCAGTATACAATATAAGAGCAACATGTCAACTTGAAATTTTCATTATTAAATCTGACTTGTTCTTAAAGGTACATGCCAAACTAAAACTTTGTAGAGCATACATGTACAATAAAGATTAGTAGACATACATGAATATACTTTATAACATTGATAGGAACTTGGATTTGCAGGAAGGGTTGGAAACAAAGCCACTTCCAGTGTCACATCATACAGACAACTTCCTAGAATGAAAAACAGGAGCATACAGCAGTCAAAATATAAGCAGAGTGTAAAAACACCTTCCCATTTCAAATTTCCTCCACTGAGAAAAAAAATATGTAGAATCCTGATTGTATATCTGATTTGTCCACTTTTTTGTACATGCTTAACAGGGCTGCTTTCCAAGAGTTAAATTGGGGACAGTAGTCACCGCCTGCAGGATGACTGAGGTGATTTCCACTCAGCACTCAGTATTATGATGGCTGACGTATTTTACTTGCTGGGTTTGCTTCAGTGGCGTTTGTCTTGCATAAAATTTTAGTTATTGATTTTCACTAGTTTGAATTCCTCAAACATTTTTTGCTGTAAAGGATGCTTTAAGGATTCCTCAGGAGTGGATTTTAATGCATAATTATTGAACATTTTAGTGAACAAGTTACTCATTAACCTATATGTAACTTCTAAGAAAAAGATAGTCAGTGATAGTCACCATTGATGTGGAAGGCAGGCCAGGGAATGTTAAATTTTCATTGTGTGAATGCTGCTTCAAAGGTTTGGGTTTGTTTTCATTTAATTCTTGAGGTTTGCCTTTTTTCAGAGCACTAACTCATTGGTTTCATAACGAGATTCAAGATTAATCGGTCAGGCCTGGGTCACAAACACACTTTGCATGGTTCTAGGGCCAAGAGTCAAGATGAATCCCCAGCTCATTATAGCAACACACCTAGTTATCAAGCTGTGTTTGGTTGTGGAGATGATGACGCTTGTTGTAAATTGACTCCACAAGGACACATGCACATACAAGTATGCATGTATCATGGTGTTCGATTTCACTTGAAACTGAGAGAGCTGGGAGGGTGTTAGGAAAGTGTTGCAGCAGCTCAGGTAGTTAAAGTTAGACAGGCCATAGGGACAGGCCCATGACAACATAGCAGATTGAGTTACAGCAGAGGCAGAGTCTGTGAGAGAAAAGGTACAAAGCTCAGCTTGGCATCTTTACTTCTTGGACAACAATCACTAATTCACCGACAATCTAGCTAAATATCTATAGGAATTTTAAATTTAGCCTCTTAATTTAAAGATTGTTTTTGTGCAAGTATAGCAGTAATGGAAAGGGGATTCAATATGGTTGGTCATAGCAAACCAATGATCTTAGATGCACAGTATATGATATCAGACTTAAACCATTTACTTTGTTTATTTGATTGTTTTCTTTCTTGCACACTAACAAAAACAATGCTATATAGACTTGTTGCTGGCTATGTGTTATCTTGTAAATCCTGGCATTTTTTGTTTTCGGTTACTTGTCAAATCTTAACTTCGGGGGGGGGGGTAAGCAGAGTGGATAAAGTCTGAACCCTTGAGCCAAATCTCAAAGAAGTGGGATATAACTCCACATTTGAGGTCCTCCAATATTTTGTAAGAAATGCAGTATATTTAACTTTCTCTTTCTGGCAAAACATTCGTCGTAATAGATTATGACACTGTAAGCATCACCCTATTGTTTCTGTCTTTTCCGGTTCATGGTGTGAAACATCATTCCGGTCAATGTGAGCAGTGGCTGTGCTGCTCTGTACAAGGTCACTTAGCTCAAGTGAAACTAATAGTCCACATTTGTGACTTTGGGAAAAGTAGAGTCACTCCTAACCCCAGAGAAAATAATTAACGCCAAGGGATTTACAAGGATAATGTTTAAATTTTCTTTCCTTTGCTTCTTTTTTTTTCAGGATTTCTCGAATGACGACACCAAGCTGGAGTACAATGTGGATGCAGACAATGGCATCGCCATGGAGGGTTATCTGTTTAAGAGGGCCAGCAATGCCTTCAAGACATGGAATAGGTACAGTAGACACACTTCAATTAGCAATTTTATTATACATTAAATTCAGTTTAATGATAAAAAAAAAAAAATAGCTGTTCTGGGCTGATAATGCATTTAAGAGGGCAAGTACTGTCATCAGAATTTAGGATAAGAGATATGAAAGGTGCCTTCAATTTTAATACCTCAGGAAGTGCTTTGAAATATGATTTGATAAGGATTTTTTTTTTATCATGGCTACAGGAATATAACTGGGTAAGAGTGATAAAGAACAGGTAATGCATTATTAGACAAACTGAGTGAAAATTTTAATCCATTTCCTGTCAGTCAATTCACTTTATCACCTTTGTCTTATCACGTTGACCCATATAAGTCAAGTTGTATTCAGATCCATATGTATACATCTTGATGTTCCTTTCATAATTTTTTGGCATATAAGTTAGAATAACGATGTTTACTGTGTTGAAGTAAACTCTGTCCTAACATGAGTTGATATATAGTCTCTCTTGAATCAGTTTATCTGCTCATCAGCGTTGCCCTCTAGATATTTCCATTGCCGTCATACAGACCAAAAGGATGTCAAAGCGTGCTATTTTTAGGAGCCTCACTGGCAACTGCACGTGACCTTGTTTTTTAGTTTTTTTAACAAACTCATGATCTCCTTTCAGGCGATGGTTCTCCATCCAAAACAATCAGCTAGTTTACCAGAAGAAATTTAAGGTATGTCAAGTGACTCCCTGAACACCAACCACAATCATATATGCATGTTTGACTTTCAGCACAAATGTTGGATGCTGTAGCCTCACTTTAGAGCAGTAGTAGCCAATTGAAACCAGATTAAAAACTGCAGCTGTATGTGAAAATGTGTTTCTATGTGTAACTGTTTGGTAAGATGTAGATATTGTATAGCTCAAGTCACATTCTTTGCATTATTTAAGATTGAAGAAATTTATTTTGTGTAGTATTTTATGAATATTATTTTTGCTCCATTTTAAAAGCAGTTGGACAAAACAGCTTGTGGCTTTGTTAGACACTATGCTCAGGTGATGAGGGAAAGTATGGAAATATTATATTTCAATGCAAAACTATTTCAATAGTGACAACTTTCATAGAACAGACATCTCAACAAATTTTACTAGCTTAATCAGAAAACCCCTCTTTCTTAGGGTGGGAAAGCCATGCCGTGCTGTAATTTTTACATCTTTTCTGTGCCCTAACAGCAGAGGATAGCCATAACGACCCATGATATAACACGTTTGTAACAACTGTTTGATTAGATGAATTGGTCCTCATAAGATGTGGACAGTTTCAGTGTTTTGTGTCTGCAAGCCTGTTTTAAGTATTGCAAGAAATATATAGCTACTGTTACAAAAGAAATAGGGACCACCTTTACCATATCTTTGGAGCTCCAGTGGTATTTGTGAGTTGAGTTTAACCAAAGCTGCTGTTTTTTCTCCTCAGGACAACCCTACAGTGGTGGTAGAGGACCTCAGGCTATGTACAGTCAAACACTGTGAAGACATAGAGCGTCGCTTCTGTTTCGAAGTGGTGTCACCCACCAAGTAGGTTTGAGTCACTGAAATATCCCTCCCCATCAGTCTAATGAGCTAGCATTATGTTTGGGGGGGGGGTGTAGCAGTATACCCACCTCCTAAAACATGTACACACACACACACATACACAAACTCAAAACAGACACATTAGCCATGCAGCAGTGGTGTGATGTCTCTCTCTGTCCCAACAGGAGCTGTATGATGCAGGCAGACTCTGAGAAGCTGCGACAGGCCTGGATCAAAGCTGTGCAGAACAGCATCGCCACTGCCTTCCGCGACAAAGGAGATGATGGCGAGGTGAAAACCAAACACAGTCAGACTGATCAGATGGTTGAAATGATTCATACAGACAAATAAATATAAAAAAGGCGCAAAGTCATTGATTCCTTAAACAAAAAACCTATACACTAACAACAATGCTAGTTGAATTTAGGAAGAAATTCCACACAATAGAAACTCAGGGGAAACAAAGAGAATAAAGGAACAACAAGCTTCACTCTCCTTAAAAATCCAAACCAGTAAGAATTAAAATGTTTTGAGCATGTTAATAATGCTGTTGTGTTGACCAGTCTTTACCCATTTAATTACATTTTCTGATTTATTTATGTTCCTTTAACAGATTATCAAATATTAAAACACTCAGAAATATATATTTATCTATATAACACTGACTTGCTATACTTTTGTTTACATTAAATTTTTCTGTTTAGTTGTTTTCCGTTTAGTCAGTCGAACTGTTTGCTTCTCACAATTACCCCTAAGGATCAAGTTTCATTTCATCCTCTCTCATCTTATTAAACTTATCACCTCTTCTTTTGGATGTATGTGCACACCTCCGATCGCTCTGATGTTAGAAGCTGGACAGGAAGTCATCCACATCGACAGGGAGTCTGGACTCTGGTGGGGAGCCCAAGGAGAGGTCGCTGAAAGGAGAGAGTGCCCTACAGAAGGTCCTGGCCATCCCTGGCAATGCTTGTTGCTGCGACTGTGGCCAGCCAGACCCTCGCTGGGCAAGCATCAATCTGGGCATCACCCTCTGCATACAGTGCTCTGGCATTCACAGGTAAAGTACTGTGTTCTATTTAGCAAATGAAGATGAATGAGGATGAAGATAAATACATTATCAAATTAAAGAGAAAAGGAAAATCGCAAATGTAGACATAAAGTCAATCAGTTCTTAAATATTTATATATATATATATTTGTATATTTCTGGAAAGGAGAAACATAGAGTAACTAAAAAAACTCAACAGAAAAGTTTATTTGGTCATCATAATGAAGGAATCCATTCATGTTGAGTTCATTTTGGTTGCATCAGTTATGGAAAACCTTTCCTATCAGAGCCACAGTGTGTGTATCATGTTCAAAACATTTTGGTCTTATGGGATTTTTGAAATGTCAACACGCTGATATGAACACCCAGTCTGCTTCAGATGTTGTGATGACCTTTAATAACTTGGCCGAGTAAAATATTTGATTATTATTTTGGCCTAATTTTGCTGACCCCATGTTTCCATGTAAAGCAATAATCACCTGGGATTCAGGCTATCCTCCTCACTAAAACCTAGAAAGGTGATCTGATTATTTTTTTAGGATTTGTTTTGGAGGGGTGGATTGAGAAATAAAACGATTTGATTTTAGGGATTTTATCAGTAATCATAATCCCTTAAATGACTTAATTTGTGATAACTATCAAACTCTGGCACCTACTCTAGTTATATTCTTTATGATTTTAAGATAGATATATATTACACAGATAAAGACATAGTGCTGTCTGAGTAGAGGCCAATTATCTAAGAACTATATTGATATTCAGTTCTCCTAAATCTGTAGATATGCTGACCCCCACCTTGTGGCTAAAATATAAATTGCATTTGTATTTTGAAAAGTATTGACTTTGCGCCATTTAGCTTTCTAGCCCACTCATTTTCTTTTATGCCTCCTTCATCTGCAGGAGTCTCGGAGTGCATTTCTCAAAGGTTCGGTCTCTGACTTTGGATACATGGGAACCAGAACTACTTAAGGTTAGTGAGGGCAAGCTGGTGTACATAAACAATGTAACTGAACTGTCCCGTTCAAATTGAAATGCTTTCATTCAACAAGTGCAACTTCCTAAATTTTTATTTCTTTTATTGCACACATTTAACTTCTGTTTATCTGTTTTCTGATATGCTGTGTGATCCATTTAGCAGGTCTAACTATAGCTTAGTTATATGTTCCGCTGCCTTGTTGATTATTCAGCTGTGTTAACCAATATCTCTGCTTTTATCACAGTTGATGTGTGAACTGGGGAACAGAGTGATCAACCAGATCTATGAGGCTCGACGAGAGGAACTAGGAGCCAGAAAACCACAGCCAGGAGACCCAAGGTACTTTACTAGTAGAAAGCATATTGGTATTTTCAGACCAAAAGAAAATAAGTCTTGCAGGAAAATCAATTAATGCTTATTTTTTTTAAATTAAATTCTCATTGTATTCTCATTGAGTTTTTTTTTGTTTCTGACATTGTGAAGAAGTGAGGTTATTAAAACAAATTGAACAAATTTATAAAAGAATGCAAGAAGGGCCTTATCGTGCTAAATTAGACACTCACTCTGCTCCTAATGAATACCTTCTGCATCAAACTATGGCTGGTCTGATTAGATAACGTTTTGTAAAAATTTACCAGTGGAAAGCCGAAGGCTGACTTAAGTATCTCATCTTAATCACAAACAAACCCCTGCGCTTCTTGTTCCTGCCAGACATGAGGTAGAGGCCTACATTAAAGCCAAATACGTGGATCGCCGGTTTGTTCGCCGGCCTTCAGACGAGGAGCTTCGCACCAAAGTGGTTTCTCTGAGTAAACAGGAGAAGAGGCTGAGCAGCAGCTCTGAGCATCTGCCCCCGAGACCTCCTCCACCGACCCCGAAACTCCGACCTGGTTCAAACGTATCAGGACAGACAGGTCAGTACAAATAAAAAAAATGTTAGACACACCTTTGACATAATAGATTGCGGTTTCTATAACCTTTCCGTCTTCTCTGAACCTTATAAATAACAAAAGATTTACAGGATCAATTCGACAACAAAGTTCATTCAGAGATACTCGTCCAAGTGCACGGCAGGGAAACAAATTAATACGAGCAGACTGTGTACTGGAAATTAGCTGGATGGGTTTAATATCACCAACTCCGTCAAGCTATAATGTTTGAAAATCAGTATTAGTAGAAGTTTAGGGCGAGTCAAGGTCTTGAGATTTTAAAAATCGGTTGATGGTGGCTTAGATATTGGGCTAGTTTTTGCCTCTTGGATTGAGCTCACATCTTTCCTGATCCTCCAATAAACAATGATTGGCTGACTGGATCTCTCATATACGGATGAGGAGTAGTATTTTATAAACTTCCAATCTCAAATTGTAAGCTAGGAACTCTTTTATTTTTTATTTTTATTTTTTTTTTACAAACCCTCTTTAATCTCTTCTTCTAAATTTCTTATTTTCTCCTACCAACATTAACTGGTTTCTACTTGAATTTCAGTGTGAATCTTTCTATTACACCACAATAGAAACAGAGAACCCATTAGTGTCTCTTAAGAAACAAAATTGACAGCATAAAGAGCGTAAGCCGGGGTCATTTGTGACAGCGGCCGCCTTTTGTACTGAAAGATCTGGGATTTTTGCACTGCTGTGAGGAAGTGTCCACCCATCGGCATACTGTCTGTTCTTTGTGAACAGCATATGTCTAAGCCGTCTTTGCCTCCCATTGTTTCTTGTAGTCTGTCCCTGTAAGCGTGAGCCGAGCTGGTAGTCTAAATATCTGTGCTTTCACCCTGCTCTCTCTCCTTTTCCTCTTACCCCCTTTTTCACATTCTCCTTTATCTTTCCTCTCCTGGCTCCTGGCTGTTTTGTGCTTCTGGACTAACCCCTGCTCTGACCCCCCCCCCCCCCCCAACCCTACTCTGATGCTCAATTTACACCCCTCCCCCTCCAATTACCAAATTCCCATCATCCCTTGCATAGCTGTTGCCAGCAGCTTGGAGGCCCGCCGTGACTCTCTCTTCTGTCCTGACGAGCTTGACTCGCTCTTCTCCTACTTTGACACCTCCTCCAAGCTCAGGAGCAGTAAGTACTAAATGCCAAGTGTTTCGCTTGCTTCTCCACCCCCTCTGTCCATTCATGTTCACTGCTTTGGGCCTGTGAACTAACAACTTTCCATCTACTCCTCTGTTCCTCCCTAATCTTAACCTTCCTAATGGACCATCTCGTCATATAAAAGCATTTCAGAGTACACCCTGTTTTATTTTTCCCAGGGGGGCGGTTGGGAGTGTTTCTCTCACACTCTCTGTGTTTCTCTCTGGTTCTTGTCAGTGTCTAGTATTTGCATTTGTATCTGTCCTGTCATATTTTTGACATTTAGGGACCCGATATATAAGGTGATGGTGAGGATCAGTCATTCTGTTGATTTCAACCGGAAACCTGTGTGCACACTACCAAATATTAGGACCACCTGCTGTTACTGGTAATCGGAGTGGGAAAACTTGAGCAGATGTTCAAATCCTGTAGATGTTGAATTTTTTTTCAGGCACAGAAAAACAAATGCCTTTATCAGAAGCCTGCATGAGGCAGCTGTGTGTGATGAGCTAAATTGCTCTTGCTCTCCATCAGCTAAACAACCAGCAGGAATGTGTTCCTTTTATTTAATGCACACAGTGAATGACATTTGTGTGTTGTTCCACAAAAAGTGATCCACACTCTTTGCTTTTCAGTAAAAAGTGCAGACAGTGGCATCCAAAACAGTGCTGACGGAAGCAGGGAAATGCTGGCCAACACCCCCTCCAATAACAGCCTGGCCGATGCAGGTGAGGCACATAAAAACACACATACGCACCTCTGTCAGTGCATTGACACCCACACCTATCCTAGAAAAGGTAATAATAGCTAAGTTTAAAAAGCATCAGCAAAAGCATTAGTAAGCCAAAGTGATGCTGAAGGACAAGAATGACACAAGAAAGAGAAGAAATGTCAGGTGCCTTTTGCATTTGTTGAACCTCAAACCTTCAACAAATGCAAAAGTGATGTTTTGCCAGAGCTAAAATTAAGAGAAGAGTGGGTCATTGTCATCATTTGACATTTGACAGTTGCTACCTCTTGAAGACAACTGCTGATTGGCTAATACACACCTCCCGTTACTTTAAAAGAAAAAGTCCTTGCAGAAAAACAGGAAAACGCAACACATAATCATTCGATAGGTTTTTTTTCCGTAATGTAGCACAATGTTATAGACAAATCAGAAAAATCTGAGATATTGAAAAGCTAATGAAGTCTCTTGTTTTCCTAGTTTTCAGTTTTGTTTTCTCCAGGGGTCTCCACCCTCTCAAGACACACATCTTTCTTCCAATTTTTCAGATGCCACAGAGTCTCCGCCCATGCCCATGCCCATGCCTGCCACACTGCCTCCTCCGTCTCCCAGCAAGGAGATGGTTTTCTATGAGCCCAAGGAGTACAGCCCAGGTCTGCAGCTCTACTGGGCTTCATGTGCCCGCAGTCTGCCAGACATGGCGGAGGCACTGGCCCACGGTGCCGAGGTCAATTGGGTCAACACTGAGGACGACAAGAGGACGCCGCTTATCATGGCGGTGCAGGGGGTAAGTTTGGCTACAGATTATCCAGTCACTTTGGTACCATTTACTGGCTTGAGAGGATAGTTTTGCGAGACCGATAAACAAATTAATCAATATGCTTATATATAAAATAAAATTGCCTATTAATTATGATAGGCAATTTAAAATCCTTTCACTAATTTTGTAATACACAGATCATATTTTTCATTTAGTTGGGTTTTTGGTTATAAACTGTGATTTAAATGTTTCATATCTATTATGTAAGGCCATAACAGTTTAACAATAATTTGTCGGCATTGTTAAGAAAATTATTGCTAAAAGCGCAGTGATGGATGACATGAAGACCAGTGTAAATGGTGTGTATTGCTTGTGTAAGTGTTTTTTTAAAAATCAATATGACCCTGTGTTTTTTAATGTGTCTTATCAACATTTAATTACAGGGTTCACTGGTCACCTGTGAGTTTTTGCTTCAAAATGCAGCTAATGTAAACCAGCAGGACGCTCAGGGTCGGGGGCCCCTCCACCACGCCACCATGCTGGGGCACACAGGGTTTGTTTCCACATCCCTCTAACATTGTTGCTACGCCAACCTGTTGCTCAGAGAATATCAATAGGACATTTTAATCCACGTTATGCAACTCAGATTATGTTTGATCTCTGTTTCAGGCAAGTATGTTTGTTCTTAAAAAGAGGAGCAAATCAAAATGCCGCAGACATAGATGAGAAAACACCCCTGACCATAGCAGTGGAGGCGGCCAACGCAGACATTGTCACATTGTAAGTGTTATCCCTGTTTCGTCATGATTATTAGTTACTGTTATCTCTATTTTATGCTGGGAGAGTTGTCCCAGCCTCCACACAGGCAAACACAGCCAACCAATCACATTTTACCGCTGTTCTGAGTGGTTTGGAAAGTAAGGCCAATCAAAATACTGAAAAAAAGCTTGGTAAATACCACACCAGTTATTTTAACTTTTAGGTGAGGGTTAAATTATGGTGAACTGGTCATTATCAATAAATAGATCCTTACCTGATAAAACAAGACCCAGATTCAGGGCAGACATGACCAACAATGAGTAACTCACTTTACATTATCGAAATTATACACAGCTGTTTACAAAATACAGTCATCATTATGTTATTATACAAGATCACAGAACTGAGAAGCCTCTCTCAAAATCTAGCCCAGCATGTATCTGCAATAACCATGGAGTGACTTTTGGCCACAAGATGTCACCATTTAATCAGAATTGAGGTAGAAAAATTTAGTGCACCACTTATTTTTCTACCTCCAACAGTGGCCTGTTATTCAGAAATAAAATAACAGGCTTTCAATTGCCAGTCAGAAATGATTATGTATATGTTTAACAGTTGTTAATATATCTGCTGTCTGAGAAATTAGATTTAGGAAAGGAAAAATACAACTCAACTAGAAAGTAAGAGTGTGATCACTGAATCTTCATAGTCTTACTGTATTTCTGTTGATCAGTGATATCCTGTTTCTTTACTTGCTCCCCAGGCTGCGACTGGCAAAGATGAATGAGGAGATGCGAGAGGCGGATGGGCCCTACAGCCAGTCAGGTCAATATAACACCAACAGCCCCACCGAAATGCAGTACAGGAAGTGCATGCAAGAGTTTATTAGCCTGCAGCTGGACGAAACTTAAATCTGTCCACTCTTGTCCAAACACAGGAACAGCATAATGTAAAGCCAAGCTAACCAGAGGAAATGTAAAGCCTTGTTTTCAGAGTTGGAGTCAGTTGACTTAAAACAGCAAATTAAGATGAGGAAAGCTTGAATACCCACACAATTCATTCTCAGTGGTCTGATTACAAAGTGGAGGAAACTTTTTTGTTAAGAGATCTCCGGGTTGGGTGAAATCAGACCCACTGACTGTGATGGTTGATTAGAGTGAACTGAGTCCAACTCTGTCTGTCTGAGTTGTGCGCCTGTGTCCTGCTGTAACTTTGAGTGCATCGTCTATTTTAAACTCTCAGCTCCCGCCAGGTGCTGTGGAAACTGTACCTCGGTGTAGTATAGCGTCAGGTGCTAGACTGTGTTAGTGTGACGGGGTTAAAGCCATCGATTCTGGACATTACTGAAGAGTTTTGTTCCAAAGTGGAATATCCACCTTTTCAGTTTAAGTGACTGTTACTGATGTAGAATTATTAATAGCACAAAACTAAAAGAAAGTGTCACTTTTTACTAGAGAGTCTGTACTTCCTCCCTTTAAATGATACTACTTTTTTGATTACCTCTGTTTTAGGGGTGTTCAGTGATTTATAGTAAATATGAGAATTTTATTTCTTGGGTAAAATACTTTTCATCTATTAATTAGTCTTGTGTCTCTGCTATCAGCCCCAGTATCTTTGCAAAAAAAATAGCTACCCAGTAACTGCCACCAGTATCCAGTGACACTCAGACCTCAGAGTGAAGGCAGTTTTCACTATCTGGCAATAATCGTGACTTTTGAATGACATTTTGTATGATCTGACCAGTCTAGAGAGGCATATTGTGTGTATATAAGCTGCCAAGTTTAATTTAAATTTGACTTGTCAGAAATAATTTATGCACATTCCTTTTAATGGTTATGCAACTACTGTATCTTGTCCCATGACTGTAAGGTTTCCATTTGAAGTCTTAATTTTCAAGGCCTGTTTATTTGAAGTATTTTTTGTCCAAAAATGATGCGTGTGGCTTTTGACAAGCCTTGTCAGAAGAAAGAAGTCTATTTTACAACAGTTTTTTTTTTAATTATAAAGATAACTCTTGGAACCATATAATAAGTATACATACTGTACATGTTGTAAATTATGTGCGTACATACATTTCTTTATAGTCTGACAGGATAAGCAGAGTTGAGAGTGACTCTGATTGCACAGGGGTGAGTGCCATGAGGGACACATCCTTGCTTTCCTTGCTTGATTGTGATGTATTTACTTCCTGTTATGACAATATTGTGTCTTTGTTATTAGCCGGTTAAGTGTGCTTGCTCATCGCCCGCAATCACGGGAAATCCAGAATTGTAAGACGAAAGGCCTTCTAGCGCCATCGCATTTATCATTTCGAATGTTAGTGGATTTTTGCTCAAATATAGACAAACTATCTGAGGATGGTATATCGTCAAGTGACAAGTGCAATAGTCTAGAAAAATATCCACATGTAACCATGTATAGCTTTTTTCACCTGCTAGTACTAGCTTATATTTATCTTAATCATGTGTGAGCTTTACAAAAAGTAGATATTCACAAAGAATGTGACGAGAAATGAGTGTGGAGCTCATTTGAGTTTTACATATTGCGAATGAAAAAAAAAAAAAATCCTAAAACACCCCAGTTCCATCCCACACCACCGTTCCATGCATCCCAAAATCCTTGAAGAGCACCACAGCACTTTGAATAGATGCTCACTTCTGATTTGCATTGATAGAGTAGCGCCCCCTGCTGTTGGAACAACATGTCATGAATTGCTGACTTGTCTGGAGATGCATTCACTAGTTACAATAGGGATTACTGATTGTGTTGGGATCACTTTTGCAGGCAGATTTTTTGTGTCCTTTAGAGTAGAGACTGAGGGGTTTCTACCACATTCTTAGACTGTAGGGAAAAGAGACTTGGACATTTATGTGTTTTGATGGGAGTATACTATAAATATAATAATAAAGCATCTTAGATTGAGGGCTAGATGTGCTGCTGTAGGTAGCTGGACTTTTATTTGCCTGAATGCTGCTTTTTTAAATAGTGGAATATCCTCCGGGCTCATTTTTCACTTTTTAAAAATAAGATGGGATTGTTTTGGACCTGTGACAAGAAATTTGTCTTTTTATTTATTTTTTTTAGCATGTGCAATGTTTGATGTCAGAGAATGATACAGAAACTGTAGCTGGCAGTAGATACCTTAAAGGTCAACAGCAGACACATCGGCAATAATCATGTGGGGAACGGAGGGGGGGTCGCCTTTGGCAGAAGGAGCAGAATAGAGTCTGAAGTACATGCTACAAGTCACTGAATGAACCTCACGTCATTTTGCTTGTGCCAGCATCAAGACTGATGGGGGATATTAAGGGATAATGAAAGGGAGGGAGAACAAACTTCATCAATCCTCCTTCCCTTTTTTTCAATTACAATAAAAGTGTCCTCGACTGGAGTGTTCCTACCTGATTGAGTGGGTAGAAGCAGTGCAAAGAAGTTGTTCTCAGCCTGGGGGTTGCTCTGTAGGCATTTAAACATTGACCTATGAAATTTGTGGGGGAAATATATATATATTTTAAAACGAAATGATAATTATTTTTATTTTAATGAATATATTTTTCTTGAATCAATATTTGTTTCCTCTAGTCGTCTAAAGATCGATTAAAAACCCAAAAAGGGAAATCTGAACACTCAAACAGGCTGAGAACTGCTACGCTCGTCTTTAATGCTCTTGTCCACGTCTGACCTGTAAATTCACTCTCTCAGTTCTGTATTTTGCTTTTTTTTTCTCACTCTTCTCCCCAGAGTTTGTGCCTTTCTTCTGTTCTTCTGTTTCCTTTGGGGTGCTGAGGCCAACACAACTGTATTTTTGTACATAAACTCCTGCACTTTAAACACAATACAGTTGCTGACAAACTAATCTCTGTGGGCGTCTTTTCTTCTGACTCCATCTGCAGTTGCTAATTAAAAGGCTCTCTGGCTGTTTTCAGAAACATTTGCCTTTTGCTTCTTCTGTTCCTTCCCATCTTTTCTCTGCCTCTGTGTTGATCTGTTGCATATTTCGAGCCACGCCGACACTCTTGACAGGTATGGCTGATCTTTTTTCTTTTTTCATTCTTGTTCTGATGACATTGTCACTTTGCATAAACCCTTCACTTTGCAAACACCGGGGATATTTTATCCTGCTCTACCCCTGCATGACGAGATTTAAATGATTTTCCACAGTTTAATTTCGTCAACTTTTTGGTTGCATGTGCAACACAGCTTAGTTCCGATGACCTTTCTATTATGTTATTGCACTTATTTGCAGCGGAGTGGTGTAGTGAGTAGACGGATGGGCTCAGGCTCTGGGCGGAGCACACCCCTCCTGCTGAAATGCCCTTGTGCAAATCATTGAATTCTTCTGGGTTTGTCGAAAAGGGAGTTTCACTTTAGGAATCAATAGAGGAATCATTATCATATCAGCATCTTGCCTTGTCTTAGCCATATTATTTTAATTTACAAAAGACATTGAAATCACAACATGTAGTTGTGCTGATTTACAGTCAAATGCAAACAGCACTATTTTTTATGTTTTTATAGTTCATTTGTGAGAAAAGTTCAGATTTTGTTAGTAACAAAAATCAGAATTATAATAGTGTTGTTAAATGATATCTTGTCATCATACATTGTTGTCCCTGTGCTAAAAAGTGTCTCTTCTGATCCTGTGCCACAGCAGGATATCAACTTTTAGGTCATTGTTTTCCGTACATGGTTAGTTAACCTTTTGGCTTGTGACCCCTCATCACAGGTCTTAGTGTTAACATAAGGTTCAAGCATGTCTGTTAATCAGCAATTATTCAATCTTTGATTTGAAGGAGTTTTACTGAAAAAAGTAAAGATAGCTAGGGATTCATAAGCCAAGAAAAAGGAACAATAAGTGGAAGCAGAAAAAAAATGTAACAAATTTTGGGAACCACTGCTCTGTCAGCCCGGTTTCTATTTTTGTTGTTGCTCATCTCTTGTGTCCTTGTCGTTCTCGCAGGAGATGAAACCTACCAGGACATTTTCCAGGACTTCACCCACATGGCCTCCAACAACCCGGACAAGCTGAACCGCTACCAGCAATACGACCCGCAGCGTCCCTGACACTTCAGAATCACCGTCCACTAGCACTTAGAAAAGACACTGTCTACTTGACCTGAGGGGGAGGCAAGTAACATCTGCCTCCGCCTGGAAAGTCGCCCGGTCATTTTTTCCTCTGACATCATTCAGAAAAATCTGCATTGAAGCCGTTTAGTGCCATCACAGCTGGACACATGTCACCCTGTTTGTAAAGTACAAACACTTCGCTGAAGTGAAGGTGAACTTCTGTGAATGGAAAACCTCACTTTTTTAACTTTTTATTTTTTAAAATAGTGCTTCTCAGTAGAACCTATTACAATTAGTGAAAGGTACAGTGTTAAAGCCTTTGAAAGGATTTTCAGAGTAATAAAGAATATTAAATGAGAATTGAATCTGAATGTAGAGCTGCCAGCAGGGCTATCAATTATTTTGATTGAGTTTAATCTCTCATGCCACACGTGTCACCAAAAAGAGGAAGTGAAGTGTGCTGCATCAGTTATAAAGAGAGGTAAGGGCATGACAGACTGTTGAATAGTCCATTTCGAGTTTTAAGTGCTTCCTCTTTTCCATAGGAATCTCTTTATGAGCATAGGCATCTTTTTTGTATCAAAGTTTTGTGTTATGAACTCTCAGCATATACAGGACAATATGCTTTCACTTATTTGCACAAATCCCCTTGTCTTATAATCACCACTGATGTTTACCAATTTTGATGGTAAGACTTTGACGTGTTTAACAATGTATAGTGATTATGGAAGTGAGCATGTTACTGGTGCTTATTTTATTTTAATTTTTTTTAAATGCTTGTTATTTCTAAATGTTTCCCTTGGAATGATTTTAATTTCCCATGTTGTCACCATGTCAGTACGTGTCAGTAGCGTCAGTTGTCTGAGGCGATTTTTCATTTGTAGATTGAGTCTCATGCTGTCATATGATTAAAAGATTAAGATGGGGAGTTAAGCGCTCTACATCAGTCTGGACCTATAGTGTAATATATGTAGACATTTTATTCCCATTGATTTCAGAATTGTTTTAAACACTTTATTTTTATGGGTTCATAATTTTGTAACAATTTCCACTGAGGTTTCCTGGAAGAAAATGTGTAATGTGGTAACAATTACAGTGAATGTAGGATATTCCTTGAAAGAAGAGCTTTACCTAAACCCAAGTAAATGTTAATTTTTTTGGACATATGACAAGAAATTTGTCTTCTACTGGAAACTTAAACTTTTAATTCATAAGATTTCAGTCCTATTTGATTTGGGCACACCCGTGGTTACCGTTGTTACAGAAAGTGCAGTCACATACTACAGCAACTCTTCACCTAACAGCTGTCTCTGTTCCTCTTATTTCATTACTCCCCCTGCTGAAGTTAAAAATGATCCATTGAAGATAAAATGCTGGGAATGACTGATTTGTTTTGCAGATACATTTTTGATAAATGCAAACGTCAGTGAAAAATTCGTGGTGTTTTCTGTGACTGCTTCATAATAAAAGCCACCCTGTGTTTGCCCAGATGAACACTTTTAATACGAAGTGACAGCAGTAGGAAATGTCTTGGAGAGTTGGGTGAGGCTGATATCAGTGAGATGAAATTATAAACGCTTAAGCTGGAATACATGTCGCATCATTTCCTGTTAATCTCCTGTGCAAAGCAAGGGAGTTTGAATCAAGGGCGGGAATGGCAGCCCCTTTTACTAACAATGGAAACTATTACATGTAGAGATAATTTCTGAATATAAATGCATTTAATGGCTATTGATGAAAAAATAATGACCATGTATAGCATCATGAGTCTTATTTCATGAGAATAGTAATGATTATAATATTAACTCCTCATAAAAGTTGAATTCTGACAAATCAACCGACCTGCACTGCAACGACTAAAACACTCTACGTCCAGACAGATAACTGGACTGATGATTCAACTCTGAACACTGTCTCTGTTTATCTATAATTAGTGGCAAATTACACAGTTCTTTGAAATGGGAACTTCCTAAAAAATACAAAGAATTATCAGGAAATGATGGACCTGTAACATAACCTAGAGCAACACCAAAATACCATATGTAGTTATATTTTGTTTTTACTCTGGTATTTCTGTAAAAGGTGTGTAGCCTGAGTTGTAAAGCCACTGTCATTTCATGTGTTGGTTCATTAAAGAAATATTTTCACACACATGACCTATTTTAAACAATATCAGGTGCCTCAACTGAAGTGCTTAAAATGAAGTCTGCAAATTTCAAGTTTTCAAGTTATGCACTGTACTCTAGGATTACTTCTAGTCATTTCCTTCGGCTTCCTCCCAGAAAACTGTAGAAACCTTACTTCTCTTTAACAGTGACAGTATAAAGCAACATATTATATCAGTTTCAGAGGAAACCTTTAGCCAATGCAACATGGGATACAATTCTTGTACATTTTGTACAGATGCTTTTGAATTCTCCAGAGAACTGAAGTATAAAGTTAGAGGTACTTGAATCATTAAATAAGCTTTTGTATATGCTGTTGTTGGTATCCTTTGGTAATTTTAGCCCATTTTATATTGCCTGTCTATATATCAGTATATATGTATTGTATATTCTACCTGTAATATGTAAGGACTTCAATACACAAGACCTGAAGATTCATCAATGAATGCTGATTCCTTGTTTTTTTTTTTTTGCTGTGCCTTGTGTCAAGATTTCATTTGAACCCGTTTGCATCATCTGGTTTCTTTTACGTCATTACAGCCATGTGTTTGTCGAAACAGACTTTGTGTCAACCAAGCGGACGTGGAGCTAGACTCACAGCTATCTCACCTCACAGTTTGCTTTCATAGGACCATTTCTTTTCTTTTTTCAGCACTTTGTCACAGGGGTTTAAAAGCATGTTTTCAGTCAGATTTAAAATATTCATTAAAAAATCCTTAAATTACACACCAGTCAATGTATGCTTACATTTTAGATTTTGTAAGGACATAGAAAATACATTTTTTAAAGCACACAAATTTAAAAAAATAAGTCAGCCATTGCATGCTAGGTCTATTAACAGGTATCCAGAACATTATGTACTGCTTTTAAAAAAAAAAAAAAGATTTTTCAATTTTAGGTTCCAAAGTTACAATCTGATGAAAAGTGTCTAAAAATACACAGCAGTGTTTTTAAGGCATTGAAGTACTGACGCTTCCGCTTCTCTGTGTTTTGCTGCTCATTCTGTATAATATCAGGAAATTTTACTGCTGGCTTTGTACTTCATACTTAATGAGGTTGTGAGTCAAACGCTTAAATAAATATAAGACAAACTCCAAGATTCAGGACCTATTTTCATTTAATGTTAATCTTAAGCATTTATATATTTTTAAACACTTTTTATGTTTTTGTTTAGATTAGTATTCCTACTTGTCTATACATTACAGGCTTTTATCTGATGTTTGGGGTCAGAGTGATCCTTTTTGGACTGATGTTATATCCCAGAGAAACCTTGCCACTGCTCAGAGGTTTGTTAGTGAGTAATAGTGGACTTTGACATGTTTTAATTCCAGCGTTGCCCCATCGTGCTCGTGTTACTACTTAGCAGTGTTTCTCTGGATAACCAGAGCTGCTTGGCTTTGTGGATAACAGTTTAACTTGTCCAGCAGAGGGAGGGCTGCTTTCAATCTCTGATTTTCAAAGGATAAATTCTCATCCTGTGTGCCCACAAGTGCAGCTGGGATCCTTAAAGGCAATTTCATGTAAGTCTGGGTTTCCTCTTGGTTTTTAATTGATTCACTTTGCTCATTTTACTGAACCCTAGTATGTCCTTTGTGCAAAGACTAGTGATTTGTTTTCATTTCATGTAGTGCTTTATCATTTCTAAACACTGCACCTGTTTTATCAATGCAAATGCTCTATTCATGCCCCCCCCTTTGAACACACAAGGCCATGAATTCATCCCCTTGCTAACCTTGATATACATCCATGGATATATTGCCCAGCCCCATTCCACCTTTAATAATTATAGCGTGTTTATTTTTGAAGTTGTTTAAATGAGGGGCATGCAGTAGTGCCTACCACTTCAGATGAGTTATAGTCATCCGTGTATGTGTACAGTAGGCCAGCTTGGTGTTTAGTCTGCCGCAAACTAATGTTCCTGAAAACACATCACTTTTTCAACAATGATACCGCAATCATTATTCACCTCAAAACTCCTGGACATGCTTCTATTAAACATGCAGTTCAACCTCTGAAATACTGAAGGCTGTGTCAGTTTTAAAAAAATACACGTCGGTGCTCTTTTGGCAATGCAGTTTCTAAATCACCGCTGGCGTTGGCATATATAAGCCAATACTCGCCCATTCATCCGTCTGGAGTTAATATGGAATATTACTGTACACAAAAGCTTAAGTTCTGAACACAGTTTGTCTCTTACTTCACCGAAAGTACACTCTCTATGTACGAGCACTAAATGTTTCCACATCATGGTTTCAGCAATGTGTAAGTTGCCTGTTTGGCCAATGATTGGATCCAAACTGTTTGTGGTGTCAAAAAATCCCGCTTGTTAGCACATTAAGCTGACAGTTAAGCGGGCAGCAGACATTTACCATCTTCAGCACGAGAATCTGAAAATAGAACGTTAAAAGAATGTGCTAAAAACAATAGACAAAACTCAATTTTGAATGGAGGGCTCCTTAAATTTATTATAATTAGTATAATATTTAATGGTTTGATGATTAATCATAAGTATAGCAGTCTAGCACAGTCTGCTGGGCAGAGCAAATTAACTACTGCAACTGCTGCGTTCAAGTCAGTTGATCATAGCTGATCTCCTAAGTAGTATTTTTTTTTCTATCCAAGTTTTTTGTGAATTGTGATTTTTAGTTAAAATGGAACATGGGTCAGTAGAAAATCTGGCACTGGTCTGCTATAGCACCTTGTCATTTCACCATTCTAATGTCTGTTCAAACTCTGTGCAGGGATGTAGTAGGAAAATATATCAGCAGGTGCATACACATTGTATACTTAATTCACATGCCAATTCTAAGTGAAAGAAATACCAATAGATACAGTAACGAAAAAGCAGTAATCCTATAGTATGTTAGAAAACGTTCTTTTTCTTTTCACCATGGATTCTTGCTAAAGTGCGTTCTAGGGATACTTTAACCATCTATAAGTGCCAATTTATGTATGTGATCTGAGTTTAAAGGTCATCTGATACGTGCCGGCCTGTCCCGCACACCCGCCGTACTCAACTCGTGGGCTGCGCTCTGTGTCGGCCACCGGGCCTTTTCCAGGAAGTCTGCGGTCTGCCCGCCTGTGGAGAAATGAAGGGCCGCCGCTGGAGACGTTTCCCTCCATAAAAACACCATGTGAACAAACGCTGAGAGGGCCAAGCCCCATTAATGCCGCTCAGACTGCCAGGGACCAAACTACAGAATGTATTCATTTTAACAAGTGACCGAGTCAAGTTGGTGACAGAAATCTTATTTTCCTCAAACAAATAAAAAACCCCAGTCAGATGAGATCATTTCACTTACTTCCAATGCAAATCCTAAGTCTAATTTTTTGGAATTACACAGGGAGTTTTGATATGCTTCACTTCGACATACTGACTATATTTACAGGAAGATTTTTAATAGTTAGTGCTGGATTTGTGTGTACTGCAAATTAATTCACAATTTACTTGACTAATGTTCAGACTTCTCGAAGGTATTTTTGCAGGGCTATGTTCCAGACCTGATGGTCGTGGCTCATTCATTCTGCCAAGCAAGAAATGGCGATGTGATGAATTATACCAAAATTGTATTGATTTAAAATACTTTTAAGAGTTATGATCGTGTTTGAATTTTATAGAAGGTGCTGCCAATTCAACTGCCACCATAAAAGGTTATTAGTGATTTCAGATGGAGAGAGGAGTGTGTGCTATTAACACACCACAAGACCAGGATATTATATTTGCAAAAAAAAAATAATGTGTTGATCTTGCATCTCCCTCGGAGCTAAAGTTCCCCAACTCCAGTCTGCAAAAGAAAAGCCCTCATCCTCGCAGATATACTACTGTTTATGTGCTACACAGAACAATCGCGGCCTCCAAATCTTCCGTGAGCACTCGTGTTTGCTCCGCCCGCGTTCACGCTGAACAGGAAGGTTCAGGTTTCATATTTTGGAGGAGACTTGTGCTGGGAATCCAAACAGTCCTGCCTGTATTCTCTAAATGCCGATGATGAATGGACAGAGGGCATGAATAGGCACAGTGTTGTCAGCACACTTTCTTATCCTCCGCCGCACTCACACTGACTGGGAGGAGGGGAAAAAGGGTGGTTTTGGCCGGGGTGTTAGACAACGTGCAGTAACGTGTTGTACCATGCACCACCTTCATCACCCCAACGATCTACGCTTCATTCGCCAGAACTAGTGCATGTTTAGTTTATCTCTCCACAGCCTGCATTCCCAGCATGGGCAGACCCAGCTGCCTCCACACTTTTCTTTTCTTTTTTTTTCCTCCATTATGGGGAGATTATTTTTTTCTGATTGAGGCCTCCCCAGAGAGCTGCAGTCCACACCGCAGTGAGCAGTCAGCCGTCAGCCTTTCCAACAGGTCTCCCCAGGTGGGGGGGGGGGGGGGGCTGATGCTGCTCCTCCGCCACCACCAGGTCTGGTGTCCAGCTGTGCTGACGGCGAGATGGACGGAAACCTCCTCTCAGCCAGCTGCAGGGAGCTCAGCCTGGAGGAGCTCAGCCTGGAGGAGCTCAGCCTGGAGGAGCGTTCGGCCTGCGCTCCTCTTATCCCAACAAACATTTGTACAATAGGAGATAAATGTAACTGGTCAAGTGCTGATATAAATATGCTCTTCTGCCTGAAAAACTACTGATGAGGCACTTAAAGGATTAGTCTGGCCTAGTAATAATTCTGTCATTTTCTCATAAAAAGACCAAACCAACGATAGATGAAATGACTATGAAATATTGTCTGTGTATCCTGAGTCTGATGTAGTTTTCTTCTCCAGAAACTATTAAAAACACATAAATGAGTCACACCATCACCCTAGGTGACATGTTCCTTCATTACCGTGAACATGGGCACTTTACGCTTGTACTAAGCACAAATGTCTGTTAATCTGCTGCTGAAAATGTTAACCAAAAAAAATGCAACAATAAAAATATAAAAAATATAAACCTGTGATCTGTATTTAGAGATTTATGGCTTCAGTAGGAAACAATGGGCTTGTGGCTGCAAGAAGCAGCAGAGTAAGAAAGTTAGAAAGTATTGATAAATGGAATAAGAACTTGATGTTTTGTTGACAATTATTAAAAATTGTTACCAGACAGCTGCCAGTTAAAATCCTGAGATCAACTGATCAACTGTGAACATGTGGGAGAAGAGTAAATTACCAAATGTCTCCTCCTTAAACATTTACTGCTGTGGTGCCCTTGAGCAAGAAGCTCTGGTAATTAAATGCAGAGGGCTGCAACAAATGAGTAATTTTTTGGTTCCCTGTTACAGTTTCTCAAAACCTGAGTTGACATATTTAAATTGCTTGTTTTGTCAGATCAAGAGTCCAAAGAAAATAGGTTCACTATAACAGAAGACTAAGGGAAACAGCAAATATTCTCATTTGAGAAACTGAAACCACAGTCTTTTTCTAACTTTTCTGCTTAAAAACTACTTAAACAACTATTTCATGATTGAAATTGTTGCAGATTCATTTCCTGTCAATGGACTAAATGACTGATGGACTAATCATTTCAGCTCTGGTTGTACTCGGCAGCTTCATGGCAAAATCTCAACCTGGGATCCTCTTATTTTTGAATACATCAAAGTCAAGGTAGTTACAAACAAAATATTACTATTAATGCTGAAGTATTTCGGTCTGATGAAGCTACAAAAATGTTAAATCTGACTAATTTTCATCTCAAATGCAGTCTGTACCTTTTGTTTTCCTTTCTTTTAAATATCGTACAGTATATCAGCTTCTCCGACAGACACCACAGTTTGTTTCTTTTTTCACAATATTTTCTTGTTGCTGGGGGAATCCCATCGTTGAACGAATCCTCTCCCTGCAGACCAGCAGTCATCCGGTGCTTAGACTTGTCCTGTCCAGCTGCTGCTGACGGATACCAGCGACGACGGAGGGCATTATATAACTCTTCATACTGTTTTGACATCAGTCACCCTATCTGGGTTCAGAGGGGCAAAATGAAGGTCAAGATAGTAAACTTAAGTTACTGGGGCAGAGAGGCTTTGAGTAAACAGAAAGCCATGTGGCAAAGAGACCAGGAACTTGTTATGCTTCCTGAAGCTGTTCATTAAAAGGGTGAGCAGCAGCCTCTGGGGATGCATCGCTACCACCTCACTGCTACTGAAGCTACTGAATCTACTCAAGTCAAACAGCACTACAACCTTTCACCACCTGCACTTCGTGCATGGTTCTTCTCCTACAATCAGGCAAAGATTTGACTGAACATTTACGACAACTTTTTGGCTGCAACAAAGTTATATTCATGATTGATTTTATTCGTTGGTCATTTTTCTTCAGAAAATAGTGAAATTGCCCATCGGAACTTCCCGGAGCTGAAGTCGCCCTCCACAAATTTCGTGTTTTGCCCAACAAAACAGTTCAAGACCCAAAATGAACTGATTAACTGATTAATGGATTGACTGAAAATGTAATTTGAAAATCAAATAACTGCTTTCAAGTAAAAATGGCAAACATCCCCTATAGTTCCAGCTTCTTGAATGTGATGATTTGCTGCATTTCTCTCTGCAAATTGAATAATTTTATGTGTTTGACTGTTCTTAGGATGAAAAAAGCAATGTGCAGACACCAACTTCAGCTCTGGGAAATTTTCAAGGCCATTTACACTATTTTATAATATTTTTTGGACCTAATTTTAATCAGTGATTTGAGAAATTAACAGACAGATTAACCATTACTGAATATAATCATTAGGCAAGGCAGGTTTATTTGTGTGGAACCTTTCAACAACAAGCTAATTCGAAGTACTTTTGATATGGCATAAAATAAACAAGGCAATAAAAAGTCATATGAGAACAAGATCGGTTTTAAAAACAGTTCAATTCAATTTAAAATAATAGTAAACAGAAAAATGACAGATTATTATTTGAGCCTAACAAAAACATTAGTATCAGCTTGTTCAGTATGTTGGTCAGATAATAGGTAGATAATAATAGATAATAAGATAATGATAAAATGGGAACACAGCAAGCCCAAGATATGTTTGATGTCATTTGGAAACTTTTATTTTACAACCATAAAAAGCTCAGTATTTATTTTTTTTGATAATTCTTTTTAAGGGAGTTAACAACATATCAGTGTTTAAAAGCAAATATTGGCTTAGTATCTTATCTATCTCTATCGTTATCTGACTTTTAACTGTCAAAAGTAGAATTACCGGCCTCAAAAATCTAGTATGAGTCAAACTCTAATCCTCACATTTGTGAAGCTGGAAGCAGTGAATGTATTAATGAACGGTCCCAGTGCTAGTTCAGTGTCCCATCCAGGAAACGCAACTTGGCTGAACAGGGCTTGATCTCGAAATCCAGCAGCTCATTGATGATTTCCAAATTTTTGGACGCAGATGAGGCGGAGTGAGAGTTCAATGTGAAGTGAACCTGCGGCGTTCGAACGGACAGACTCAGAAGGAATAAGTAAGCACAGTTCAAGAAACACTGGATGTGTGTAAAACAAGTCAGCTGAGATTATTATCACAGCGACTGTTTGAATCAACTGTCCTCCACGCTGCCTCAAACTGCCTCCTCGTAGGAGGTCCATCTTTTCATCATCAGAGATAGAGGGAAATTTACAAGCCACAGGTCGCCGCGGCCAAAATCCACAACATCCTGAGTTTGCTCAGCGTGAACCTCCATCCAGAGGAGACAGAACAGTCAGCCTTGTCCAGAGCTCCATCATGGAACACCGGCACATCACTCGCTGGTCCTCGGTTCCAGCCAGAAGCTCTCTGGGACGTCGATCCCGTCCCCGGGCCACACACACTCAGCTGACCCGACCAATGAGCTCTCTGGTGGGTCCGCCTGTTTGCTTTAACAGACAGCTGACACTACATCCCGTCATCGATGCCGACGCCGTCACCGCCACCGCATCCACAGACGGTGACTACATGCTCCGTTTGCTCACACAAACCATCACCCCTCTCCTCTTCCCAGGACTTCCTTGATGTTTACCTTGTCAGGTTACTGACAGATGTTGGTCGCTGCTGGTCCACCGCCTGCCTCCAGCTCCCTGTCCACAGCTTGGCCTGCACGACTGGACCCAACCAGGGGATCCTTTTGCCTTGTATGGTGTTTTGCACCGGGGGACTTGGAGCTACAATCTGTCTTTCACACTTCCTAAAAAGCAGAAGTCCAAGCTCAGGTTAGAGTCATGGATTTGTAAGCACAAGGTCACAGATCTTTGATCCCTTCCAAGACAAGTGATCAGATATAAGTCTGTCAGGATAAGTGCCTGATAGTTGAACATCGATGCACTGGTAGCAAATTTTCATTCTTTCTGCTGACTCACGTGGCTTATGTTTGTAGGCAGCATAGCACGTGAGAGGGGGAGAGGAGGAAGATCATTAGGTGCTCATGAGAGCCCATTCACCCATTGAATCAAACTGATGCAGTTTCCATTTCTCAGTTATTGCTCTGCGTCCTTTGCACGTAAACATCTTTACTCAACTTAGAAATCTTTGAGAAAAAAATAGTAATTTCTTAGCCCCTTTCCTCAAACAAACAGTTATGGTGTAAACAGAAGCTTAGCAGATGTTGTGGCACAACTTTTCATATTGCAAATTCACCAAAATGTAAAGAAAAACAGACCAATATGACTACAAAATTTTGCTGTAAAGAGTTTAACTGTAGATATTAAAACAAGAGTAGGATTCTACAGCCATGCCAGCAGCTCAGTGATGCTGCACATGGGCACGAAGATTGTGATCATATAGTTGGGAGCATTAATAGCCGTATAAAATATTTCACACAGAACTAATGAAATGTCAAACTCATGGTGGCATCAGAGGAAAAATCAAGGGAGCACCTTTATGGTTCATCACCTAGGGAGCTAAATACAGTGTATCACAGCCAAATTTCAGACCCATCTCCAGATGTGTTTTCCTGTAAGAAACCTCTGAAAATGATAGAAATCTTTGTCCGGTTCTTTGGTGAACAACTGCTTCGTATCACCTGTTTGGTTTTGCTTTGTGTTTTGCTTTGAAGCAGAGAATCAGCGGATGGACGAGGAAGTCCAGTCCATCGCGGGAAAAACGTGATGAGTTTAGGTCCGAGGCATGAGATGTGGCTTTGTAGCGAGGGAAACTTTCCACTCCTAGGCTGACAAATTTGGATCCCAGCAGACCTCACCTCGTTTTAACTGGAGAAGAGCTTGGAAAATGAGGGGGGGGTTTTCGGTGTGAGTCAACATTTTGCACCTATAGGGGCTACATGGCATTACAGCATCCTCAGGAATTTGATCCTGTGGGGCTGATAAAAAGTTCATCCCTCAGCTGTGGACTCAGCCGCGCTGGGTTAAGCTTTGCAGATGCCTCCTCCTCATTGCATCACATGCTAAGTGATGATGATGATGGATTTCAGTGTGCGTGTTTCTCCTCTCGGTCTAATTCCTAGACAACCAATATGAGGAAAAATTCAGGAACGATCGTGGAGCTATTAAAATGTCCTCCGTGACCAAGTATCTGGGAATGTGAAGGGAGGAACTGATTAGACTACATGTCTGGCCAAACTGTACATGGGCTGTTGTTATTTTTTGGGTTTTTTTTTCTGATGGGAAGCGATGACCACTCCGATTCAAGGCAGAGACGGTTTTTCCACCAGTCTTACGCATTAAAAATCAGACGAGCCCCATTCCATCACATTTCATGCCGAAAACGACCGCCCAAACCACTTTTCCACATAAAGCTTCATTTACCAAATACAATCATACTTATGTTTGGGAAACTGGCCACTTGAAGACGATAAGCTTCCTCTCGGGTTAAAACCCAAAAACCACAAGAAAATAAAAGAAATTCTTCTGCAGTCGTGAGTCTATTTACAAGGTGGACTTTTGGATTTAGGTTTTTAGTGATGGTGGGTTTTTTTGGGTGTTCATCCAACGCTTTTCAGTTTAGGCCCGTGTCGAGCTTCTGTTCTCTCATCAATGACATTGTGATAACAAGACCGCAAGACTTCAGCTGCAAAGAAAAAAGTTAAATATTAGGTTCATAAAATAAGTCAATGACTTATTCAATGACTTATTCAATGACTGGTTTCCCCCAGCTGGAGGGAAGCCTGTATAATGAAATTATTAACATTACAGAGCCAGAACGGTGACTTTAAAATAAAACCTTAACTAAATAGGGAAACATAGGCTTTTAAAAAAATTGTTCTAGCAGAGGAAAAAAAAAAAGCTGCACTGAAAAATAAAACACAGCTATGCAAAAAAAACAAAAACAACAGATGCTCCTCCTCATAATCATGCTCTTACAATCTTTTCATCTTATTTCATTTTGATTTTATTTTTAAGTATGAGTGAGAAGTGTGGCCAAAAATTGAACGAGTATGTCGGCTCATTTTTTGTTTTATTGAAGGCTTGTAAGTTCCCCGTGTCCTGTGTTTTATTTTTCAGCCGATGTGATTCAATTGCAGTGTGTCCTTTGTCCAGTGCTGAAGTCTGAAATCACTTTGCGGGTTCTGTAGAACATGCACACATTTAAGTTGTGTCAGTATCACAGCTCATCATCTGATTAGTGGTTCGCAGGACATATGGTATTTCTGGGTGTCTTATTTTGTTTGAAAAGAGAATATCAGAGGCACAGCTTTACAGCAGGTATCCGACTGGAGTCAGTCATTTTCACCTCAAGTTGCTGCGCTCTTTTAATCTTTAGTGATAGAAAATTGCTCTTAATCTCTCACATAAAAAAAGTCTTCATACTTTAAAGTCAGCTGGTTTTAAGTGCTACTATCGAGTACACCCGTTTGTCCATGTGGAGCATGTTTATTCTTCTGCACAGGTTTCCTCTTACTGAGATCTTGATCTCAAGGAGACAACTGGTTTAAAAGAATGGTTTAACATGAACATATGACTGATAATCCGCAGAGCTGATTGTCGATGTACCATTAATGTCATGTCTCATCGGAAGAGTTTACCAGACTTTCCAGAACCCTCCGGGTGGCCTGATGAAATGATTTTTCAAAGTATACCTATCTTGAAAAACAAGCACAAACAAAATGAATCTGATTTAATCTTGTTCAAGTTGATGGTATTGTTGAGTATCCTGAGGAAATAGGTCAATTCATGAACAGGTTATGAGACAATGGGGCCCTGGGCACAGATGTAGAGTATATGCTGTGCTTATAAAAAGATAACAAATATATAAACTTACGCTTAGAAACAGAACTGCATAAACTAATGCTTATCTAAACAGATAGATAGTCACGCAACATGACTGTCACTGAGTCAGTCTGAAGTAAAAGTAAACAAGAAAAGACTGTTACTGTTCAAAGGGAGAAACTGACCAACTTTTTCTTTATATCCTGCTGGAATGGATTTTATGCATTTTTGTAGCACTTCTGAGCATTTTTTTTAAACTTACCTTTCCCTTTACTTCTGACCTTCAAGACACCCAGAGAGTCATTCTTCTAGGAGCACGGCCACCGCCGCCACCACCACTCAGTGTTGTTGGGTATTTATAGTCGACTCGGCTCACAGTACGGAGACAGACTGCTGGGTGGACCGTAGCAGCAGCTGCTGAGTGCAGCAAATGTAAACCAGGCTAAATGTATGGGATTAGAGAGATTCCCTCAAAGCGTGCCTCCAGAAATATCCACTCAAATAAACACACACTCTCCAGCCTCCAATATATATCATTTTTATTATACGGACAGAAAATTATACAATTTGAGAATGTAAAACATTCCCTGCCCGGCAAATGAGGAGCCAGAACAGGAAAGAAACGTGTAAAAGAGGAAGTGAAGCAGGGGGAGTGGATGGAAAGATGGATGCACAGAGGGGAGACCTTGGACCGACATGCTGAGATCTCACTTCTTCTGATGCCTGAGGAGAGAAAAACATGCTAGTTAGAGGTGATTCATTCCATTTGAGTAACCCCCCAAATAGAAGTAATCAAATACCTGGAAATATCAAGCAATCGTCTGAGGATGTAAACTGCTCATCTGAGTCACCTTCAGTTATTACCGTGTTCATAATACATAAGCTTTACAAGGAGCAGTGAGGGATTTATGAATTTGTTGTAGCCCTGGATATTCGCTTCAGGCAACATATAAGCTGCTCTACCTTTATAGTGGAGGTCGCTGGGTCTGTATGCAGCTTATGAGAAAGACTGCAGAAACCACTCAGTGCTAAGAGAAAAAAACTCTTCCAATTCAAGATAAATATCAATTTTAATGTGTAATTATATTATATATATATATATATTAAAAAATATTAAAAATTAGTGTTCTCGGTGTTAAACCTGTGACCTTCCAATAACAACCAAGTCACTCTAACCACTTGGCCCATTGCGCTGCCTCAGATATAAAGTCAGCCTGACAATGATCTCTGCAGTGTTTAATCTGTCACACAGCACTTGAACCTCATAAAGAGATGACATAGTACGTTCAGAGGCCCTAATTTGGTCATTGACACTTCATCGGTCCCATCACATGCCACGGCAAGCCCCTACACGGGAGGCAGGCTGCAGCCATTCCAACACAAGCACGATAAGCAGCCATGAATCAAAGCATCCAGCTTCATTGGCGAGTGCAGTGGGAAGGTTTGCCCTGTGAGCTAGCGTTTAGAGATGGCAGCGCTGTTTACATTCCTCAGTCGGTGACGACTGAAACTGGGTTAGGCTTGGAAACGACAGTACAGACCTGCATTATGTGTTTTCACGTAGCATTACTTCCTATGAAAACGGCCTGACGGCTATACGGGAGTAGGTTTTAGCCAGAGAGGCGTCTGCTGGTCAGCGACACAGTCTTATACGTAGCCCAACTGTACTTTCATAACCACAAGCAGCCACATTACCGTACTTTCTTTGTTTGATTTTCAGTGTGTGCAACTAATACTTTTTTATTGTTATTTGCAACTGAGCTAAAGAGCCTTATAAGACGTTCAGTTTCTTCATTTCAAAATAAAAATTTTAGACATTTTGGAACATTTTTAAATATTATCCAGAAACACTGAAGCAACAAGTGGATCAGACAAATGTGGAAAACAAAGGCGGTGTGGTGAATGTCAGCCGACACTTTGTGTTGCCTTTGTGTGATTTTGGTTATGAATGAACATCAAGGCTCTGGAATGATTTCTGTGAACATACCTTCACTGTGAGAACATTTCTACTCGTCAATGTACTCGAAGGGCTCGGGGGGCTCTGGCTCCTGCTCTTCCTCCTCGATTTTGGGGCCATGAGCTGAGACGGGCTCAACCAGCTCCTCCTCCTCCTCACTGGTGTCTTTCATGATGATGATCCCACCTGTATGGAGCTGGTGACAGACAAGGCAAACTATTGATTAGTGTGGAGAAAAAGTTTTTTATTCCACGAGATAGGCTGATATACTATATTGATATTTAATGTTCAAAGTATCCTCCCTCAAAGTCAGGAGAAAAAGCTGCACGGTACTTGTTTACATCTCACTCTTCCCTGTTGGTGAGCAACTCTTTGCTTATATAGAATCTGTGAAGAAAGTGAACTCAGCCTTTACACAGGCCTGTGCTACAGTCTAGCAACACAACAATGACTAAGCAGGAAGCAGGCGCTATAGCACACTAAAGGGTAAAGTGGAGAAATTTGTCACAACCATAATTTCCTCCCTAAGGAATGACACCTCTTAATACCCAGGGCCAGATCAATCCTCTAAAGTGGCAAGGGAAAAATTAGCTGTACACAAGTTAACAAAAATTTAATGACGCATAATCCACAGAGTATACAGTATCTAAATTATATGCTGGCAGAACCATAAAGGCAGGTAAACAAAGTTGGACAAATAAGAAATACTGATGAAAAAAAATATGATTTTGGAGAGTTAATGTGTTCAAAGGTAAAGGTCAAATATATATATATATATATATATATATATATATATGTCTACTGTGTAGTTTTGATGACAATTTATTCTAAACAAAAAAAAGTGGGGTATAAAAATAATTTGTGAAGTCATCCATCTCAAATGAAGAATCAAAGACAGTGAACTTCATATGAATTGAGGTTGACTAACATAATAGTCTCTCAATAAAATTTGTTACATTGACCAGATTTCAAGATAAGTTTGTAAAACCCTTCACTTCTAAACCTGCAGGCAAATTTAAAAAACGAAGCCTTAAAAGGAAAGGAGCATTACAAAACTTCAGTCAAGCAAAGACAACATTTTGGCACTTGATACAGTAAGTCATACAATGTAATACTCTTAGTGCAGCATGCTGGACACAAAATCAAACAGTACTTCCTCTTAACAGGACTGGGTTGAGTGCTCATCGGGCGACTGCATGAGGTCCTGCCATTTACTGCGGAAAACTGTTAACATTTACAATAGGTCTGGTTTATAGGCCTGAAAAGAGCGGAGTTCCTGGACTTTTGGATACTCGACAGAGGCCAAAACCAACCAGCAGGCTGGACTCTGATCCGAGTGGTTTATTTTAAAAGGGAAAACTCCTCTGAGATAATTTTTCAATTTTAAATATCATTATAAATCCTGTTGACTACATTTCAGATGTTGGTGTGTAAGTAATGTTGTAATTCAGGTGCCTCCCCAGAATTCTCAGATGTAACAGTGCCATAAATAATAATTTTTAAAAAAAGGTAGAAAGAAGAATAATAAGTACATTTAGCACGTTATTTGCAAAGTGTACACACACACATTCACATTCTACCAGTGGTGAAGATCTGTGATGATTTCACATTTGATGGTTGCAATACATCACTGTTACAAGGTGTTTCCTCTAAAAAAAGCATTTTTGCTTGAATGTAGAAATATCAAAATTTGATATTTATGGTTTACATTTTAGCTGTAGCTGTCTTAATATTGTTTTATAAGACCAGCCAAATAGACCCAGGTATGACAAGACAATTAAACTTTAAGTGCTTTCACACCTGACCTGTTTGGTGCTGTTTTAACCAACTCTGCTGGGTTTGCTCTTTTAGTTCAGTTTGTTTAGGATGGTTTGAAAGTTGTCAGTTGAACTCTGGACAGCTCTAAGTTTACCCACCACTGGATTTAATGATCATAAATTTGATTTTTTTTTTATTTTAGCCGAAATTCAAAGGCTAAATTAATTTAAAATAATTTAAATGCTGGTTCTTCATGAACAGCGTAATTCACTTTAACCACGGTAAAATGTCTGTGGGATTTTCCCTGATCAATAAGAGTAAAAAGGAATTTAGACAGGTTTGTTTTATTTGTGTCCTTGCCCATTTATTATGGCATGTTCTCGTTAGAGTATAAATTAACATAGCAATTACACAGTAATTATTTCAGAATGATCCAAAGCTAAAAGTCTTTAGTCTGGATCATGTCAACTGATTTAACTTCTACAAACTACAGGTATAAAGTGACTTCACTTTCTAAGGGAGTTTTCAAAATTAAGTTAGAAATTATTTCTTTAACTATTGGCAGGATGCATCATCATCTGTTCATTTATTTTCATTCATTTATTTGTTTCTAACTCTAACTGTAAGTTTTGAATCACTCTTGGTGACAGACTTTTGCTAAGGCCTCAAACTATTTCAGCAAAAAAAAAACAAACACACTGACAAACACAGAGGGCTGTTACCGGTTTGAAGGGCTGGTATCGGCAGGTCTCTGGCATGGTGAGGACTTTGAGCTGGGCTGGCATCACTCTGGCTGGATTCTCCAAGAGCTGGAAGTTTGGCTCTGCCTCTTTCTTCTTCTCTTTCTCCTTCTCTTCATCTTTCTTTTCCTTCTCACCCTCCTGGACCTCCTGAAACAGAGAATCAGCAGTTTCTGTGTCAGGGCTACTGAGTTTACTTGTTTACATGTACTTTTTATTTGAGCTTTTTCATGTTTGTACTGTTCTAGTCCCTGCTGACTCTCCTGATGTAGTGTTTGTTTCTGTGGTTTCACAGTTATATTTTTTCTATTTCTCTCTTTCACTCTATTTACAAGAAAATATACAAATTTTATTCAGATTATTTCTTAAGTAAAGTTGCTGATCATTCCCTCTAATAATAGGTTTAGAAATCCACCATACTTACACCATAACAAGACTATTTTTCTTCTATAAATTTGACATCATTTGAAAGTTCGCAGGAGTTATGAGTAATAAATTCTGGTTTAACATCTTTCTGTTGTGATTCAGTCTTTTCCCGCTCTGGCACCATTGATGGCTGGTGATTTATTGGGCAAGCCAACCCATAAACAAGACAATGAAGGACAGAAGGTGCAGAGGATGCTGGTAATAAAAAAAAAAAAAAAAAAAAAAAAAAAAGGTTTTGTATTTCAAGACCAAGCTACATAATCTCCTGAAAATGTTATCCGACTTTTAGACTGTCTTTTCTCCCCTGACTCAGCTTCGGACTGGATTGTTGGACCACAGTGAGCTTTCTGATTAAATCCGTGTTTCAACATGTCCGTTAGGCTTTTTATTATTAACAGCACCACTAAGCGGTGTTACAAACTCATTCTCTCTTTTTTTTTTTTTTTTAAATTTTCTGATCCTCAGACAAGTATGAATTACATGTTGTTATACTTTAAATGCATGTAAATTCTACTTTTTTTTCAAATGAATGTATAATATTGAATTTAGTCATATTGTATACAGCATATATTCATTAGTACCCTACTTTTCTTTCCCTGTCCATTTCCATCCCAACCATTCGACTGAATATTTTTTTTGTTATAGTAGTGTAGTAATAAAAAAAAAAAAACAAAAGAGAAATGCAAAAACAAAAGTCAGCTCTATCTACAAGAACCAGTCAATTCTGAACCGTCTGACCCCAGTTTGAGCGGATAGCTCCCCTTCAGCTGCCTTCTCAATAAGTTAAGCCAAATAAAATCAAAAGCCAGAGATGTGAGTGGGCTGGACATTTCCAAGCTCGTCTCTCAGCACCAGAGTTGAGATGTAGCGTGGCAGACTAGATCAAACACACTGCTAATGCCCAGAGAAAATCCCAATGGAAGTTACTGGCTCTGGACTGACAGAGTCTGTCTGAACGCTAGGCATGGGATAGTGAAAAGATTAAGACAGATTTTGAGAAAAGAAATAAAGATAGGTGTGTGAATGGTGTCAAAGAGAAAAAGAGATGGTATAACTCAGTACATGGATCTACCTCAGATAGCCTATTAAACATTCAGATAAATGTGGTTTCATTCACAACAGTAACAGAAGGCATTATATGATTTTTTGCGGTCAAGAAAAGACATGTGGTGAGCGAACAATGCTGTGGCAAACAGCGCTTAAACTAAAAGCACCACTTTCAGGGCACAATCAAAATAAAATTGCTGGCTTTGAAATATAAACATGTTCACTTGACTCAAGAATCTTTTTAAAACTAAATGAGAGAAAACAAATAAGGAAGTACAATATGATTATAAGCTCTGAGGAGAGAGGGTTTTGAGTGTTGGGCATTTCCACTCACCACTTCCATCTTCTCCTCTTCCTTTTCTTTCTTTTCCTTCTCCTTCTTCTTGGCTTTGGCTGTGATGGAGAGAACAGCCGTGGATACCTGCCATGCACAGAGCAGAGATATTTCCACAATGTAAGACAATACCATAGATACTCAGACCTTCTACAAACATGGCTTAAATTGTACAAAACTAGTCAACCACAAAATAAACACTACTTGGTCTTTCATTACTTTCTTCAAGAGCATCTAGGATTGTGAAATGAAGCAACAGAGAAAAATGGGCCAAAGATGCTAAAAAAATAAATATAATGGCCAAGAAAATGATGAGTCTGTCAAGGAGGGTTTGAAATTATTCACAAATCAATATGAGGCAATATCAACTTTCCTCAACTAATAATTTCAGTAAAGGGAAAGCAAAACAAGCTGATCTGTTGTGGCGCCTCAGTTGTCACCTTCTCCTTCTCTTTCTCCTTGGGAACCTCCAGAGCTGGTGGGTAGGCGAAGGTGGAGGGCTTACAGTTGGAGCGGTACTGCACCTTGGGCATCTGAACAGGAAGACAAAAAAATGGTCACTTTTTGATGGATGTTTAGTAACTTTAGACAACTTGGCTACAATCACAAAGGGTAAACCAATATCAATCCTGTGGTGATTTTTAGCCATGTGAGTGGTTTGACTCTGGGAATGGAAATGTTGGTTGCTCTAACACTGGTCAAAGGTGACTAAATATTGGATCAATTTCCATTAAATTTTGTAAAGACACAGTATGTTCACCAGAGAATGATTTCTAACTAGGGCTGAAACTAAGGGTGATATTCATTCAAGTTCATCTGTTAAACATTTTCCCCGATAATCGCATAGACTGAAAATGGCCCATCACAAAGGTGATGTCTTCAGAAATGTTCTTGAAAAAACAAACTTTAAAATTTATTTATTTATTAATTTATAAATTTTCAAAATTTAGCGAAAAGATTTCACCTAGCAGGAAAATAGGAAACACCAATTTACCGTATATAAGGAAAACTCTAAACATGTGTGTCAGCTGAAGAGGGAAGTCCTCTATGAGAAACCCCACTGAGTTACAAGTGCTACTGACACACCTGCTAGCTGGGAAAGGAGCCAGGACTTCAGCTCTCTGTTTAAGAGAGGCGGAATCTGACACACCAATACTGACAGAAAGCAGTTTTCTGTTTTTTAAGCATGAAATGTCACACCAAAACCTGCTTTAATATTTAGTAGTCATCTCAAATTCCATATTTCAGTGCTGATTTGCTGATTTAGCTTCTTCTGAGCAAGCAGTCAATTTTTGTATAAAACTACTGGGAAGCTACCTGTAAAATGGCTTAAACTGTATGCTTCCTTTATATACATTCAGTATGTTATTGTCTCAGCAAGTGTTTGCTGTCTTGACAAGTTTTTGCCTCAGTTCTAATCAAGAGTTTTACCTGCAGACCTAAATCTGCTGTGGCGCACAGAGCAGGAATTAAAGAGAAAAAAAAATGCCAGAGAGACAGAGTGCTAAATATTTTTGGCTTGACAAGGTATGGAAAGTGTTAATCCAATTCCTGTACATACTTTGCAAAAAAAAAAAAAATCTAAGAAAACTGATTACATTTTTTATTTTAGGTAAGTGCTACAGTAAGGGTACCTAGATACCTTGGCTTAGTTTGTTAAGTATTTAAATTATTTTTTACATTTTAACTGGTTAACAAGCTAGGCAAAAAGGGAACAAAGTTTTTCTTCTACTAGCTGTAACCTTATGTGAAAGTGAAAAGGGCTATATCAGCTTTACCTAGATTAAGATAAGAGAGGATCTCAAGCCCCAGCATTAAAAGGTGCCTTCTGTTTAGTGTGAGCCTTCAAATTACAACAGTTCAGTGAAACTAAATGATAAAGTGTTTCTTTGGTCTAACACAGAAGCACAGCAGACAATGTGTTATCTGGGGGACATCTTATTTTACCACCTCATATCTCAGATGTCTCACTGCAATATGTAGGCCGAATGGCAGTGAAGGTATTTCTCTAGTACGTCAAGAGTCTGGAAGCTAAGATACATGTTTGTTGTTAAAAACTGGTAAATGACAGGGATGTTCTTTGTCTGGCAGTTACGTGTAAAGTCTTTGAAGGCTCGTGCCGTGTAGTTACTGCCTTGGCAGGATGCAGCACAAGGTCTGTTAAAGGCTGCTGCCCCCTCCCCTTCCTTCTGAACTCTATCCCTTGTTTATACACTGTATGTGGAGCTTTACACCAAGTATATTCTCCAGTGCCTTGTTAAGCTGGGGATGCACATCATCAAAAGTGTGCACGTGTTGCTGGTGTCAGGTCCTACTGATTCTGGGAGCACTGAGGAGATAATGTCCAGCTAATGCCAGTTTAAAACCCAGTTTAATATGTCAAACTGATCCCTTGGCATCAGTGTGCGAGTGGTTGGGAGCCAGAACAGGCCCAGGGTCAGGAAGGTAGGCTGCTGGTGACAGTCGTTACCAAGACAAGAAGCTAAATATTTTCTGCACCCAACCCAGTGCCAAATACAAATCAGCAGCTTTAGCAGCCATACTTTTACCCTTAAAGGTAGTTGTGGATTTACATTTACAGAACAAATACAAATACATTTTATTACGTATTAAATTCTGCTATCTCACAAACATACTGTATATTAGGGATTATTTCCGCTGACAAGTGATGTTACTAAAAAAAAAAAACAACAACAAAAAAACAAAACACAATATACTCTATATAATGTACGATCCATGGCCTTTAATACACGTAAGACTATTTACTGCAGTTTATCTAGACATTTCTCGTCACTTTTAGCTTATTACTCTGCAGATCTGATGGTATTTTAAAAAAATAAAATAATAAAAAAAAAAAAAAAAAGTTGGGTTGAGAAAAAGGTTTCAGGTTAGGTTTTATGGTTGCTTTCACACACACATGGAAATATTCCTTCTGATACTACTATCACAACAAGTCTAGGGGCTTCAGTACCTTGAGGTCCTTGTTGAGGCCGATGATAGCGGTTGGTGTAAAGGCTAGTGATAGGAAGTGGGAGAGTGGGAACCAAAACCAGAACTGAGTGAAGACCAGCAGGCCAACCACTGATGGCATGTGGGTGTGACCTGTCCTGGACTGCAGAGAGATGGTCACATTACGTCCGCCTGGACAACAGAAAGAAACTAGGTTAGAGACAGTTTCAGCCTTCGGAACAGACCTACATGAGGTTTCTTAATTGCTGCATTAAACTCCACAATGACTCTACCTTTCATACTGTCATACCTCATACTTCCTAAGAGGATGTTCTTGTCTATCTATAAATGAAAAATAAGCTAGTGAACTTTAAACAAAGATGAAACAAAACTATGTAGCTCAGAGCTACAACTTCACTGAACATTAAGCAAATTTGAATTTCACTTTATCCGCATAAGTTGTGTCACACACTTTTGTTGTGGTATTTGAATGATTCTGCCCATACTTATTCCTATATGTCCAAAGCCAATCAATTTCTTTTTGTGTCTGCTATCATCTTTCCATTGATGTGGTTTACAATCACGTGGTCTCTACAGTTCCAGTTAGTGCAACGGAAGTTTAAGAAAATCTTTACCAACCAGTCAAGGCAGACGGCTGCCCACCCAAAGTCTGGTTCTGTTGGAGGTTTCTTCAAGTTAAAAGGGAGTTTTTCCTCTCCACTGTCAGGGTACTTGCTCATGGTATGAACTGTTTCTCTCTATAATATTGTGCGGTCATGACCTTACTTTGTATAATACCTTGGAAAAGTGTATGTTGTGATTTGATGGTGGTGTCACTCTAAGATGGGGATCAAAATGGATTAAGTGCATTGCAAGATTTGAAGAAACCTTAGTGATGATCAACAAAATCTTTCAACTACTTGTAAAATCTGCTAGCATCCAGTTTACAGAAACTATGAAGTTGTGTTACCTTTTTGACACCACAGACTTGCTGCTGCATTGTGTACCAACCACTGATGAAGGGGAATTTGGACAAATTGCATGATTTTGTATAAAATGTGAATCAAGTCAGGGTTGAAAACATGCCTACATGCTCAGCAAAACTCAAGCAAGCTGTACGTAACCCTGATATATAAAAGTTAATACATACTGATCAGTTGAGGTCAATTACAACATAGGTAGAAAAAGTTCTCAGATTTTGCTTGCGAGTTTGGTCACACATGAGCTGTGGGTGAAATCATTGCTAGGGTTTACATGAAGGGCAACAGTGGAAATCCAGATCTAAAAAAAAAAAAAATTTATGAGTTGAACCAAGTTTTTCTTTGATGTGAAACTTATCACAGATTATAAAAACTGTTTGCAACTTGGCACAAGAATCGTGCATTGAGAGATTTGGAGGTTAATGAGAGTGCAGACCAGGATGGTCACCACCCTGTTAAGTTTGTTTTTTGGCTACCACCTGTCTGATCTATTGATCCCAAGACAGGATTTAAATCACAGACACATGCTGACAAGCCAATTAAACCCAGGAATGCATTGTCTACAGCATCCTGCATTTCAATTAAAAAAAAATAGGTTCCATTCATTATCACTAGATTTAAGCTACACATGAGATTAATAACTGATCTACATCACAGGAGATGTGTCAGCCATCCCAAAAATAACAGATGCCTTTCACAGCTGCAGTGAAGCACAGAAAGACTGATAAAAAAAAAAAAATTAAGCTGAAAAGGAGCTCTATACTAAGGTTTTTTTTTGTTTTTTTTCAAAGGGAGTAAATCTGTTTTTATCTCGTTTTTATTTAGACTCTGCACCATGGTAAAAAGATGTTCTCTTACCCCTTGCAGAAGGACACTATTCACCGCAAGGCACAATAAACATCGTCCTTGTGGTCAAAACAGCTAAGCATACATCTTTATAAGGTACACCTAGCTAAAATTCATGCAGTCAAATACAACAGCCAATCAATAAATCCCTCAGTTAAGGTTACAATATTCAGTTTTTGTTGAAACTGTGTGTGAGAGGTGTTGATTCAACTGTATGGTAATATTTGTTTTGTTTTTGTTTGTGGAATTGTACTGCAGTATACTGAGAAGTTTTATGACCACTCTGTTTATATCAATGAAAATAAACTAAATTAATTTCAGGGCCAGGAACTTTAAGTAAAACAGCTTCCATTAAGAACGGCTTGTATTTATCTCTTATCATTACAGAAAAATAACAGGGTGCCTTTGGCATAACTGCAGAAGTTTTTCAGGAAATAGATGTTAGAATAGGATTTGATTAATAAAGTTACCAAGGAAGTAAAAGGACAAAAAATAATCTCTTGCCGTGCTAAAGTATTTGTATTTGTGTGAGTGGGGTTACTGTTAACTCATCAGTGTGGCCACTCACCGTTGAAGTAAATGCTGAACCAAGTAAAATTTCAATTTATATATATCAGTTGAGTTGACTAAAATGACGGTAATAAATGGGGTCAAGGGTGCACCAGTACAAAAGAGTTACAGACCTCCCTTTATCTTTCTGGGAACAGAAGGGAGGAACTGTAAAAGGAAAGACTGAGGGAGGAGGAGGAAGAGAAGATAGGAGGCAACTTTGATTATACTGTCATTTCTATAGGGATAAAAGAAAACCTTCCCTTAAAAAAGGTACATCACTAAGGAGTAGCCCTTTCAACTAAAAAAAAAATAAGTCAGTCTAAACAATACAAGTTTATCACCTGCAGTTGTCTTGCTTTGCACCCACTCTTTCTGAGATGACCAAGGAGATTTAACAATGGGCTTGTATCTTGACATCTGAACCAGTGTTGAAACCGCTCCCGTCCCAAAAATTGAACGTTGGTCAGGATGAATCATGAGGTCTCCTCGCTGGACTACAACTTTGCACTCAAGAGTCTCTTAAAAAAACTTAAGAGGTTGAGAGCACTTGACTCGCAAATTCCCCTCACTCACTGTTTTTGCCAAATCTTGATTGGCCAATTTTCACTCCAAGGAGGCACACGGGCAGCAGTGATACCTCAATGGTGTCATATGACTACATCAACAACCAGCCTTCTTGTTGTTTTGGTTTGAAATGACAAAACAGGACAACGTGTTTTATTGTAAGAATGAGAGAGAATCCACTAATTAATGCCAATTAACGAATAGTATCAAATACTGAAGGGAAGTCAGTAAATATGAGTTTGAAATGAAATGGTGAGAGAAAGATGCAATACAGGGTGTGAGAGTATGAGCAAATAGACTGACATTTCCTAGGTAATGAGCACCAGAGATCATGAAACTGTACTCTAATGGCTTCCGCCCATCAAATTAAATACAATTACCTCTGCACCTCAAACGCTCCTAACCCCATACAAGAACCAGAATACTAAAACGCTCAAACTGTACAAACTAGAGCATGCTTGACATCCAAACAGGAGTGGTATGTTTCCTGCTTGAATGTATTTAAACTATAAGCTACACTCCAAGCTGTACTGAAAACATGGGCAAGTACTAAGGGCTTGAGTTTGGCACGCAGAGCAGGAGGGAAGGCTGGGAGTGTCTCTACAGTCTGAAAAATGACACCAGTGGTATGGGTTTGTCTGGATGGTCTCACGCAGGGTCATCTTGGCATGCTGGCCTGAGTTTATTGTGGTTAATGTGCCTGATTTGATATATTATACAAGTCCTGCTTGTCATCAGGATGGCTAATCTGCTCAGAACAAAATAATCATCAAACCGTGCCACAGGAGAGACAGATATAATCAAGATGCTAATTTTATGAGTGATGAAAAACATTCACAATTTCACATGAGTCACAATGTGTCAAAAACACATACACTGTCACTATCCATTCAGGTAACAGTGCAAATACTTAAGACAGGTATTTGACACTGTCAAGTCAACTGTCAGGTGCTTCAACTTACACAAAGTTGCAGCACCTGATAGTGTATTTAGACAGCAGTGTGTAAACAGAGCTGGTTTCTTTCTGGTTTAGCACACACGCTCTTATGTTGGTGCTAGAAAATGGGTTTCTGCCCCTGCCCACATTGAAGGTTTGTGTATACATGAGAATATGGGTGTGCTCTCAATGTATGTGAGTGTGTAGCACTCAATGTGATATGCAGCTCTCTGGGACCCCACACACACACACAAACACACACTGCATGCTTGTGTCCACAAACACCAGCACAGACACACAAACACAGAGACTATCAGACAAACAGTAATCACCCAGGGGAGACCAACAGGCCATATGGCTGAGAGCTGAGCAGAGTAGAGGTAGGACCGCAAAGCGCTTATGCATCTTAGCATGATGTGTTCCAGAGACACAGTGCACGGGTGGTCAGCCAAAAAATGTTACTGTGTGTTTTCATGAACATAAGGTAACTCAGAGATACACACACACACGCACATCCACAAAACCACATAACAGTAGAAGCAGTTCACTTGTTTTACTGTGTAATTAAGAATATGGGCCTTTTGTATCCCAATGAAGGGTGAAGGCACAGGGACAGGTGGGACCACATATCAGTCTGATCTCTTGCTCAGACAATGATAAAGCCATGCCTACTGAGGAGAATCAACTGCTGTCTTTCCAGTTATGAGAAAATATTTCCAGCTACCAGCATGTATAAACAGTTGAATATGTCCCGTGCACCTCTGTTGGGAGACAAACCTGCATCAAGGATTCCCTGGGCCAGGATGGCGCCGAACTTGGCCATAACGTCATCATGCTTGTCGTTGATCACCTTCGCATAAAGCTGCCTGAACTGGTTCACCTAAGATAATGAGTGGAGGGGGAACTTGTTAACAGCCCATAGTTGTTGGTACATGGAAGAACAAAATTATGTGTCATGATACTCTGGATTAATGAGAGATTCCTTTCGTTAAATTTGAGGATTAGAGTTTATATTTGGGACTTGAATTGTTTTTCTAATCAATAACGTAAAGTTTTGAAATACATCCCAAAAAATAAACAAACCCAACAAAAAACAAACAAACAAATAAAACAAAAAGCAACATTTCAATCTGAACTCTGGGGAATACTATGCAACACAGTTGTACCAATACGCCTTTCAGTAAACCTAGCTATTTAGTGAAACTTTATTTTAACTGCAGTAGATATTTAAGAATTCCATCATTCCTTAAAAACTGCAGAGAGTGTATGTTTTTTTTTCATTCTAAATCATACTATGCCAGAGGGTCTTGCAAATAAATGGGAAAGCAATGCAATTGCACACTATCACATTCATAGCACAGCCACATCACTATTGACACGCCCATGTTGACAGTGTGGGACCTGTGGGAGTCCAGCACTGACACCACAACTCAATAGCCTGAGTGAAACATTGAGTAGACACTGTATTGGGTAGTTATCAGTAAACTGGGCCAATTTACTACCCTCAAATCAGAGATCTAAGATCAATGGCTAAAACTGAAACAGAGGTAGAAATTACAAAGCCTTAAATAAACAGTCAGGGATGCAATACCTCCGGATGTTCCACAGTTTGGGAAAAAAAAGTGTCTCTTGCAAATTCCTGCATTCCACTCTGAGCTTTAAGGACTTTTGCTGTGTGGATGTGGAGTCTTTGAGATGTTTAAGATATGCCAGACAAATTTTCAAAGTATGAGGTGCTCCAAGGGTGAGTGTGTGCAGTTAATACTAAACTCTCTAGTCACAAATGTCTTTTCCTCTGTCTACACAGTTCTGATCCTTTCTGCTTTTAGTCAAGCCCTCCCTCCCACAGACACACACACTCACACTCTTTCCTAAGAAAAATCTCCGGTCTCAGTGGTATTAAGCATCATTTTAAGAGTCACCGTGGCAGGTTTGTTTATGTTGCAGCTAACCAACATGCCATCAAGCTAAAAAACAAACACAGGGAACTTCCTTTGGTCTTTTATAGATATACACAAGAGTAAATCTCTGATCAAATATGTTACCACTGCTGCTAATTTCATCATGATAACTTAGAAGCAATCAAATAATTCTAAAAAAACAAAACAAAATACAAACACTTCGTACATACCTTGGGACATGTGACTTCAGTCTGCTGGATCATGATGAGGGCAGAGGCGATGAGGGCCCCCTGTCTCACATAATTTACTGGGTCATTGGTCATGGGCTCCAGCAGATTGATGGCCTCCTGTGGAGAGAAAGACAAAACAGAAAAAATTGTAATGTTACTTAAATTTTAAGTGTTATTCAGTAAACATATTCATTAACTGCAAAATGCTTATGGGGGTAGTGCTGTGAAATTAGGTAGTAATAAATGGCTGATCAATTAAAAATAAAAAAAGTCTGGACACAGACACACACACAAAATAATTGAATCAAATGATTTTCCCATGTATGTATTTCAAGAAAGGATAATACCCAGCTCCTTGAAGCCACTCACAGAACTCTTTGCAGTGAAATCGCTGCTGATAATTAGGACCAAAAAGGGAAAGTGAAAAAGATTTGCACACTTGGCACAAGTTGTCAGATTCGAAGACAGACAAGACAGTTTTACACTGGTCACAGTTTCATTGGCCGGATGTAAACCAATTCTGGATTTACATTAGACAAAGATCTAGAGTAATTGCAGGCCTGAAGTACCACACTAGACACTATGTCATATATAAACTGGCTTGAGGGCAAACAGACACAGATGATCTAAATATAAAAGAAAGCATGTTTATTCAATGGATCATTAGTTGGAAAAACCTCTGAGATAAATAATTGAATGACAATAATCCGCTGACTATTTCCACAATAAGACAGTGTAGGAAATGGCACCTAAGGCTGTCTTCTCTAGTTTACCCTGATGGCTGAAGGCGAAGCCCTCCCAAGCCCAACAGTAAGTTTTTGAACTGGTTGCCAGGCTAAAAAACATCAGTTGGTTGCTAAAGGCAAAATGGTTCTATATTTGATTGCTGTTAAATCGGTAGTGATAGAAGACCTGTGTAATCTGCATATTTCAGTGGGGAAGAACTGATATAGCGAATGTTCCATTTGTTTTTGTCTCTCACAAACAAATTTAGAAAGAAATAAAAAATTTGTTTACAAATGGGGCCAAGATCTAAATTCTAACAATGATTTACTGGATAGCAACATTTTTTTTTTGTTTAGTATACTTTTGCCAGTATCATTTTTATACTATCTTTTTAGAAAAGATAGTATGAAGACCTATGTTAAATCTGTGATGTGATGAAATCTGTAGTTTCCCAGTTGCGTCAGATTGAAGCTGATAGAAAGGTGTAAATTTGATGTTTTTTTGCTCCTTGAGCATTTGGAATTTTGTCACTACAAACAGAGCAGATCAGAACAACAGGGGAACTTGTGTTTGGTTAAATACAGGAAAGAGATTATCAACAGAGGCAGCCAGACCGTACAAATTAATGACATTAGTGTCATCGATATCTGGTTGCCTGGAACAACAGTGGCAACAGTAACGACAAGCCCTGCCTTCCTCAGTTTCCTCCTAAGATTGCAGTGAAAGAAGTAGTGAGTGAGGACCACCTACTCTTCATTTTATTTCTGCTCTTTTCTCTGTTCTCGCTGAGCAGTAATGGCTGTAACCCACACCACCAATCTCAGAGGGAGGCATCAGCTCCACCGAGGAAAGAGAAACAAACTAGGATGATGACAGTGGAGGTAAAATAAGCAATGTTTCATCAGTGCTCCTGGCTAAACGGGCTGAGAAAGCCACGTACTGGGATGATAAGTCAGATTGTAAAGCCAACATCAGTTGACCACATCCTGTTCTTGATAGGTTGTCAGGGGGTTTAATTGAGGGTATTTACTGTCAGGCCCAATCAGTCGAGCAGGTCGACACAATACGTGGTTGCTCAAGATCCTCTAAATCCATGTACAGTTGTGGACTGTTTTCTACAGACTTGTGCCTCAACGAAGGTTGAGTCTTTATATAGGTTTCATTTCAGTACTGCTAAAACTGAGGCTTCTGCAAATAAATGGAGCAGTGCAGAACAATCTGCAAAAATCTAATTTCCATGTCAATAAGTATGTAACATATGACAGTGCACTGGATTCTGTTGGGTGTTGGCATTAAATTTACACACATATTTCTTGGTGAAAAATGTTTACCTAAACAAATTGATTACAGAAAAACAAACTGACTTTTCTCTTTTATGCATACAACAGATCAGGAACACCAGTCAGCAAAAATAGCCAAAGCTCAGGGTGCTGTAATGATGGCAAAGGAAAATGCTCACTCGAAATAGGTGACCCACTTCTCTGACCACAACATCATTATTCTCACTGAGGACCTGATGTGTTCGAGGTCTTACTCCAGAAAAAAAAACGAGTACTGGAGCTTTGGAGCTGATCAGCTCCATAGCATGCCTCTGTCTGATCTAGGCCAAAACATTCACTGTGCTCTGAGGCTGAGCGTGCAATGAGCCATGATTCTACTTGGGTTATGCCACCTGAGACTGATCAGTCCACATAGTAAGAGGACTCAGGAACTGGCAGCACCCGCGTCTTCTGTCTTCTTCAGTCTCCTTTTCTGACTCCAGTGAACCCTAACATGTTGACAAGATATAGCCACTATTTGCCAATTTGGACCATTTCATCAGTGAATGTTTCAAGATTTTTTTTTATTGCAAATATTAATAGATTAAAAGTAAAATGGTTGCTTATTTTAAATTGCATTTACTATATACATTAATCAAGATGATGGCGTTAGCACTTAGAGGCAAGGGCTTCAATCAAACTGTGGCAGGATTTGAAAATTTCCTCAAGGTAAGTCAGCTTCAAATGCAGATGACAGTCGTGTAGGATCATTTAGGGATTATTATAACTTGTGTTCTAGCCATAGTCTTACACCCAATTCATAAAGAAAATACTGTAAAAACTTTCTGGAGTGTTTAAATCATAATCTTTCTCAGCTACTACTGCAGGTTCTATTGAAAGTGAGTCTGTACTCATTTGTCTAAGATAAGTATGACAGAGTCCTCATCATTTGGCTGCCTAAATAGAAAACTGCAGAATAGGTGTTATGTGCATTACTGATGCACATAACAAGCCAAGAGACAAAGAATGCACACAGGAAAAATTAGGACGGTAGGCCAATGCTACTTCGTGGATGAACAGAATGTTAGCTAAGCTTTTCTGGTACACAGCTTTGAAAGGAACATTAGTTCTACTTATGACCCCTGATTCAAACAGGAGTACGCTCTTGTTCTGATCTCTCATTAAATAAGAACTCATTATTTAAATCTTCCAACTGATATTACTGGCAAAAACAGACTAGAGACTATTTGTTGGGTAAGGTGGTGTAAGGTTTCCTCATACAGTTCACCATTGTGTATCATGTCCTTAGTGGTAGCAGGAAGATTACATATATCATAAATTGTCAAATGGGGGCCAGGTTTTTATGTAACTCAACTAACCAAAGAACCACTGCTTAATTCTAATAGGCTATTATTAGAGAAAGGCTAATAACTGTATTTTTCTCTCTCTTTGTTATATCAATATGAGGCTGCTGACTGTTGGCAAAACTACAAGAGCCTGATTGAATTAACAATAAAAGCAGTGCACCAGTTTAGGAGAAAATAATACCTGTGCTTTATTGTGAGTCACTGTAACAGTGGCATTAAAGTCAGTTCAACACCAAAATTAGGGGAAGGGGGATTAAAGAGGAGGCCCTTACCTTGTTGCCTGTCCCAGCGCAGCAGATACCAAGAGCCATAGCAGCACCACAGCGAACATGGGGGTTGTAGCTCTCTGACAACAGAGACACAACACTGGGACACTGCTCTGGGGTCCTAAGGAGAGTGGGGGGAAAAGATAGAGGAATTAAAGCTTAAGAAATTGAAGAAAAAGGACATAATTATGGATGTCATCCTCCTAATTGTTACAGCTATATAAACGACTAAAAGGAAAAAAAAGATACATCCAACACTGATACCTTGAACTGTGATAATACTAATCTCTTTTAAAAACTTGCATGTTTGGGCAGTCTTTAAAAAGGCTGGGATTAAATCAGTATAGTGCTAATTTGTACAACATGGCACAAAGGGCCAGAAACTAAATACCGTTTAAGCATTCATTTTAGTGACACGGCTGCATTCACCCTCAGATCTATAGGCTCACGCTTATTCTTGCCGTGTTCAAAGAGCATCTACCTGTTATACACGTCAAAGAATCTAATGAGACAAAATTAGAAAATTAAACACTTCTGAAAGAGAACTAGACAGTGTGGAGAGAAGAGAGAATGAAAGAAAAATAACAGTGAAAGAGCATGCATATTGAATAAGGAGACTGGACTTTTGTCTCTGAAAATTCTAGAGCTTGTTATTCCTTTTCTCCCAGCAGTGCTGTTGTGGAATAAGAGGACAGAAATCACTGAGCCGAACCATTTGAGCAAAATATTTGGCTAAAGATATGATTAGAAATGCTGTGGCTCCATGTGATTTCTTTCCACCTCTCGCACAGTATTTATTTTTTTGCTGAGAACATTGAGGGACACTAACTAAAATGTGAAAAGAAGGGTTCCATATTTATCGCTAACTGCTGAATGCAAAAAAAAAACTTATCGTTGAATCGAAATAGTCAAGATAATGGGATTATGGTAGTAAAAAATAAAAAACACTTCACTGGCATAAAGATGAGTCTAAAATCTGCAAATGACAACTGATTTATGTACTGCTGACTATGCAACATTAACATTAAGTGTATTACTAGTCAAAGGGTTGACAAGCTTGGGACCACACGCCACTATTAGACACTTAAAGAGACCTTGATGGAGCTAAATGAAAGGCCTTAAGTATGGGGAAAAACAGGTATTTACATGTAAAAAGGAACTGTGATTTGCTCTTCAGTCACATTTAGATACTCTTCAGTCAGTTAATGAGGGATCTGGCACAGCATGGGTGACTGACACCAAAGGTAAGTTTTTTGTTTTTGTTTTTTATCATCAGGTTATAGTAAGCAGGTTAAAGGCCAAGTACTCAAGAAGTGGTATCCTCACTTCAACATAAAGACAACAACATGAATTTTTTCAGGATAATCCTACTACATTATAATAAGTTTTACAATTGCTATAAATAACTGTTTTGGCATGTCTTTTGTTAGACCTACAGATATTTTTAAAAGCCAGTTGAGATAAAAGAAAAAAAAACAAAACAAAACAAAACAGGTATGTGGTTGAAGTAATCTGTTTTATTGTTTTATGCCAAGAGTGTTATCTGACAATTCGCTTGAGAAAGGCGGTGCTGATAACAGGCTGGGCCTGGCAGATTGTTGAGATTACAGAGTGCCACTGATTTTCGCAGAATGGTTTGGTCTGCCTCAAACTGCCATTGGGAAAGAATCAGTGAGGCTGTCATTGCAAGTTAAGCAAAGAAAAAGTTTGCCCATTTAGAATTTGTAGATCTGGTCAAGACAGCATCATAATCTCTCTGGTTTCCTTTGTTCACTAAAATTTTGTATGTGACACTATCACTACAACTGAAGAGGCTGCCTATGTTTTTAACATAGAACTTAAATCTGATGGATCTGATGAAGGAAAGGGCAAAAGGATGAATCACAAAGCTTTTTTTATATGAGTAAGTTTAAAATTCAGGCTAGCATTTTTTTTCCTTTGATCTCCCTGCCTTAACAAATAAAACTGTGTATTCTCTGTATGCACTTATTGTTCTACTTTTAAAAGTAGGGGCATTATATTAAAAGATGTAGAAATAAACAATCTCTAGATTTTACCATAACCAGATAAGTGATTTCCACAAGAAAATGTGAGAAATACAGACAGTAACACCCCCATCTCTACCTGCATTGATCTGTATACCTTTGGTTTTCCCAATAAAGATTTGTTCAAAGACCAAATGTTTTTCACTGAAACACATGCTCCCTTCACTTAGAGTGCTGAAACCCCATACAATACTGTCCCATATGTACTCTCTTTGATCATCCTTTTCAAATAGGTCAAGTTTAGCATCCTCTGTACCAGGAGTGGTGTTCAAATGTTTCTCAGGGGAAACAAAATGCATTTCTGATATGTGCCAGCTGGAGTTAATGACCTGTCTCTATGATGACCCACAGTGATTGCAGGAAAATCTGAGATCATCTATCCAACATCTATGGTCTCTTTCCCATTTACCTGCAAAAGACTTTGATTTCCACATTTTTATGAGCTGACAGTGTACCGCTAAAAGTATGCCGGATTCTGTTCACATCAAATACATGTCATGCAGGCATATTTTAAGAGCAATATCCAATCTTGCTGGCCCTTCTTGCAACCTTGTTTGTCCGGATCTACACATTTGTGCGCACTGTCAAACTGCTGTATCAATCAGCAATTCTTTTAAATTTTGATCATTATTATCATCAGCACATCATTATCATTGCTATTTTTATTATTATTATCATAATAAATATAATTATTATCATTATTATTGTGTTATTTTATGTTTTGCATCATTTGAGAAACATTTTTTTCCTACAACTTTTGCTTGTATGACAACTTCTTAACCAAACTTGGTAAGTACAGCATGGTACCTCCCATTACTCTTTGTCCAAGTAATACATTTAGTAATATTGTTACCTGTCTCTTTTTTCCATATAATGACCAGTATTCATCATATACTTTAAATATATCATGATAGATACTTGTTTACAAATTTTAAATTACATTTTGCCAATGACTTATCACTTCAATATACTTACCCCTTTTCCCCTTTATCATCATCAAATTTGTTACTTGCAGCCTTTTTCCCCTTTAGTATGCATTGATGGATTTTTAATGGTATTTAAGTGTCAACTATAAAAACCACACAGCTTCTTTAATTTGTCTGATATCAACATTGTCCAGATGGTTTTAATTACTTATTTTGGTGGCCAGTGTAACAGACAGGAAGCTGGCTAATCAGATTTTCTCTCTTACAGTGAGAGTGCATTAATAACTGCCACAATCACATTTCATGTGGCAAACTCCATCTATAATTTGTTTAGCTGAGCTGTGTTCCTTCGTCTTTCACTGACCTTTCAATATGTGTGTGTTGTTTCCTAGGGGGAGTTGAACCCGTATAGGCTTCTGTCATTCACATCATAACAACTGTGCAGTTTAGACATATGGTCACAGGGTAAATTAATAAGTCGAGTAAAAGCCTTGTGTAGTTTGTAACCCGTAAATAAATATTTCTTATTTGGCACATAAGATGAGTAAAGTCTGCAAACTACAAAGGTCTGTGAGTACAGCAATACTGCTGTACACTGCTAAAGGATTGTTTCGAGGTTGGGGTGAATGAGATTTTTTTATCCTTTTTCCAAAGAAACAATTGATTTGAATCCAAGATCAACATTCACATTTCTAAACAGGCTTAACGTGTTTGCTAGCTATTCCTACTGTTGCATTTAACCAGTGTCTCCCATTAATATCTGTTTTAATAATTTTTTCCTCTGCTTCTTTCTCCTTTTACTAAAGTATTTCACTTCATTCTGGGATTTTTTAGTCCATTACAAATTAAAAGGATGTTTGAGTTTGGCTTGAAATACAGACATTGCTTTAGTACTTTCAGAATTAACAAATGCTGAATATCAATATCCTCTTTCTCCGAGTTCTTCAATTTTGCAGGTGGTTGAGGTTAATTATCCTAAAGCCTTTTCAGTCTTTTCAAAGTAAAAGACAGGCTAAAGTATTTGGAAAAGCCATAGCAAAGTTTTCTCAAGTTGTGTCTTAAGCTACTGTCATTATTATTATTGTTTAATAATATTGAGCCCCCCCCCAAAAAAAATACTTTCTGAAAATGCAGATAAATCCAAATTATTATTGGCCAAGAAATTCATAAAAAAAACCAAACATGTCATTTAGACAAAACATTGATCATAGATTATCCACAAATCCTCATTGAATCAAGTGAGCAAGCCAAACTATGCTAAATCACTGTGAGGCAAACAAACCCAATGTTAGTCATGCAACTATTGATGCTGACTTAGCAGCTATAGGTAAGCACCAAAGAGATGACCTGAAAATATTCAGAGAATTACATCAAGTTTGGATTTACAGTCAAGAAAATTGACTGAATTGCCAGTGTGTGTCATCAGCTCTGCAGTGCTGTCAAAAAAATCTATAAAGCCATCAATTCCTCAGCGTGACTTGGAGACAAACAGTAGCAACTTAAAAGAAAAACTAGCAGAGTAATTCCGAGCTCATCTAAAATCTCTCAAAAGGTTAGCAGACATTGATGAGACAATTGGCTAAAAATGGTGAGCAAGCTTTGAAAGCCTCTTCTAAAGTGGCTCTTTGGATTGATCAGAAGAAAATAGATGGCAGAGGCTTTTGCATTACAACTTGATAAATCTAAAGATGTGTCAAAAGACGCTCAGCTTCTGGCATTTGTGGAGACTGTAAGTCAAATGAAACGAAGTAAGAATTTTCGTTTTGTAAACAGCTTCCTGAACACACAAGTATTTCTGAAATTTTCAAAGTATTGATGTTTTTTTTTTTTGGAGGAAAAGACATACCCTGGGCAGAATGTGTTGTGTTGTGCTGTGCTGTGCTGTGCTGTGCTGTGCTGTGCTGTGCTGTGCTGTGCTGTGCTGTGCTGTGCTGTGCTGTGCTGTGCTGTTGCAAGAATTATGGCTGGTTTAAAAAGTGGACTTATAGGATTTTTTAAGGTTGTGGCTTCATAAGTGATGTGGTCAAACTGCATGCTACGAAGAGAGCCACTTGTTTGCAATGTAATGAGTGCTTAACGGTCAGACATTATGGACTATGGACCGTGAAAGCTGCATATTGTCAAGAAGAGTGCTTTGCAAACGCGTCACCTTTCTACTCTTTGTGCTGCTGCAGGAGAAGAACAGGTTACCTTTAAGACATTCAATTACTTTAGCGCAGTCACTAAACTTGCATATTTTGCAGACGTTTTCTCAGAGCTGAACAGACTTAACAGTTGTATGCAAGGCTGCAATACACATGCCATCCAGCTGTATGACAGAATGGAAGGCTTTCTCAAAAAAAAAAAAAAAAAAAAAAAAGTTTCCATCACTGCATGAGTTGGGAGATTTCGCAGTGCTCTTTCCTTACTTAATGAACAACTGCAGCACTCTTGGAGGCACTTGATTGTTAATTTGAGAAATACCTTTCTGAAGCCGATTCCTGGCACAGGGACAAGACATGGATACAGTTTCCATTAAAAGCCAATGCAGCAGATGGCAGTAATGCTACGGTATTGACAGTTACGGAGGAGGATCAGCTCATCAAACTATTCAATGACAGTGCAAACAGAAGTATAAAACTAAATAATTCATCTAGTTCTAGATCTCTTGCCAGAAGGACTCCCCACTTTTGACAGCAAAAGCAACAATTAATGCTTTTGCATTTTGCAAAAATGTATCTCTGACATACAGGATTTTCATTAATCTCATGAAAATTAGATGCAGGTAAAGACAGCATCCTAGCTGATATGGCCCTAGGACATGAAAGCTATTGGCCACTTTCCACGTCAGATATCTAAGGTACGAGTACGTGCCATGGACAGATAGATAGCTTAAGGATTCATTGCCCCTTCCACATACATAATTGAAACATGAATATATGAATCTGTCAAATTATTATTATTTAAATAGCATATTGTATGCAGAACAACAAGGCATGTTTGTACATGGCACTATAGGCCACCAAACGTGCAATTGTAGGCCCAGTTTAATCTGCAACGAAAATTTATAAAACTGTGTAATGTGTTTTATAAAACCTCATGGCCTGAAAGTCATTGAGGGCCCCTGCTTTAATACACTATTGAGGGGTCATTATAATGTAGCTGTAGCCCTTAAAATATGGCACTTTGTTTTTTCTGTTTCTTATACTGTTTGCAGTATTTGTATCTTTTTATGTGGTTTCATTTATCTGGTCCATATGTTTTTTTTTTTTGTTTTTTTAAGTATTACTTAATTATTTTTAGTGTTTATACTCTGCTTTGCCTGTTCAATTGCTTAATGTTGTATCATTAGGCAATATAAAAAAGATAAAATAGCTCTTCTGCACATTTAGAACTGTATTTGAATTACTTTTGCAGCATTAAAACATTAGCTCATTGAATACAGAAATGGAAAAGCAATGGGTACAAGCACCTTACCAGCACACAGAAGGTTTCTCCCCATACATCATTACTACCTCCCCCACCACTGCTTGCTTTGAAAAGAGGAGAGAACAGAAAGTGACAAATATAAACAGTAGGACGGCTGTGTTGAAGGAAATTACCTCCCAGAACCACTGGCATGTTGCCAGCATGAAGACATTCATCTGTTTTGTACAGAGTCTGACTCACGGGCATGACAGAGAGGAGGGAGGGGAGAGGGAGAGAGCGATCAAGACGTGAGAGAGTGTGAGCTGATCACAGGCTGTGAACAAGAGGCAGCGAAAGGGAATGGGATAGAGGCAGACAAGCCACAACATCTGAAAATTTTAAACCTGTGATCGCTGTCGGTGATGCAAAGCAAGACTGGGGGTTCCTCCAACATTTGGAAGCAAAACAAATTCCACATCATGGACTACTTCAGACAGAGACAGATTTAGGTTTTGCTGCTTAGGGAGGGCATTCACTGTCACGTTCATATTTAGGGACAGTGGAAAGATGAGACAGGGGATGTTGAAAAAGATATTAAACTAGGGGTGTGCAAAGACTGAAAAGCATCGGGTGTTAGGCTGCACTGTTTTCCAGCACAAAATGTTGCTGGAAATTTAAAACATAGCAGCTTGGGAAACCCCTTCTAGAACTGAAAAGAGCAACAAACTTCAGGAACTTCAGGAGCGGGTAAGAAACTTTTGAAAAGTAACAAGACTGCTAACAGACACTGTATTGTATTTTTTTTTTTACAGATCAAATGTGCTTGTGTGTATTCCATTCCACATGTATGATTTTAACTCCCTTAAACCCCATCCATTGTTTTTATTATAAATTTGTTTTATAATTAATATAAAGTATTGAATAACAATAGAAATGGAAAAAAAATGTAAGCTATTACAGAAAGCTATTCAAGAAATGGGTGAAAAGATCTCACTGTTCCTTTAACAGACCTGCGTGAGGATGCACCGGATCAAGGAGTTTCAACTGCCTGGGAAAGCGAGGACCCCTGCTAACATTTCACTGTGGAAGTACTAATCGTGTTGGGATTACTGCCAGCACTGGAGTTTGTAGTATTGGACTCATTTTCGGTGGATCCTCTACTGGTTGTCAGCTTTTCGTTTTGGTTTATACACTGCACAAGTCATGACGCATCCTGTTCACTGACCCCTGGCTGTCCCGCCCTACCCTCTGCCCTTGCCCGTGGGACCCAGTGACCATGCTGACCGAGTGTCCAACACCAGAAAGATCAGAGCCCCGATCAACGCTCAGGCTTGCTGTAACCTCCACAGCACCATGTCTCAGGCAGTCGCAGCTCCGCTCGAGACTAACAGCTCACAGCCAGGAGAGGAGTTTGGGGTACAGCTGAAATGGGCTTCCCTGCTTATTGTCATGGTAATCATCCCAACTATCGGAGGCAATATCCTGGTCATCCTTGCTGTGTCCCTTGAGAGGAAACTGCAGAACGCCACCAACTATTTTCTGATGTCACTTGCTGTGGCTGATCTACTGGTGGGAGTCCTAGTGATGCCCATTGCCCTCATCACTGTTCTCTACAGTAAGTTTAACATGGGGCCTTGCGTTTGAAAATAAATTATCTTTGAAACAAACCTGTGCAATACAAAAAGCAATAAAAACATGATTCTACTGGGAGAAAAATGTCCTTGTTCAATGCCCAGATCAATTTCTTGACGCTACTGAATTGTTACACCAAATGACTGCCCTGATACCTGGCTGATTGGTTTTAAACAGCCTTCAATAAAATATCTGTAAAAGCCAGTAAACTTTTACTGAAAAATGTCCAAGTCAACAAAGTTTTAACGTGAGTGCAGAAGTGAGTGTGTGTCTTTGGGATGGGGATATAACCAGTTGTAGACATTTTACAATTTCCATTTAATTGGAAAATTGCATTTAAGTTCTATTAGCCTTATAATTCCACCAAGATAAACAAGTCAACATACCTATAGATAGCAAAAGAGGATAAAAATAGTTTGTGTGCAACACTAGATACAATCGCAACCATCTCTAAACAGATTATTCTAGATGAAATATACAACAGGATATTGGAAAAAAAACATGCCTCTTCCTCTGGCAGTACTATATAACAATTGCACAGCTTGGACTGAACTACTGGTCTAGGCAGTCATTTACCGAAGAAAAAAAACATGCAAATAAAAAACATTTTATTTTGATTCCAGTGACAGTGCTGTTTAAATACAGCTGCATAGTCTTATTGCATATCTCTGAGAGTACAGCTCCATATTAAATACACCAGATTAATATTGGGGGGGTTGGTAGAGTGACACTGTGAAATGTCAGAATTCTTCAAAAACTGAAGGTTTGACAAATTCAAAAGTTTGAGTTTGAAAGTAATTGTATTCCCTAATAATTAAAGCAGTGAAACACTGCTCTATCACACTAAACACTCCCCAATTCCCAAATTACCACATGAAGCTAGTGGAGATATGGGTTAAGCTAAATGATCCAAGATTATTACGAGGCCACAAAGCATTCAATAGTGCACACAGGGTAGAGGAAAATGCTTCAATTTAAACATGGAAAGCCAAGACGAGAATGTAACTGCCAGTGCTTAGAGGTATAATTGTAATAAGTCAATTTCCACATTTGCCTGACAGATTAATTCAATATATACATGGGAAAAACCTTAAAAATGTAAAAAAAAAAAACACAAAAAACTGAAAACAATTTAGGCCCAATTATTCACATTACACTGCTGACTGAGTCAGTTTTAACCTCTACTAGCCAATTAACACAGCAATTAAAGACATAGTTTCTCTCCCTCTCTATTTTGCCCCTCTTAATTAAATAGCTCCAGATCAGAGGAGGGTTTTTTGTCCAATGTAATGCACTACAAGATTTTATGAGTTTTGACTGATTTAACACAAAAAGAATATCATAAAAAAAAATACTACAAAAAAATACCACATTCTGAGATGATAGGTAACAGAATATATAGCTGTTGTTGATAAAAATAAACATGAGGCCATTCTTTCAAAAAGGCCTGCACTATCTATAGATATTTATACATATCTATATCCACACATACACACACATTTTTATCCTTCTAATAATGTTTTAAATTACTTATAAGAATGACAAAAACTGAAGTAACTGTGCAGACGTTTTTGTTTTTGTTTTTTAAATATAATTTTTTAAACTATCAGAAATTTAAAAAAAACAATGCAATAAGAGGAATCCCTATGTACAATATTGACTGCAGTCTCGTGTAACCAGAAGCTGCTACGCACCCATTTTGCCATGAAATAATTTATAAAGGGTGGCATTTGGTAGAAGGACATTTTCAATAGCAAACAATAAAAACTTCAATAAACTGTGTTGCAGCTCCCTGTAGGTTTTTAAATAGACAATTTAAAAACACAAATACATAGTGTTTGCTGTTTCTTTTCTGCAACAATCCCCCAACATGGATATTCTAGGAGTTATGGATAAGAAAAAAAGGGTTTGGTGGTTTGTGACCCTTTAACACAAGACTATCAAGCTGATACAAACTCACTTTCTACAATGCTGGGGAGGTGAAATTTGCATGTGTAAAATTGATTTTTGAAGTTTTTTTCCTTTCTTAATTTAAACAAACAAAATAAAAAGATGTTCCTTCCTCTAGCGACTTGGACTTTGCAAGTTCCAAAGTTTATGAATTAGGCTTGGGACTTAACACTTCACAGAACAGGGTCAATGGGTCTACTATGAGAATGAGTATTACAATGAATAAATCTAACAGATGAAATCTGATCAAATGACTTAAAAATTCCACTGAGTGTGACAAGAGATGGGTGCAAGGAAAAGAAGGGGAGAGTGGCATAACAAAAAAATTATGTAAAGGAATATTTCCAACAACAGTCTTTTTCAATGTTAATGGGTGAAGGGATAAAAGCCAGAACAATTACTTTCCAATTTTATGCCTGGAACAGAAAATAAACACTACTGTTGAGCATAGTCTCCAGCACATCTACATAAAGAGCTTTTAGGTCCATAAACAGTCAGTGAACCCTCCTTTTTCCAGTAAAGTCTTTCCTCACAGGGATAAACAAACACCAATCCTTTGCACGAGTGCTAGTTCTAATCTTTTGCCATAGTGGCACATCTCCCATAACTGACAGTGTGCAAAATTCAATTTCTTTTTGGAATGAAAATGGGTTACACATTGTAGTTACAAATACATAAAGGAGTTACATATTGTAGAGACACTACCAGATATAATTGATTAACAAATGATATAAAAATAAACAAAAAAAACAACTGAAAAAAATAACAGTTTACTGTTTTATTGGATTGATTTCCTTCTAATCTTCCCTTTAGACTCTGGCTGGCCTCTCCCGGAGTTCCTCTGCCCCATTTGGCTCTTCCTTGATGTGCTGTTTTCTACCGCATCTATCATGCACCTATGCGCCATTTCACTGGATCGCTACATTGCCATTAAGAAGCCAATCCAACACAGCCAGTACAAATCCAGAGCCAAAGCGATGGTGAAGATTGCACTGGTGTGGCTCATATCCATTGGTAAGCACATCAGTTCAGATTCCCTAAACTTTTCTTGACGCACATTATAGAGTGCTCTGTTGTAGTCCTCATTTTGATAACATCATTTCTGAAAACCAGTCTGATTTGACATAAAAATCCATAGGCTGATCTGGTTTACAGACTCAGAAATCTCTCCCAGATGTAACAGAAGAAGATACTACATAAAATAGCAACCAATCAGCTACAATGTATATGGGAAACAAATGGGATGGGTATTGGGCAGTTGTCACAGTGAACCTTTGAAATGTTCCTGATACTGAAAACCCAGTCAATTTCATAAGAGACTAGTGTTTGTCCAAAGACCAATGTAGCTTATGCATCCAAAGCAAGCTGCACTTTTGGGTGATTAGGTGTAAAATTTAAAGCACCAACACATGACAGTTTGTTAACAATCAGTGCCATATGGTTAAAACGTGGCAAAGCACCTCAAAAGTAGGAAGCTCAACAGCAACAGCTAAACTGATTGGCTGGTGTTTATTTCTGGCTCTTTACAAATGGTCCAAAAAGCTGTGGGGATTGGGTTGTTCCAAAAGAAGAGGGATTCTTTTAAATTTCATATGTACATTCATGTAGATGAAAGCTTCAATAGTAAAGACGAGAGAGAGCCACATGGCTTCATAGATAAAAAAGTGTCATTTTAATGTTTCGAGAATGGAAGTTTTGACGGTTGAGAGAATTTAAATAAGGACTGGATTCCTGCTTGCTAGTCCTCTTGACGGAAAAAAAAAAATCATACTGAGTTGTCACTTTTAAGAAGCACCTTTCTGCATTTATTCTCCATAGCTTGTATGAATGCTGAGGCTCATTATTCAAGACCGGCTAATCACTTTAGCTTTCCAGTGAGAAACTAAAGCATAAAAATTTGGTACAATTTCACTAAGGCATTATTGCTTAACGCTCAGTGCCCAGTCCTCAGACCAGTAAAAGCACAGTACGTTTGGCTGTCGGGTTTGGTTTGATTTAAACCACATTTCATGAGCAAAACCAGAAGGTCAGCTGGAAAGAAAGGAGCTGCACTTAACACCAGTGACAGGAGCAGAGTTCTTACCCTGACTGTATACTGTTGCTTGGTTTAAGAGGCATTATGGCAGGCCATGGATGATTACTTTACTTGATTTGGTAAAAAATAAATAAATTCCTGCAATCAGAACTTGCCTTGTTTTTCCCCCACTCTCCTTTCACTAAACATGAATCTTCTTTCAGTTGCTGCTACTAATTGTGAAATTAAACACAGGAACATATTTCCCTGAGATGCAAAACAAACAATACTTTAGCTGGTGTTAAAAACATCAAACACAAAATAATTCAAATGTTTTCAGCTCAACAGCAGTTAATCAGTGTTATTGAAAAAAACCTCATTGTCAATGTTTGCCATTATTCACTGTTGGTGTCATTTTCCAGGTATCGCAATCCCAATTCCAATTAAGGGACTTAAGAACTACCATCTCCCAAACAACATCACCTTCGACAGTAACCACACATGCCTGCTGAAAACAGACACCTTCCGGGACTTTATCATGTTTGGGTCCTTGGCAGCATTCTTCATCCCTTTGACCATCATGATGGTCATCTACCTGCTTACAGTCCAGGTGTTGCGTAAAAAGGTTTATTTGCTCAGATCAAAGGTGACCCAACGCTTTAGCTACCCAACGGTCTCCACAGTTTTTCAAAGGGAACAGGGTGTGACATCACCTCAAGTTGAGAAACTGAATGTGCTAGACAGCCGACTTCCAAGGATACAAGAAAAACCCAATGCAGGCACAATGAACTCTCCTACAAGAGATGAAATGTCCTTTCGCAGAATGTCAACAATGGGCAAGAAGTCAATGCAGACTCTGACAAATGAGCAGCGTGCCTCAAAGGTGCTAGGCATCGTCTTCCTTCTATTCGTAGTAATGTGGTGCCCTTTCTTCATTACTAATATCACATCTGTGCTATGCACCAGCTGTGACATTAATGTAATCGCCCGCCTCATGGAGATCTTTGTTTGGGTTGGTTATGTTTCATCAGGTATCAACCCGTTGGTCTATACCCTATTCAACAAAACTTTCAGGCAAGCGTTCACACGTTTTATAACCTGTAATTACAAAAACTGTGCTAGTCATGGGCCAGGAAGGCACCCAAGGGCCCAAAATGCAGATCGGACCCTTACACGGATTTCATTCAAGTCTTCCATGGCAGAAAACTCTAAACTGTTCATGAAACGGGGCATGAAAAATGGAATTGGAGCAGTAAGCTGCCAAAGTCCACTAAGGTGCCGGCAAGCACCTGTGCAGTCATCAAGTGGTGTTTTGTTAGATACCATTCTTCTGACTGAAAATGAAGCTGGTAAGCAGGAGGAACATGTCAGCTGCTTATAGAGCTACTTGAAAGAAAATTACAAGATTTAAAAAGGGGGCACTTGAAATGGATCAGATTAATGGGGCATAGTTTTTATACATATAAGAACTAAATTGCTGGTCCCACCATGAAAATTGTAATTGCATGACTGAAACCTGCTGTTGCTCTAATTTGATCAACAAATAATTCAAGTCCAGGACTTATTGTAAACTACACAACAACAAAATCTAGCCTGTTGGTATCTGATGCTGCTGATGAATTTTAACATCAGCAATGTTTTTATATGCTTATATTTTAAGACAACTACACCACAACTCTACCGTTCAAATCTCTTCTGTATCAGAGACAGAATGCATTGCACTCTTGAAATTAAACTTGCTGGAAAAGCTGTATTTTTTTCTGGAACTTTGAGAAGCGCTTCTTTGATATTGCAGCCTGATGTTTTAACATGTTAAAAAAGGTTTCCAGATAAAAGTCCTTACACAAGAAAATACAAAATCCAAAATAAATGGAAATCTAAATGTGTTCAATAAAATATTTTGTGTTGATGAACTGAAAGAAAAAAAACTGTACGAATTTTGAGTATCTGTTTTTCTTCACTGCCGATGTCTACACTCTTATACTTCTTTAATCAGCAGGTAAAAACGACTCCTTCATGAACCAGCACTGACAAAAGAACAGGATACACACACATTGCCTTAGAAGATCTGCAAATCATGTGACTTGAAGTGACTCAATACACCTGGATAATATTTTTTTTTACTATAAAATACCATCAGAGGTGATCAAATAAGGTATTTTTGAAAAATTGAGGAGCGTGTAGATTTAAATGGGCTTGTAAGGAAACTGTAGGACTATATATTCACTAGCAATTATGGGAATATTGTAGATTGTAACATTTTTTAAGGGAGAAAACTGCAGACAATAATTTAAAGCTAGTTAACAAAATATAAAAAGGGTTTGCTCAGTGGTGAAAGAAATTAGATTTGGATAGGGATCTCTGAGCTTGCTATGTGAGTTTGTAGTGGGTCACTGTTTTATTCTTTCTTGGACCAAGCTTGTCTCATTGTTAACAAACAGGGACTCTTGGTTTAGTGAGATTTAGTCTCCCAACATGCACACTTGCATGAGTGGAGGGAGTTATCCTTGAGCAATTAGGGTGGGACACTGGAGAAGAAGAGGCCAACTGAATTGTTCTCGTTCAGGAGTATTTCTAAACACAGCAAAGATTTACACAAGGTTTATCTAGCCGCCAATTGATCACACAGAATATCACATAGCCTTTTTTGGGCTTAAAAATGTACACCAAGATATTTGTGCACTGGCTGGGCTCTCTGTTTAACACTTCTCTGCTCTCAGATGGCTCAACAGACAGAGGACTACCTTCCATCAGAGTTAGTAAGGGAGGTCTAAGGCCTCTGCTGGATGTAAAGATATTAAACAGTGTTCATAACTTAGTAATTCTGCAGTCTAGATCTTACCTGAATAAGATGAAGCCGATAGACTCGACAGCCGCCCTTCTGACGTCATCATTAACGTCACTCACCTTAATGAAGATAAGCAAAGCAGTCAAATAACCAAAGCTGATACTGAGACTCATCAAATCTCACAGTTAACCTTAACATTGTAGCTCCTTTATGGCTCACAGGATGAGGCACATGCCCAACTTTCACACCATCTACTGTCTTTAGCTTGTATAAGGCACCACCTACTGGACAACATGTGAAACAGTTCACACCTCTCCAGTATGTTGCAAATGTAAGTGCTGAAAACACACTGAACAACATATACTTGAATCCTTAAATTGCAGTATCATTTTAAACTGCTAACCAGTTCTTGTCCTTGTTGGAATAAAGTGTTTCAATGTTATTTCCAACACTAAATTTCGGTGGTTCTAAGATAGCTTTCTGGACTTGAAGGATTCAGGACTTCACTCACTGGTCCACAACCAATTAAGACCACATCTGATGTCCTCTGATAAAGCTGGATGCAATTCTAATCATGAAAGAATAGTCAAATGTTTTACTCCCTATAGAAATGAGTATCTTTTTTTTAACAAACATAATTGACATTATTAAAATAATATGAATTACGATGCCAGCTAGGCCTGGCCCTTGGTATCTGCTTCACTGCCAGCATGATAAACCTGTCTTATATTAAGTTAAATACTGTGTTGTGAAGAAGACCAAGCAGGAAAAACTCACAGCAACATGCAGCAGGCGTCGAATGGCCTTGTTGTTCCCGGAGCCACAGTAGGCCATTCCAACAGTGTACATACCAGAGCGCCGCAGGATGGGGTCCTATCATAGACAGTGAAAGGAAGCAGAGCTTTGAGACTGTGTCTGGATACAAAACTAAGAACAACATAATTTAAGAAATTTTCCACATCCAGCTCTTAAAGAAGGGCTTCTGGAACAGAGAAAGAGCCGCCCATATGACGTGAAAGACACCCAAAGGCCGGGGTTGTATCAGTACTAGCAGGACTCAATGCATCAAACATCAGAACTTGCAGAGGCAAGGCTTATAAAGTGCAATGACCTCATAAGACACAATGAGTTTAACATCCTTGCAACTTTTTTCCACTTTGAAATCATTAAGCTTGTGTCATTGTATCTGTTTTGTGTAACTGTAACTGCACAAGCTGCACCAATACCACAAAAACAAAGTACTACAATGTTTATTGTTAATGGAAATTAATGCTGCCCTGACCTAATGGTCTATATGGTTTGTTCTTAAGGTCCGTTTCAGCCATACCTTGTCTCTGCAAAGGCTTTCAATGAGGGCATCAGCCTCCTCCATACGTCCATACATGACCAGAGCGATTCCCACTGCCAGGCCACGCAAGATCTTCTCGTGCTGTGTCTCCTGAGCATAGCCTACCATGTCCTCAATGGCCTGGGCTGACTTGGAGCCCAGCATGACCAGGCCCAGAGCCAAGCCTGCAGCTTCACCTGGGAGGTAACATAATACTGTCAGCACTGCTCATTTTGACTTAAAGAAATAAACCATGGATTAAAAAACAAAAACACCACCAACACATTTAAATGAATATTAGAGACATGGCAAAAATCACTACATGTCGAATACTATAGACACCTTTTTGTCCCTACATTTCTTTTATAATACATACCTTTCAAAAAAAATGTTTTAATGCTTATTTTGTCATGATTCGGTTATTAGTTCAGATGCAAGCAAGAAGTAAAAATATATTTTATTTTTTTTTTTCAGATTTTTCTTAAAAAGGTTATTTTTAGTAAGCAGAACAGCAAGGACCAAAAAACTGGTTGGCCACCCTACTATTCAGAAAACCTTTTCTGTTTAGAGATTTATTCGACGGCCTACACACCGGTGACAGCATCATCCTGGTACAGGTTGGACTTGAGGAGGTCATAAACATCCTGTCTGGCTGTCCCCAATGCAGCCAAACCGAGACCAAGTGCACCACCATGACGAACAATCTGCATTAGAAGAAGGAATCAGACCATGAGAGATAAAACAAAAAATGAATCAGCCAAGTAACAGAGTGACTAGCTGCTGGTCTCAGTTGAACACTTCTAGCTGAGGCTTTTAAGTGTAAAGCACTATACTCTTTGCAGATATAAATGCGGATGTCTTATTTTATTCCTTAGTTCAAAACAAATGATTCTCCTCTTTTAGCAATTATTTCCTTCTTTTAGCATTAAGTATACACAGTATTTGACTATAAGCCAGCATTCAAAGTAAGCATCAAAAGACTCACATCATTGCTGGCATTCTTGAGCTGACTGAGCAGGTAGTCAATAATGTCCCCACCATGGTTGGCATGAATGAGTCCCAAAGCATACAGACCTCCTCCCTCCTGGTAGGCTGAGCCAGGGGAGGTGTCTTTGGGCAAATAGGTTGCCATTAATTGGAGAGCTTCTTTCTCGTGGCCCTAAAAAACACAGCATTTTACGTTAAAAATTAAATGGACAATCTGGAATACAATTAATTGTGTTTTTTGGATTTGCATTAGATTATTATCATAAAGACATAAATTTACCTTGTGGATGACACCAAGACTTGCTGTGGCTGTGAACTTTGCCCAGTTGGTGGCTCTTGCAAGCCATTCCAGATTTTCTCTAGAAAATAAAAACAAAGACTTTGGTCTAAAGGTCACTTGGCATAAATATGTTTCAGTCTCTGTATGCAATCTATGAAGTAGATTTACCTGAGGAACTGGTCACTTGTAGTTCCAGTGTGCATGAAAGAGTTGGCTATTACTGTGGCCGTGTGACACACCGAATTTCGGACTGCATCCTGGAGTGACAGAGGAAAAAAAAACCTCAGGAGGAAGCTGTAACAGCACATTAAGTGACGTAATATGTTTTTGTTACTAGCCTACATTACCTTTGTGTTTTTGAGAATCATTAGATCTGTGTTGTTATTTCGAATTAGGAACTGCAGGTGCAGCTCAATGGCCATCTCTCCACTCAGGATTTTGATCATTTTGGCGTTCTGGTCTTTGGGCTCATCTTTCTGCTAAAATACAGCAAAGCAATTTGAGGAGCTGGCAACTAAATAAAAGTTTCTCTTTTTAGACACAGAAAAACAACAAACACCAGATTTCACAAAAGTGCCACAGTATAAAACAGTCTAAAGAGCTTACTGTTTCTGCTGGCTTTCCAGCAGGTGAGCTGCCAGCCTTCTCATCAGTCTCCATTGCATCACTGTAACAAAAAGAGTTTAATTAATGCCTCACGCTCCAGTACATTTCCTGTACTTGAGCTAATTGGCCATTTAGATTCATTTCAGCAGGTACAACTCAATACTAAACAAAAACAGATGCAAGCCCAAAAACAAAGTTTGTAGGGCTAAATATTCTGGCAAAATTTTCCTGTACTGTATGTTTCCAAACGTATATACAAAACGTATATACAATGTTCTACATAGTGCCTGGGGATTTTGAGTTTTTGGTTAATTTCACAGTGGTTACTAATTACAGGCAACAATATGGGGCACCATGTAGGTTTGCAGACTTATAGAAAGGCTAAAAACAAATTTTAATTAATTTTAAATTTGAAATATTAGTAGTGAAAAAGCCCCAAGTACTTGTGAACATGAACCACAGACACAGAGCTTGAACCGTGGTATTAGTATGGTCTTGTTATCTTCCCCTGCCCACCTCTCTTTGTCAGGCGTAGGCACAGTTCCTGTATTTGTAGAGCCTGGGACTGCGGGAATAGGTGTTCCAACAGTCCGCAGATTCTGGATGACAGAGGAGAGGAACTGCTGGCTGGCACTCTCATACAGGTCAAAGCAGATCTGATATGCCATCAGTAGGTTGTCCTCCTTCACCAGTTTCTCCAAGATGTCACTCACAGCCTGTGGGTCATCTAGGAATATAAGGCACTAGAGAGATGAAGAAAAAAAAAAAAAAGATTGAGATTGAGTTTTGTGAAAGGAGTAAAATTCAAAAGATCAGCACACAGCAGTACCTTTAACTGTTAGATAATGCATGAAATACACAAATAGCTGTTGATAAGGCTCAGGGTTAATCTAGTTTTAGCTAGCAAACGAGAAATCACATTTTATATTTTGAGTCCAAATCTAATGATCTAATGCAAATTATAATATAGCAGCTGTAGCAGCAGTACAATTCAAATTAAAATACTGCAAGTTATCAAAGAACTGAATAAATTAAAAAGTAAAAAAAGTGTAAAATTACATGGTAAAAATCCCATAAAAACAATGATTAGTTAAAAAAAACCCATCAGAATAGTGATGATTATAATTTTAAAGAGTTTTTGAGTATCTAACATCTACCTGGCAAACGTTGATAAAATCAGGCTTTTCCAAGTTCATGTAGAGCTTGACCAGCACCCGCAAGACCTCATTACGGAACTTCTTGTTCTGCATCAGGGACATGCACACCTTCAGGCTGTAGGCAAGAAGGCCACTCACATCATTCTGCATGAGAAGATAAAGGAATAAAATAACAGTTATCAACATGTTTCATGACACAATCATTGTGGACAGTCAGCAGCAATAATCAAAATCTGGACTACGAGAATTATGCTTGTACCACTGATATACTGTGAAATTATACAATATAACCATAAAGAAAACTCTAGGCCATTTATCGTCTATTATAAACTGATTCTTGTAAACTCTAAAGTCAAAGTATTGGGTCATTATCACAGAAAGCATTCTAGACTCTGGTACAAGACTCAAGACTATTCTGTTCATTATTAAAACTAGCAGTACATACTCCAAACTAATATTGATTGAGCTAGCAGTGAAAATAGCTGCTGACCGATTCTAAGATGGTCTTCTCAAACATGTCAAGGCGCCTGGTCTCCAGGGCAATGCCAATTGCCTGCTTGTACTTGTGATCGTCTAGGCAACGCAGGAACATCTTGTTGACAATGCCCTCAAGGCGGGGGTCGATGCTTTTCTTTTCCTCATCCTCTGGCAGCTCGGCATTCTCTACCCTGAGCTTGGTGTAGTGGTCAATGCATTTGGCTATCAGACACATTAAAAAAAAAAAGGGATGAAAAGAGGGTCTGCATTCCACTCCCAGATTCAGAGACATAGTTCAGGTCAATATCTTGCTCCATATTTCATTCATTGACAAGTCTGTAAGCTTAGAATCCAATTTTTTTTTCCTCATTTAAGTTGTTTACTGCACATTGACAAAATGCAGTTGACAAAAAAGAAACATCCCATGATAAGTAAAAAAACAAAACAAAAAAAGCAGTTTAGTAAGGTAACAGAGGTCAAGTGTTTTTGTTTGATCACTCACCAATGATGGTCTCCACATATTCTGAGTCATCTGTGACATTGAAGAGATCTCCAGCACCAAGAGCATAATTCAGAGATTCCTCAAAGGCTCCAAGGTGGTAAAAAACCTTAGAGGCTACCAGAGCAGCAAATTCTCTGCTCCGAAATGTCTCATCCTCATACAAGACCTCACTGTGAGTAGAAAAAAAATTGTTACATACGACTGTAAACTTGCAGCAACAAGAGATATTTTGTACTACTATCGAACGTATATACCTGCATAAACTGTGTTTTCCATGAGCACTTTGTGCCATAGAGAAGCAACTTCTGATACTAGGAAGGAGTCAGAGGTCTGCTTTAGAAACTTTCTTAATCATAACTGCTGCAAGGATATTTAGTTCATTGCTTGTGAAAATAAAGCACACTGCAAACTACACTGCTCCATTTGATTTCGTCTGCATCTACTGTAGTATTACAATACTATCTTGAATGTGTCACCGAATACAAGGCAGGTGATTTTGTCAAGAAGATGGTGTACTTTGAGATACAGTAAATCTTTCTTGCTACTTCAAAAAGAGAAAAAGGAGTAGGCGTGTAACTTAATGTTGCCTAATGTATATTCATAAATAAGTTATAGTCTCAAGGCTTGTAGTAGCAGTACTTACATTTTATCTACTGATCCTGATATCTCAGCCCAGAAGTCATTCACAATGGAGTCTAGCTTGTGTAGAGCAAACTCCTGCAAATGAAACAAGAGATACTACATTCAGATCATTTACATATTAGCTTGTGTCAGATTGATACTATGGCATTACTTAATGTCCAGCTCAGTTTACTTCCAATATCTATGCCCATGAAATAAGTTGATGTGAAGGTGCATTCCATACCAAGCTTCAACTTGAGTGTTTATTACGCAAGTCTTATATGAATATAGAAGGGTAACATTTATCAAAGTTGATATAAGCTTTAGAAAACATAAGGCTTGTATTGCATTTTTGACATACAGTCAGAGGCTTGCAGAGGTGATAGCCTTTTGGTTTCATTACTTATCATACTTTGGAAGTGGAACCCAAAGAATGCACATGAAAGACAGATGGATCAATATAAGTCTTTACTAGCCCTGATACATTATGTGCGTCAATTTCTGTACCGAGAGGACTTCGTGCCACACTTCAGTGCTCTAAGGAAAAACCTCCATTCACTCATAATGCTTATGAAACATTTCATGAGGGGTCAGTGCCTAACAACTTGTGTGCTTTTACCAGTAAATAAAACAACACCTACATGTACTCTCTATAATTCTGAATAGCGTTTTACATGACATGACATTAAATTCTCTCTATGTGTGAATTTGCCATCTTAAGGCACCTGGTCCACAATTTTGCAACCAGTTCTTACCTTGAGCTGTGGCTCCTCCTCATCAAGGAGTGAAATAATACCAGCTAAAGATAGAAAAAACAAAACCAGTTAAGTAAATTACAAAATATCAACATTTAACACTTATAGTATAGTTTTTTTCCTCTTCAAAATATTCACATTTATATACTTTGTGTGAATAATCCTTTCTTAGTTAACTTCATCAGCCCCATTGGTTCTGAAGCTTTTGTATAAAGCAGTACAAATCTAACAGATGTCACTGATTAGTTGGACGACTGCTGTGTATATCATATCTGATATTATATAGTACATTACATTTTCAACATTTTCTATGTGAAACAAAATTTATATAATCCATCAAAAAGCTTGACTGCAACTATTAACACTGAATAAATATTCATTTTCAAATATAGTTGCTCATTCTGACAAAGAAAATGCACAATAAATTCATAGTTGAAGCTAATGAGACTTTGAGCAGCTAATAAATGTATGGTTGCAACTTACAATGTTAAGAAAAGATAACACAATCTATAAAGATATAAAAAATTCTCTCAATTGAAAGGCTGAAATTTAAAGACTATTTGGCATTGTTGCACTACATTATTTTTGCTTGAGCCTGGGGCTCAAAAGGGTGAAAGAGGTTAGATGGCAGGTGTATTTAATTGAAGTTTACCCATTCAGTAAATAATCAATCAAAGTGGGAATATTTAAATACTGGAACACCAGCTATATTTTAAGGAAACAACTCCAAATTGTATAAGAAAGTCAGACTATAAAACGTGTTGTCATGTAGCAACAAGAAGTAGGTAAATGATTAAGTCTGTACGTGTTTAGTGAAACTACACTGACAGAAGGCTGAATTAAAGGGGACAAAAGAATATAGACACCTCTTTCATTGGAAATTATCACCAAGCTAAAACTATTGTTTACTGAAGCAGTTTTCTCAAATGATGAACTTGAACATTGTATCTGAACAGTAGACATCCCGTACAAGAATTAGCATTAGCGTTGCTACAACAGTTTATGAATGCCTACATTTTTCTTAACCTCGCAGGGGTTAAAATTCCCTCCCCGTTACACCAAAGACACACTGCAAAGCGTTTTTCCTTCCTGAAAATCATTTTGGGTGGATTTATCTTCTGTTGCCGGCGAACAGTGAACGGTTGCTTAACTACTGCCACATTAGCTATGTGACTCAGCTAAATCAATGGCAGCTTGCTAAAGCCACCGCGACCAAAATAAAAAACACTTTCTACGACTTACCGGCCGATGTTATCATGACTGGCTCTTTATTCCCTCCTCAGCTCCAAGATCCTGATTCGACGGCGTAAATCCGTTCGGTTTTGGGGGGGAAATAAAGAAGATAAAAGAGTTGTAGTATGTGAAACAGTGGTACGAAGCGTAGCCGCTGCTAGGTTCTTTTTGTCCAACACCGCAAGTCCCCTTCTAAAGGACCTCTGCTTTGCATGGCTTCGTTTTCGCCTGACTGAAAAGAAACACCGAACGATTATATCATCCACTATTTTCTCATCCGTTGGACCAATCGGTGTTTGCTTAATGAAGCGAAATATCGTGTCATAGTTTCTCGTTGTTCTTAAAAGGGATTGTTGAAATATAGTAAAGGAACATATTTATGCACCGGCATTTGTAAGACACCTCCACGATGTGTACCAACCTGATTCCTCAACAGGGTCAAAATATGTTTTCTAAAGCTACACCTCTATTATGTTGTATTGTGCAAGTAGTGTATTTATCCGATTTGATGTCACTGTTTAAAAATTAGCCTTATTGGTAAAACCTATGAAGCCTACTCCCTGGCCCTACTTTATTGCATTATTTGTTTGTATAATTGTTCTTTTACTGGTATTTTTTTTTCCTAACCTTTTACCTCTGTGTGTGAAGCCAGACAGTTTACTAATAAAGATTAGTTTCTTAATAAAGACTCGTGAATAAAAAGTAAAAAATAAAATATCCATTCCTTGCACGGTTCAGCTTTTCATATTTGTCTGTTCTGCTGCTCATACAGTGGAATATGAAGTTCAATAAAGGAAAAAAATAAGTAGATAAAATCTCACCTACCAAATGACATTAATTTAAAATCAGTGTTGCTGTAATGCTGGCAAAGTAAATACATGCCAGTGTAGTGTTAATTGTAGAATTTTTCCACATATACCAGCTGCCATCTAGATCTCCCAATAACTGGATTTTAGTCTGGTGAAAGAATACATAGAGTATGTCTTTTTTTTTTTTTTTTTTTTTTAGCAGTGATACACATAAGTTTAAATGTGTTTATTTATATGAAAGGACAAATTGGTTTGTACATTAAAACATAAAAAGTAGACTGTTCAGGTTCTGTTAGAGATGATGCTATTGTCAATAGTATTCATCTAAGGCACAATATCCTGATAAATGAAAGCTAAAACATTAAAATATCACATTGTTTGACCATGGCCAGAGGAAAAAAAAAATAAAAAGAGCTGGGCCCCTTATAAACCCTAGTCCTGTGCTATGTGCAGTGGGTGCAGTTTTTCTATGACAGAATACTACCAGAACCCCAATTAGAAGTGTGATAATTTATCACAGCGGTATAGGAATATGCAAAATATACAAACTCAGTGACCACTTTATCACAAACACCATACTAATTCTGGATAGGGCCTGCCTTTGCTTATAGGCATGGTGCATAATTCTACTGGAAGTGGTCATTCTAAGACGGTAAAATGTGGCCATGGAGAGAGGAATATGGTCAGAAACAATGCTCAAAGGCTGTGACATTCCAGCAATGACCGGCTCATATTAAGTGGCCCAAAGTGTAGCAAGAAAATATTCCCTAGCCTGTGCCCACTGTGGACTCCAATTTCTGTTCTTGGCTGACAGGAGTGAAAACCTACATGGTCTTCTGCTGTTGTAGCCAATCCTCCTCAAGGTTCGATGTGCTGTGCATGCTGAGATGCTTTTCTGCTCTCTACAGTTGTAAAGAGTGGTTATCTTAGTAACCATAGCCATTCCATCAGATCCAACCAGTCTGGTCGTTCTCCTCCGACCCCTCTCCTTAACAAGGCGTTTCTGTTCTCAGATCTTTTGCTCACTGAATGTCCTTAGTTTTTGGCACCATTTTGAGTAAACTCTTAGAGAGTGTTGTGTGAAAGTCCCAGGGGTTCAGCAGTTTCAAAAATAATCTGGCATCAATAATCATGCCATGGTCAAAGTCACTGAGATCACAGTTTTTCCCCATTCTTTTTAAGTGCTCAGTGAGTGCATGCAAAACTAACATCACACAGGTCTTGAAACTAGATTTTGACTTATGGACCCTTTTAAAGACAGGGCTTCACAGTCAGGTACAATAATAAAGTACAATCCACATTAAGTCCCTTGTTGTGTCAGTTGATATTGTGCTTTAATGGTGTATAGTCCCAAATAATGTTTGATTTAAGTAGTACAAGCCAGCTGACACACAGTAAACCTCAAGTTCTTTGGACCCATGGAGCATTTGCCCTCTTTTACCGGTTGGTAATCTTGCCCTGTGCTCAACTTTGCATAGCATTGAAGGAGCACATATACTGAAAATTGTCCAGCCTCAACATTCTGCAGTCTCAATCAGTCATAAGTAAACATACAGGTCTCTATGTAAAGTTCTCTGCCTAGAAAAGTGTGGTGTTAATGTGATACAGTTGGTGTGACTAACTGATGTGCACAATAAAACCCAGCTGACTTACTATTGTACATCAAAGACATATGTAAATCTGACTAGTTAACAAAATATTGCTTCAGGACAAGAATCTTTTTTGCTCAGCAGTTGGGATATTGAGCACCATGAAGAAACACTACAAGAAGCACTAAGGCTCTCTAGCACTATGGAGCCAACTTTTCTCCTCACAGTAATGACAGGATTGTCCATAGTGACAGGCCTGCAGCCAAAGGTCACGTGACCTGACGTCAGCCGTCCCCTCCAGCTGTTTCTCCATTCACATGACCTCCAACAGACATAGAACTGGTTTTCAGAGGGATGTCTTCTTCTACACGTCCAGTGTCACCTGGAAAACAATTGCAATACAGATACAGTTACAGGTGGATTGATTTTAATGAAATAATTACAAATCAGGTTGCAGTGGTATTTACTTCTTCCTCTGTGCTCTCTACATGTAGCATTTTAGCTACTGCAACAAAGTGTAAATCATGACAACACTGCTGTTTAAAGATTGAATCTAATGATCAGATGTTTACAGAAGTTATTTTGTTGTAAGTCCTTCACACAGTGATTTCCAGAGTTTCTGAAAATGAAGAATGTTTTGGGCTTAGTCTCCCCTTCTTCTATACATCATTTTTTTCCCTACAAGTCTGTTGATAATCACTGCATGAAATAAAATGCAAAGAGAAAATCATAAAGAGTTGACATGTTAGTGTCTTTGTCTGTTTGTTTGCCCCATGACAGACTGGCAATGTGTATCAATGTCTTCTCCTCAAATAGCAGAATCTGGACTAGGCTACAGGCCCAAGAGAACCCTGAACATGACTATGCCGATGTATAAAATGGACAAAGAAAAGAAAAGATAAAAGAAGAAAATAATTTGCAAGAATGGAAGCTCCTGTATACAGCTCAGTCAGACTGAACTTGGACAATGCAGCTACCTCTTTGCCTGCTGGTTGTAGAGCTCTTTATCTGACCTCCGGATCCTCTTCTCTGATGCCAGAACAAACATTGGAATGGCCAGAAAAGCGGGTTCCCTCTATTTCTGGTATAATCTAAAAGGCAATAATAAAGAATTTAGCAATTTACATCATCTAAGGGCCTGGTTGTTTCATGAATGCTCCCATTGTTCCCAGGCCTCTGCAGCGATGCCTGTGAAGAAAAATGTGTGCAGAAGTGTGTGGTCTTGTGAATGTCATGGATTGACCTACATAATGGAGTGCAATAACACATATCACCACAGTGTTTGCCAGATATTTCTGCAGGAACATACACTGTGACCGCAATTATCAGTGGGTTTACAACTATCCTATCATAAGCAAAGGTATTTTGTCTCCCAAGATATCACTATAACTATCTATTATATTCCTTTAGGTGCTTTGATTGATTCTATGATTTTCTAAATGCATGGTAAACTTATTTCATTTCCTAAGGCGTCCTTTTTTCCTGCCAGTAATAATCACACATTTCATGAGTTGTAGGATTGTGTGATATATGCACAATAGGCCCACCGTTTCAAGTGCTTTCAAAAGTGTCACAGTCTGTAACTGTTTTCAATTTGGCTGTCACAATATTTTTTTGCATTATCAAAGCTGCATGGTGCTCCGGTCAAAGGCACCAGGGCTGAAACGTCAGGCAAAGGGAATGTTTCGTAAGTTTCACATCATGTTACACCGATTATAAACTCTACTTAAGGAACATGTGTGATGTATATCATTACACCTGCAGTTTGAGATGAGTATATAACTTTGCAGGCGTTTTGCTTGATGCTGAGCATTTTGGCCTCTGCCTCCGGGATGAAACAGCCGGTCCAGATAGTCTCTGGCGGATGGTTTTGGAACACTGAGCGGATCAGAGTTTCCAGGAGTTGCGCGCACCGTCGCGTCTCTGCGCTCTCCTGCCTGGCGCGTATTAATCCGATCAGAGCCGGTCGGACGATTCTGGCACGTTTCGTCCGCGCCTTCACGTCCTTCAGGATCTCCCTCAAGCACACCTCGTTGGAGACCTGGCGGACGAACGCCTCCCTGAAGATGAAGACGATGACGGGGGAGTCTATGGTTCGCTTCGGGCTGTAAATGTTCGCCCGCCTCCTCGCCGTCCTCTGAGCGTTACCGTTGCGCGCCGGTCCCCGCTCCCCGTCCTCGCCCGCTCCCTCCGGACCGGCTCTCGCAACCAGCCCCTCCGGCCTCACCCTCAGGGGTATTTCATTGCGCGTAGCCGCCTCGGTCTCGCTGCAGATGTCGTTTGCACCCGCAGCGTCGTCCGGCTTGCCCGGGCTGCGGGAGTGGGGCTGGCCGCTGCCGTTCGCGTGAACGCCGTTGGGAAACATGTCACGTATGAACTCCTGCATTATCCCAGCGTCATCCCCGTCTGGGTCTTTACTTTGACAGGCGTCGCTGACCAAATAAATCCTCTCTTTGCCGCCGATCTGAGCTATAATCTTCTGAAACTCCCTCTCCTCCGCGGGCAGCAAGTCCTCCAGGGACCCCGGGTCCCGGTCTGCCATGCTTGGGCTGCTGCGGCTGCGTGGATCCGTGTGGTCTCCAATGCGCCCTCGGTCCATTCACCGCCACCTTCCAGTCGAGTGAGGTGCAGAAAAACTTCCTCACGCCGGTCAGGGACACGATTCGGGGGGCGGGACCAAGCGCTCGGCGTCTATCGCTATTGGTCGGTCCGTTACAGTGGGCGGGGTCAGCTGTCAGTCACGGCATGCAGCGCAGGGTTACCCCGAGACAATTAAGTTAATATATGATTAGTCAATAAACACAAAGCATCGATGCGGCAATAATATTGAATTAATTCCTCAATAGGATGACATAAGAGAAGTAACACGGTCTTCAAGAGGAAAGAGTGTAGTATTTGCAAGAGATCCTTGGCTGGACTGTGTATTATGAAATCTCAGGGTGCAGAGGTCGCTTTCCTTCTTCCCAATGCTCTCATGGAAAAGATTCCTGCCTTCCTTCCGAGCCAGAAGATTCCCAAAGAAAAGAGGAAACAAGGAGCCGCCAGTCATAAGCACCAACTTCAACTCAAGAGCTTTAGTTGTCTCACTTGCTTCCTCCACACAATTGTCAAAATAGTTTCTGTGATGCTGAACTTCTTGAATACCTTTCACCCTCCACTACATCAAAAGACTGATGGGTTCTTGAGACTTTAACCCTTTAATCCACACAAGACTGCTCTTTAATTAAAAGGTGCTGTCAGTCTGAATTGAAACACAAATTACATAACTTTGGCTGCTGGGTCTGCCTTGGGATTGCCTAATTGTTTGCCAGTGAATAAATGATATACCAAGTCTGACCAAAAACAACACAGAGGTTTCAGCCTTTGTCCTTTAGACTCACTCTTTAGTGAACATTGACTGGTTGAGTGGTGAGTTTGTTGATTACTCCTCTTCAAACAAAATCTCCAATAAAATCCGACTAATGAGATGACTGCTTCATGGGTATTAGGCTTTTATATTTTTTTATGTTAAAAAAAAAAATTGTCAACATTAATTTGTTCTTTTTTTTTCCCATACCACTAACTATTATAATTTTCTAGTTGAACACATCTATAATCCCCCGCCCCCGCCCCGACTGAAAGCTTCATTGTACAGTACGCCTTTAAAATTGTTTAGGGTTCTTGTTTGATCTACTTACCTCTTTGTTCGGGGAGAGGAGGAACTAAGGGTCAAGAAGTTCTCTTGGACTACTGAGAGATACTCTCAGACTTAAACAAACTTCAAAAAAAAATAAAAAAAATAAAGGGAAGTTCTCAAATTCTTGTGAATTATGCCATAAAAGTATCACAAACTAAACAACAGGGTAAACAGTTGTTGCAGACTGGATTGATCTTGGCTTTTTTATTAAATATCAGATATCAACCAGTTGGTTTGTGCGCCACGGTATTATGAAGTTTTTCTCTCTGCCTTATGCAGCCAAGTCAGTCTACATTTCATACGCACAGTGACACAATGGAAGAATAAATCTATAAAAGGTGACAAAAGAAACACACAGGTAGTAAAATTAGTTTTAGTGAAGATTTTTACTTTCCCATAATGACCTTACTAAAGGGATTTGGGCGGATGCGATAAACAATGGTGACTATACACTCTGCTTCCTTCTTTCTCATTCCTTTCTGGCCACAGTTGCTATTTTTAAGTCTCTGTTCCTTTGAAAGAACACACCTGTTCTACAACATTTAATTTTCTTCCTGATTAGTTTAAAAATAAAACAAACAACTTTTTATTTCTTCCTGTTGGCTCTTTCTCCCGTTTTGATTCAGTGCGAGCAAAGTATGAAGATTGGCCTGTTCCTGTGAAACAATCCTACTGTTGATCAGTCTTTTCCACCCAGTTGGAATACATTCTTGTAGGAAACAGTGAACACTCTGTAGCTTTGACATAGAAATAATCACAATCTAAAAAGCAACTTCATTCTTTTGCTGCCATCTTGTGGTTAAAGAATTTACCTGAGTAGAGGGTCTATCCTGGATACCTAAGTTTATGCAGCGCACAATTTTTCGACCATTTGAGTGGAGTCTATTGATGCTTTTGATTTAGTGTGTTGCTGTCATACTCTTGCAAAATATCATTATCAGTAGGTCTATAATCCTTCACACATTTTGTTTTTCAAAAGCTCACGTTATCCAAGGGATAGATAATACCATCTGAGGACAGGTTTCTGCGTCCTGAAACATCAGTGTCAGGTCAGTTGGGAACTCTGTCACAATAAGATGATTTTCTTTTTCACAAAGAGTATTTTAAAAAGCTGTCCTGTGATTCTACGGAAAAACTGTTGCTTAGTGCCTCTCATTACCCCAGTTGATGTAATTTTAGTCTTTTCTCAGTTGACTAAAAGTTTTAAATTACCTTAAGGATGCTGACAAATATAAATGCAGAGTTGACTTTTTAAAATGCTGAATTAGCACTGACCATTTTGCCATGCATCCATTTGATGTGAGAGCAGGGTGAGACCACAAAAAAAAAGTTGCTAAAGTTACATTTATCTTCAGTTCCGATTTTTCTGTTCATCATGCTGTGATGCGTTGAGTTTGATGGTGTGGGGCGGTTCCTGTGTTTTCCTTGTCTGGCTCCAGATCTCTGAGAGAAAAGATATGAGAGGCAGTCAGAATATTAGAGAGAAAACAGAGTTTTCATGGTCAACAGAGGCAGAGCTTCTTCAGAGGAGGCAGGACATTTAGTGATGATCCTTTGATATCAATGTTAGTACAAATGTAGAATGATGCTGGAGTATGCTGCACTAATATTGACTTGGCCTACTTTCCTCTTCAGGGAAGTACAGAGAAACATTGATAACCTGTAGTGAAGTAATGCTGTGGGAGTGGTTGTCAATCCAAAGACCTGGAGGCAGTTCATCTCCACGGCCCAGATTAACCCAGAAGAACCTGAGACATCTTGTTTAGTTAAAGTTAAACCAACAGAATACAGAAAGAAAAAAATTATCTATTATTGTAAAATTGTGTATGCTTTTTCATTGTTAGAAACATGTGCATTTTTTAATTTTTACACTTACTTACTACAGACCAAAAAAGCAACACCATGATGAACTGAATAAAGGTGTTTATACTGAAGATACTTGTGTTGAATATGATATTAAGCCTATCTTTAGGTCACAGTAATCAGCTTTAGCACAAAAGTCCCTAAACAATATACTCACAAATAAATTCTGTGATTTGAGATCAACTGGATTTGCGTTGCATTTTACATTGTTTGTGTTCCCACTTTTCTCAGGGTCCTTTGCCTTTACTTTGTGTTTTCCATTTCCCAGATTTACCTTAAACAACTTACAGGGGAGGGATGTTTACTAGTTTCATATTAGTCAAAGCTGGGTTTAGATTAACTGGTTAATAATTTAACTGGTTTGTGATAATTGGGATGTGCTGATAACTGCCAGTATTCTGCCTTTTCTCAAAACACAATTTTCTCCTTCTGACACAGAAATGGAAGATATGTTACAAATTTTAAATTGTTAAGTTCAATAGTTTTGGGTAAATTTCTAATAAACACCTAATGATCATCATCAAAGCTTTAGGAACACTTTATTACCTTTTTGGTAAACAAAGAACGACACTGCAAATCACACTTCTGTAATAGATATTTTTATGCTTAATCTCTGTATTAATGTTACAATATCACAAAATGTCAATATCAGTACACTGATGTGTGGCACACAGCACTATGAAACAAAGAAATTGGATCTATATTAGTTTAAATTGCTTAAAAACAAATACACCTTTGTAGTTCAGAAGTTTCAAGAAGACGTAAGAAAAGCACTTGACAAAAACAATGATGGTCCAGCCTCTTTGCAAGAAAGCCAAAGAAAACAAGCTTACCTTGTTTTCATAGTGAGTAGAAAAGCAAATCAAGCTCTGGATTTGGGTGTTTCTGTGAAGAAACATGATAATACCCAGTTTTAAACCATACACAATAGACCAGACCTGGAATAACAGGTATTATATTTCATTTTTATATCTGTATGTATAAAATCTAAACAGACCTTCAGATTTATGTTTTATTTCAATGAGTCCTTAAATATGAAATGATTACATCAGATACTTCAACAGTAAAAAACAGTTGGGTGGTGAAGCAACTTGTAGTAGAAGTTAGTGATACTCCAGTTTTATTTACTGGGGCAGTTAAAGAAAGCATTCATGTGCCTTTGAAAACTGAGGAGAGCTAATTAACTGGACGGCCAAACAGGCTTTTGTAGAGGTATTGTGACACTTCTTAACTATGAAATCCCTGAAAACGAAAACACCAAGCAGTTGAATTGAGAAAGTGTGCCTTGGCCCTAGGCCTCAAATAAATTCTTTTATGCTATGCTGATGTGGCTGTTACCAGAGATTCTTACAAAAATTTTGGAATTACTCACATTTTAGTATAATCTTTCTAATACCTTTGACTGATCTTTAATTGCCATTTTGTTCTGTGTGTGATTGTGTGGAACAGGGAAGCTGTCCAGGGGATGGCTGTTGGAAAAATGGAAAAAGTCTAGCACTTTTCAATCATTTAAACTCGTAAATACGTGGCAGCACAGCAAATTTCTGCAATAATTAGTTGGTGCTCTGCTGAAGTGTCATCTCATGTGGATGTAATTAAGGTCTTGTCTTTCCCTGCTTTCATAAATTATAGTGAACTCCCACCCGTCAGCATGGAAACATGATGTCACAACATCTGTGTCATGACTTTATGTTTTGAGGAAGCTATTTCATAAAAAGGAAATTGATGTAATATACTGGATATATAGTGGTTAATGTTTACAAATGCATGTAGTTTTGGTGCTGGTCACAAGAGGGCGTGCTAGCATGTCAGCAGATGACACGTTCTGGAGAGAGTTATCTTATTCCTGGAAACTTTACTAGATCCTTTTGGCGGGGCACGAACTGTTGCAGGAACTTTTTATAAAGAACTATCTACTAAATACTAATGTTCCTATTGATGGACACCTTTCATTGTTCTCTCAGTGTTATATGTCAGTGACATAAAATAAACTCAGTCTTTAGGTATATGTAATTTGTTCATTAGAATAAAGTTGTATATGTATACATAACTGTTGCACACAGTTTAATGCAGCCACTGGTTGTGAGGAGCTGTGACAGGTGCAGAGCTACTTTCAGCCAGTTCCAGCGGAATAAAAAGGCACTTCAATACTTGTAGCACATTTCCAAGCTCATTGTTATTACTGACTTTTAAAGTTTAGTTTAATGTTACAGCACTACAGTTACACCCCTGCAGTAAAGATCCTAATTCATGAACTTCTCAGTACATCCCACTGATTAAAATTAATTTTAAATACATTTGTTTTAAAGACAGAAGTTGGATATGTATGACTGAAATACTAAAATAACAACCGCTCTATAACATTATTATTATTACACACACAAACACACACACACACACACACACACACACAAATACATAAGACTGAAAATACCTTAAAAAGCACTTGTATCCCTATCAAACCAAATTTGTCAGTTTTGCTTAACATTATATATTTGCAAATGTTATATTTGTATATTTAAACTGTTACATATACCTTTAACACAGTTATACCTCATGATTTCTAATCATTTATCCAGGGACTTTAATACCAATTAACATGTCTTGGATTTTTCTATTCTAAAATGTTTCATTTCTTCATTAATTACAAATTACTTGTTGTGTCAATAAATGCCTTGTTACCAAACAGACAGTTTTACAGCGATGAACTGCACAAAGTTGATCAGTGTCTCATATCTATCTCCAAGCAATAGATTCTCCAACAAAACAGCAGTTTCTCCTTAGGTTTCATCAGTCAATAACCTTTAGAAGGCAGGATAGCTGGGGATCATTTCTCAGTTAATGTCCTGCAGTAAAAGCTTGTGCAGACTTCCCCCCATTAGATGGCAGCATTTTCCTACTAAGAGTGATATTCTGTGTCTGATCTGAAACTCTGAGCCAAGCCAAGTCCCTGGTACTGCCACCCAAGGAGCATAGTGGGCTGTGTCCTACTGAATACATCACCAATCCCACAATGCAGCATAAGACTCAATGAATGCCAGGGAGGAACAACATATTCCCTCTCTATCAGCAAGTCATAACAAAACAAGTTCCTTTTGGAGAAGGAATGATAAATATGAGAAAATTGGATGCACTCTCAGTGTTCGGGCCAGTTTATCTTGTCTGTAGTGTCATTACTATAGAATGACACATCCCTCGCTGAGAATGTGCTGGGGTGTGTGTGAGCACCGAAGCACCATCTGTTAAGGCTGTGGGACATGGTTTAGCTGGTTAAGCCGCTGATTTGTTCACTGATCATCAGAAATGATTCAAACCACACAGACGTCACTGATTTCCCATCAGATGTTTCTTCATTTAACGGTTTTACCTCGAGTGTCAGTCACACGGTAGCAGGAGGACATAGTGAATGCCGTGGCTGATAAGGGAAACTTTAGGCCTCCAAATGGTTAGAAAATAGATGAGTGTGGTGGATTTGCACTTGTACATTTGTACATTGGCGTGGGTGCTGCTGAAAATTCAAGGGCGTTTGAGGGGATCATCTTCCATCAGGTGCACTTCCTGATGTATCAGTACAGTCAGAGAGGCTCCATGCTAACCTGCACGCACTGGAAACACTCCAGTGGTGGAAAGTAAGTATGATATATATACTTAAGTACGATCTAAACTTAAGTACGATATATAAGTATACACAACTTGTACTTTCGTACTTCAATTAAATGCAGACATTACATTTCAGAAAAGGATACTGAAGTTTGTAGCTCCACTACATTATTCTGCCATCTGTACTAGTACTAGTTAGTTTTTAGATTAGGAATTACATGCAAAACATTGGATCAGCTTATGAAATTTTAGAGATCTTTATAAATAAAAAATAATTCAAAATAGCTACTCTTCAACCAGCTACAACCTTAATATGCCTCTTAAACATTTATGCTTCAAAAATTAATGCAATATTATAATGGTCTGAAAGAGCCTCTCTTCTTAACAAGTACATTATTATTGTGTGTTATCGCTACTTTCAAATAGGGTATGAGATGTGAATACTTCTGCCACTGCTCAAACCTCTTGACATAGACCTCACAGGAGTAACCTATGTCAAAGCTCTTTTCCACTCACTGATTATGCCTATTCAGTCCATTTCACATATTAAATAGAATTTTTGGTGGCAAAAAAGATAACTACTCTTTGAGCGGACAGAGTTGTCAAATGTCAAATCACAGTTTGATGATTTCTATTTTTTTTTTTTGTTTGTTTTTTAATTTAAATGTCAACCAAAGGGTTACAGGCTCCTCTGGTGGTTCAGAAAATTCTTCTGCATGGTGGTCTCTGTTACACATTGAAAACAATAATTTTTCTAAGTTGGCAGTTTTAATACAATGCTTCAGTACAGCATTGGCATCATCATTCATTTTTCTCAGCTTTTCTATGCAACTTTCTTTCTTTCTCATCTGCATCTGCTCATCTATATGATTTCTTTCTTGTCTTTTGTATTTTAACATTTCATTTTTTAAAAATTGCATCTCATAATTTACCCACGTTTTCTTTTTATCACCATGTAAACTGGCTAAAAATGATCTCATGCTCCTGCAACTGCATATTAAACACACTGTAAAGAATTGTTGTAATTAAATATCTCTGTGCATGCTACATACTATTTCTATATGCATTACTGATCTGACTTAAGTTTTTCTTATGTAGTCCAAAATACATCTAAAGCATAGATTCTTATGAATTCATATTCAATGTTTACTGTATATTATTTATCTATTGTAAAGAAATATATACAATAGCATGAAAAGGTTTTTGCACTGCTGGTCAAAATTTCTGGTACATCGAATAGTTAAGTGAGTAGAAGATTCATAATCTCTAAAAGGCATAGAGTTGAAGGTGAAACATTAGTTTCAACATTTTAAGCAGGATTAGTGTATTATTTTAGTTTTTTTACCATTTTAGTGGCTGAGTGAGTCAAAGAAGGAATGAAGCATCATAAACGGTTTGGGCTCCCCAAGAGATATTCACTCTCAAATAACTTTTACCAAGATCTCAGACCTTAATTAGTGTGTAAGGGTAATGGCTTGTTTACAGTTATCACTAGGAAAGGCCAAGTGATGCAAATTCCAAAGCTTTATAAATATCTGACTCCTCAAACCTTGTTACAGCAATCAGCAGCCGTGGGCTCATCTAAGCAGCTGCCTAGCTCTCTGAAAATTAAAATAAATGATACCCACGAAGAGGGAGAAAGCTATAAGAACATAACAAAGTGTTTTCAGGCAGCCGTTTATATAGTTTGCAATGTAATTAAGAAATAGCAGAACTGTGGAGGTTAAGTTGAGGTCTGGAAGACCAAGAAAACTTTCAGAGAAAACTGCCCATAGGATTGATAGAAAGGCACCCCCCCCTAAAATTAGGCTGAATCTGCAATGATGCAATGTTCTACTGTGCACTGTTCAACTGTGCAGCCACACCTGCACAAATCAGACACACATACTTCATAAACACGCCTTAATATCCACAATGAACTATCTGAAGATGTGCACCCTGAAGGTTTTTTCCCCTGACCTAAGCATCATCAAAAATCTATGGAAAGACCTCAAAAGAGCAGAGCATATAAGACAGACAAAGAATCTTGCAAAACTAAAAGCTTTTTGCAAGGAAGGATGGGTGAAAATCCTGCAAACATGAAGGGAAAGACTCTTAGCTGCTACAAAAAGTGTTTACAAGCTGTGATACTTGCAAAAGGGGCTGTTACTAAATACTGAACATGCAGAATGCCCAAACTTTTTTATTTATGACCCTTTTCTTTTTTTATTATTTCGAAACTTTTAAGGGTGCAAATTTAAAAGTAATCTTGCTTAAGATATGAAAGAAATGTGCCATTTTTTAGCTTCATGACTTTTGGAAATCAGATCATCATTAACTCACTTAACTTTTGACATGAACAGATATTTTATTCAGAGGTGTCCCAAACCTTTTCATGCCACTGTATATATAACATTTAATTTTATAATGAAAAACATCTGTCTGAATCAATTACACTTTCTGACCACCACGGGTCTTTCTGATGTGAAATATATCTGTTGCTTGAGGGCTTACAGTTCACATACAAGCATACATACATCCACACACAAAAACACAAACATAAACATAGAACACACACACACACACACACACACTCACAAATATGCAAAGTCTGGAAACAGCTATTGTTCTGTTTATAAACACATTGAGTCAGAGGTCACTGGGTCGCAAGTTAACTCGAAGGTGTAGAAAAACACAGCCCTTTGGAGCCCTGTTAACCAAAAAGGAAAAAAAAACCAAAACAACGCAAGTTTCCCCCTGGAGCTCTGCTACTCCTCTGTCTATCCTTTCTCCAGGGCTGAGACATTTACAAAGCCAAACAAACAGCCCACTGTAAGCAACTTTTCCAGCCCAATGGGCCCGGACACAGAGGACTTGTCCATGGATAGAGATGAGGGGTGGGGTGTGTGTGTATGTGTGTGTAGGGCACTGCACAGATGGTAACACCTTGAATATATCAGACGAAACCAACAGTGCATGAGAGGTCAGAGGTCACCGGAGTTGACAAGCCCAAAGACACAAATGGAGGATGAGGCAAGGTAATTAATGAGCTTGGAGAAAGCCTGTAAAATCTTTCTAGATGCAACAAACAGCAATTGCTTCAGAACCGCAAAACATATGGCTCTAGAGGGATTTATTGGAAGAAGAGGACAAAACAATCGCAAAAGTGTGTAGATCACGGCAAATAATACACTTATTAGGTTTCACGTGAGAGTGACTAAACTTAGGTCTTTACTCTTGTTTGAATACTTTTTATTTAAGGAGCATCATCTGTCCAACTTCATGTAATAATGAGAGATTAAATTATCTGCAAGGACCATTTCCAAACTTCATAAATTCATATTTAGTATTATTTTAACTAGAGTGATCATAACAATAAGAAGCTCGAGTCTTAAGAGTTAAAATAAACTGTTAAAATAAAAGTTATAATGAATTAACCAGAATATTTGCATAGACTATTAGTGTTTTTTTTCTCTGATTGTTCTCTGGGAACAGGACATGAAATCCATGGCCAAAGTGACTTTCATGTTACAATTTGGCAAAAAGTTTTAGCAGCTGTGTAACTGTGAAATATCCTTCATGTAGATAGATCCTTGAAGTAGAAGTCATCTCCTGGCAACTTTCACTTTGATTTCAGTGAACAAAAGTTTGAGATAACACATCTAGACATCTAAAATCTTAAACAGATTCTGCCCTTGTATTTTGTGACAAGCTGACATTGTGCAGTTATGAAACATTTCCATGAGCAGAAAATGGGGACATTTTGTTGTTGAGGTTACAGCCTTGTCTGAAAGTGAATGTATATTTCATTTTGCCATCTTAACATTTTGAAAGCAGAAAATGTTAAAGGACCTTCAGCTGTTTTGCAGATTTTTATGATGCAAATCCTCCAGACAAAAAGACCAGATTTTAAAGTGCAGGCCTTGACTGCATTAATTGAATTATCTCTTCTAAACTACAGGCCTGGAGCCATATAATGAATGGCATCAGTGCATAATAAGAAAAGGCATGGACCATGGCCAAACTACCTTTCAGCAACAAAATATTTGTACAGAGGAAGAAATGATGCCATGAAATGCAAAGAAATGAATATACTGAGGCAGAGCTATTGACTGAATAATGTGCTGATTGCACAAGTTCTCAGGTGCTTAGCTTCTAGTCTGCTTGCAACCCATAGCAAGTGAGAAGGAAACAGAGAATAAATGTAGCAACACTGCTAATTCACCAATTACTACCACTAATTGCTGCTTCCTGAGGAGAGGTTAAGGAGACGAGTCAGTGCCTCCCCGGGTGCTGTTGACAGGCTCTCTGCCAAAATGTCATCCATCCTGGAACCTAATCGAGTTATCATATCAACAAATTTCCCAACAGGGGCCCCCCGATTGACACTCCCAAAAAGACACCCAGAGGCACACAACAAATTTCTAGCAGCAGGGCACTGAGGGAAGGAGCTGGCCTGCCAGGCAACCATGAAAGCTACCTGCAGCTCCTGGTCAAGCTCCCCTCTGGGGGTGACACATCAACTGGAAAACTCCAGCTCTCCAGCCCTGGACATTCCCTTTAAGTAAGCATGAGAACTGGGGGACGTATAGAATGCACATTATTTAGCGATGCACACAATAGTCTAGAGGGGAACACAATGTGGCATCTTGCAGAGTTTTTGGAGGGGAGAGTGGTGACTGTGGAACCCCTGTGGTGGTGTGAGGGGACAGGGGGTCAGAGTTTAAGAGACACACTGGCCTCGCCTACGGAGAGGGTTAATGTACTGTTAATCTGAGGTCAGAGATGTCCCTTAGCAATCGTACATCACCAGTGACAGCACCAATCAGTGATGACTACCAGCACCAATCCTCCCTGTCATAAACAGTGCACATTAGTGCTATATAGCGAACAGACGCCCTGTGTAAAGAAAAGAGCATGTGGAGCAAAAAGTCTTGAATTCAAGTGGATTTAATCCACAGAATATTAATTAAGGTATTATACAGCTTTTAATAAATGATAACGAGAATGTAACCTGTCATAAACGTTTATTATAATCCCATGTTAAATGGAAGAGGGGGTTTTGTTGTAATTTGTTAAATAGGTATATGAATTGGTAAATCATTTAATGAAAACAAAAATAACAACCACCACAAATACATGGGGAATAATTGGCTGTTACTTAAGACTGTCTACATTCCATAGAATGGGGGTTGTTCTGCAGGACCATTTCATATGACAGTGTCATTGCACAATAGGGCAGACAAGGATGAAACCAACAAGAAACCAAACAGAAATTATTTGGTCCAGGTTTCATTTTGGTCACTTACTAAATTAAAAAACAAAACAAAATAAAACAACAACACATGTACAGAGATTTCAGCAACACTTACATAATGGCCTCCCACACATTAGAATAACCTTGAATGACCAATAATAGCTCACTCATGAACCTTTCCTAACAATAATACAAAGGGCTTTACATTAAAATAGAGTTACACCTGACTAAAAATGTCAACAATAAGATGAAGCTTTCATTTTCATTAACTCCAATTTCATATCTCACAGCTGGTCGGCATTCAGCAGGGCTGTCTAATAGGCAGAGGTGTGTGTTTGTGTTCGAAATGCTGACAGTGCATGGAGGCATGAGAGCAAGCATTCCCTGGATGCACAGGGGTGTCAAGATAAGGCAATAGGGGCGGGATCTGGCTCAGCAGAGATCCAAATGTTTGACATGCTCCTTTCACCATCCCGTCTCCAAAAGCATACTTACATATGCACACATGCATAGCCACACAGAGCCTGGTACACACACATGTACACACACCATCTTATGACTTGTGCCCGTGTCAACAATGCTGATAGCTGAGATGTCATCAAAAGGTTTTTGTTTTGAGTCTGCGATAAGATTTTTATCCTGCTGAAGTGCTGAGACATGGCCTTGTAAACTGCAGGGGAGCCTCTGACCTGCATCGCTCGTTACTTCCTTTCATGTGCCCATTAATCGAATTATCCATTCGTCGAAAAAGCGGAGAGTACACTGAATTAGTCGCTCCACTCTGCTGCCTCTCAATCTTAAGAGTCTCCTTAGTAGCAAGTTGACTAGTTTCCATTGTATGTAGCCGTATCTCCCTGGGCCTGTGTGAGTGGAAGGGGGAGACAGGGCAGGGCAGGTACGGAGCAGCCCACAGGGGGGCTAACCTTTGACCCCGTTCTGGAGAGGGACTTGGGTCTATCCAGCAACACAATACTTCCAGCATACAGCCCTCGGTGGCTGCCTGCTGCTACCCACAATGAAACCCTTTTCTGGGGTCTCTCTGGGCAGAAAGGCCCCCTGGTGCGCTGACTGCTATCCTGAGGTCTTTCATCGCTTTTTCCCCTCTCTACCTCCAGCCCTCGCCTAGAAAGAGAGGAAAAACTCAATAACAGAGAAGATACAAGGGGAACAATGGTCTTTAGAGGGCATCTTAACCCGCAACAAACAGTGTCAACATCTGTGGGGAGTGGATAGATAGATAGACACTGTGTCCGCCACAGACAGAAAGGCCCCTTTCCTTGTGGGCAGTCACACTGAAAAGGCTACAGTGTTGTTTTGTCGTGTATGAGAGGGATTTGGTCCCCGTCTCTTTTCAGCTGCAGTTGAACCACACTGTGGTGCCGGCGAAGCGATTTTGTCTCGCTGGAGAGCCGGGGCAAAAGATGAAGCAAAGCCTCGAGAGCAGGGCCTTTCTTCCCATGGCCCGCTCTTTTGGAGGGGTGAAAAAGATTATTGTCGTACACATCGAGTAAAAAACGCATCAAAGTCGGAGGGGAGCGTGGCCCAGATTGAGAGAGCGAAGGGTTGATGTTACGAGAAGGGGATGAACACGGACACATGTGGCGTGTAGCGTGTGTGTATGTGTGTGGTGGCCACACACAAGCCCAGACGCGTGGGAGTGTATTGGATTCTCATGGGTTGTCTGGGAGGGACACTGTCCCTCTCTCTCTTTTTCTATCTCATTCTCTCTCAAGCGTGTGGTCTCCTCTCATGTGAACACACTGCCAGTATAAAGGATCTCTTCATCTCTCTCTTTCAGCTCTATTTTGCATCCTGATGTGAAACGAGTTCATTCACTTGGCCCTGCAGTCTAACTCCCACTCATCTCAGTTTATCAGTTGCTGCTAATTGGGCCTAACTGGGAGCTTGTGGGAATCCAGGTGCTTATCATTAATGCTTTTTCATTGTGGTTAGTGAAGATACGCGGGAGGAACTAATTGTCATGTTCTTGCATGTCTGCAAGGGCTTCGCCAAACCATGCTTCCTTCTATACACTGCATCCAGGCACACACGCCCACACATGCAGTTATATATAGGGAGACACGCCTGTAGTGAAGCTTTTTCAAACTTTTCTCTTTTGTCAGGCCAACATGCACAGTAGCACGTAACCTTAAACATCTCTGTACTCATACTCTTTTTTCCTAACTGACATCTGGTTTTGGTCAGTTTATCATAATATTGTGATATCATTAACTGCTTCCAACTAGGACATAGTTTCATATCTGAATGCAAAAACACGTAACATTCGAAAACCATCAAGGAAAAGGGGATAATCACAAAACTGGGATTCTGTGGCTAATTGTCTCATGTGTGATCTTGTTGAAGAGGTGGAAAGTTATGCAATTGTTTTTGTACAATTCAAAATATTTTTACTGTGTCTCAAGATACATTTGGTCAAGGAAGCCTCCCACAAGGGTTGGAAGAGCCCTAAAAACAATAACCAAAAGAGAAAAACAAATTTGTAGGGAGGACTCCTCCACAAGTGTGCTGACAGAATCTAGTCCGAATCCATATCTGACCATTTACTTACACACAGACACATGCATACACACACAATCACACACACATACTCACACACACACACACACACACAAACACGTAAATATTGAGCAAACCTGAATGTTTATTTACGTGTGTTGTTTTGACTATACTTTACATTTCTTTCATTATCTCGATTACTCATTTATTCCCAGTGGTCCCTTACCTTTACTTTTGAACTCGTTACTAATTAATCCCATTTGTTAAACATTTAATATGCTTTCATTTATTCTTTGTTCTCTCTACTCATCTAAGTGATTGTTCATTCAACAATCATTTAACCCTCATTTAATAATTTAAACATGTGATCATTTGTTCATGGCATTGCTCAGTCGTAGACCTCTGTTAGGTTGACATATGTGTTTCCTGTTTGAGATCACAGCCGCATGGTTTGTGGTCAGCTTGTGGGCTCGTAGTCAATTACCATATTTGGTCTTCCTGTTCGGTGATGTATGTGCCAAATGCAGGAGGGAACCAGGCCATGTTAGAAAGTGGATGGGGGTGAAAAACCCTGGGACTTTGCATACATTTCTCTGTTCGATCACATTGGCTCTGTGCCCGACACGTGCCTTGCGGTTTTTGGAAGGCTATCACTGACGCTCAGGAAGCTATGAAAAAGGAGGCGCTCTTGGGTGCTGGGGGCCTCTCTCGGACCCCCACACCATGGGGCGCGCTTCCTGTCACTCAAGTGTTCTTCAACCCCTGGAATAAGGTAATTTATAGATTTGATTCTTTTCCTTTTCGAAACTAAATACTGGTGAAAGTTGGTTTTGAAAAAATACTCAGGGTCTGTTGATGCTCTTCTGGGAAGGCATATAACACACATCTAGCACACACCTAGATTGTAATCTACACTACTTTAGTCTAGATTCCCGCCAAGAGAAACAGCAGCCCGGATTGTTGTCTCGTACTGTGTGTGTCGGGGGGAACCGAGGCAAAATCTTTGTTACGAGACCCAGTTCCTGTTTGCTGAGACAGAGATCATATGCTTGTGAATAACCAATGTCATCAAGTTGCCAAATTTTAGATAACAACTAAAATGTAATTAAATTCTTTCCTAACGAAATAATTATCAAGCCTGATTTACAGGCATGTAAGACCTAAACCAGACCGGAAACTCTCTTTAAAAATTGTGCTTTTTTTCATTTTTTAGTATTAACCATATAATCCTGTTATCGAGTTAATAAAAAGCAAATGAAAAGCCTATAATTCATAATGTGACAGTTTGGTCTATGAGAGCACACTGCGCTGCCTCCAAGAGGTAAGCTCCAGTGCATCCAGACCACGGCAAAACGACTGACTAGCCTCACACACACACATACATTTAATACTGGGTAAAAAGCCTGTGTAGGGACCCCTCCCCGGGGCCAGCCTGAAGCTCATGCCCCGTGGAAACCTCATAATTGTTAGGATTCAATTGGTTAGGGGCAAAACAAATTCCTGTTAGGGTTCTCGAGACGGAGAGACAGGGGCAGACTTGTGGGATCGCGTGCGGGCGTTGCCCCACCCCCTCCGGTGCGAACCCATAATGGGCGACTACAAAGGGGATCGCAAGGGGTGTACCGTCTGGGTCGGGACCTCTCGCCGACGTCCACGTCAGGCCGGTGGGTAGGACCCTCCTCGGCCCCTCTTCCCCTTCCCGTTTCTGATTTTTCCTAAGTGCTCACATGTTGCCTCAGGTCAGGGACGAGGCCAGCAAGCGAGGGTGGTCGCGTAGGGCCCCACGTTGGCAGCCGGACAGAACACAGAAACTAGTGGGAATTCGTTTGCCTGACAGCTAAGTGCCCGCTAGCATAGTCCGCAGATCTGTGAGTGCTACGGGGCGCAGATGAATGAACGTGCCGTCGCCGGCGGGAGAGTCTAAGGTTTCGCCTTGTTTTTGACGCCTCTGAGAGCAGCCCGCTTAAAAAACATTCCTTCAAGTGCAGGAATTTCCTGCCACGCGCTTCAATCTAAATCCTCAAGAAAAACCACATCCCGAAAACTCACTGCCTCACCAAACACATAACCTTGATGGGACTTCCTGTCAGAAGTTTTAGAAGTGACACAGACAGACGTATTCATGCAGAGATCAAAGCATATGTTCTGTGGGTGACTGAGCAGACATAGAGCTTATGTTTGGCTTGCACAGTCAGAATAAGAGGTAATGGAAGACTTTTAACATCCTGAATGATTTAAAAAAAAACCCCACACATTTATAAATGGCAGATTTCACAGATGTTTGTGTCTCAGTCATTATTGTGCTAAAACTAGACAGCATGTCAAGTCGTCTATCACTGTGGTGGCAGTGATTATCCTGCTGAACAGAGGAATCCTGTGTGTTGCCTCTCAAAACAGAGGCAGGCAGCTGGACTCAGCTGGACTCTGTTGGGTCCACAGCTACACCGTAGGTGCGCCATAGCTTCGACACAGAAGCATAAATTGGCCTTTACGAGATCTTGTTCAGTTTCTCTCTCTCTCACACGCACACACACACACATACACGCGTGCACACACACACACGCACACATGCACACACAGCCATACACACACACACACACACACACACAAAATGATAGAGTAAAACAATCATAGTGGGACATCCCATTTCCTGTTACATGGGCGATAAGCGGATGGACACTCCAAGATGTAAGGCCTGTAAAAGAAAACACTTTCTTTGGGGGTCGTCGTCCTCCTGAGAAACCACCGGTGGGAAGTGAATGCCAGCGACGAGTCTCTTTTGCTTCTCAGTGAACCAGTCTGTAATGTTCATTAGCAGACCCCATGAGAGAGCGGGGGACAAGAATGGAGGATGTACCTTTGTTCCGTAACCCTGTGCCAGGAGAGGTCCAGTAACATTAGATATGGCTGACCTGAGGTGAATGTTGGCCTCGGTCAGGGAAAGAAAGTGTCATAGTGGGGGGTGAGGAGAGGAGGAGGAGCTGTACCCGCCAACCCGATAATCTCTTGTATTCCTTCCACTATGGTGCTCCTTATTTCCAGCACCCCGCCCCATTCTCCTTCCTCTTGTTGGTTAAGCTACTTATTGCCAAATTACAATTATGCATGTGATTGTCTCCCTCACAGTGCAAACACACTCACACACAGATAAACTTCCTACCATCATAGAGTCCTGTTGGAAAGGGCCTGCACATGATGTGTCTCTAATACATATCTAACCAGTGTTTCATGGAGGTGCAACAACTGTGTTTCATTAAAGCGAATCACTGGAATTTTTTTCATTGATTAGTAAAGAAAATTAGGAGATTACAAAAAAAGAATAAATCCTCATTTTGGCGTGACACAGCAACAATACCGTCCCACTTTAATTATCCAGGGGAACCATGGTGGTGCATTAAACATTGCATAGTAAAAACATGGTTCATGCTTATGCTAATGAAAAACACCCAGGGGAGAAAAAAAAAAAAAAAGACAGCGCAATAAAAGGTCAGTTACACAACAACACAAATTTGGTGGTCATGATAACTGTAAACATCAGACTGTAAAATTCTGTCTAGCGTTGGGAAGAGAAACTATAAATGTACCAGTTATTTCTTGGGGTATTTTATATGCCACAACAAATGGCAATTTGAATGCCAGAGCATGACAACCAACCTAATCTCTGCCTCCACTCTTCCTCTCCTCCTCCTCCCCTTCAAGGCAAGCAGTTAGCAGTTTAATGTGTGTTCACACAGGCTGAAAATACACACTGCGTCAGACTCAGTTCTAAACCACAAAGAGCCCTCCTGTTAGGCCCGGCCTTAATGAGCCAGGCGATGTGTATGTGCATGTGTATTTGTGCTCAGGCAGTCGCTAACACCTGGACCAGCTGCTAACTATAAAGCACGAGCGCTGTCAGGGACTATTAAAGCACCTTGCGGGCGGCCATCTTTCTTCCTTCCCCTAAATCTCCAGCGAGGCCTCTAAAACCACTTAACAGCGTCCTCCATTAATTGGCCTCTTACCTCCAACAGGTTTAAAGTGGGGGAACACATTTGTACATAAACATGCACATTCAGAATAGCAGAATGCTCTCACACTCACATCAAGCCACAAACACAGACACCCACAGGTGAGTCAAACACTGCAGGCGGCAGGAGTGTGTGTGTTGATGTGTGTGTGTGTGTGTGTGTGTGTGTGTGTGTGTGCGTGTGTTTGTGTAAGAGAGAGAGACAGTGTCTGGAAGAGTGTAGAGCAGGCTTATCTTACTCAGCATCAGCACTGGGACGATTTGCTCAAAGTCAGCGTTGTGTGGGTGCAGAGAGAACTTTACCACCTGGAAAAGGGCAGGCTGGGATCCTGCCCCAACAGCCACCGTCACAGTCATTCATTTACAAGGCAGGGCAGTAACTGATCTTGATTGTAGCCTAACAGAACTCAGAATTAATGTTATAGAAACAGCAAGACCTCATTTACAATGAAAGTAAAGATTCAATTCTGTAGCATACTGTATGTGTATTCTTGCTATGGTTTATTTCTATATATTCGGGTGGCTGTTGCTGCCTAACACTTGACCTTACTTGAATTGTGGTGAACCATATTCACCTGGCCCCCCAGTATGGAAAAACAAACACGGAGAATTATTTACAAATGTTATTTGACTCTGATCTGCTCAGCAGCTCGGCTGGGTGTCCGCCATCCACAAGTACATGTCAGCATGAGGAAGATTTACTGCCTCTGAGCCAGTGGGCTGTTTAGCCTGGGAGTGAGAGGCTGATTGACTGAGTATGTGTTGGGCTGGAGAGTGTGTATGTGAGTGTATGTGTGCAAGTGTACAAGTGCTTATGTGACAGTGAACATATGTATGAGGGAGGGCGTGTGAGAGAGTCTGTGTGTCTGTGGGTGACGTGACGTCTGTATGTGCACTTGGAATACTAGCTGGAAAAGAATTCTTTCTCACCAGAGCGTATGCATTCGTTTGTATACACAGTATATGTGTGAGATCGTATATGTTTGTACTGTCTTGGAGGCCAGGCAGCAGGGGTTTCTGTGTGCTTTCGTCTGGAGCAGAGTTAACAGCTCATTAACACCAATTCATTACAGGCCACTTCTCCATCCCTTAATGCTCTGCATTAAGACACAGCCAGCCGGCCGCTTTCACACACAGTGTAAATCACTGAAGCCCAACTCACAGGCACAGAGGGGGAGCCAGGCCAGCTATAGTCTCCTGGCGAGAAGTACTACCTGTATGTTTGTGTTTTTCAAGCTTAAGCTTGAGCAGGGATGCTGCTAGAAATTCTCGGCCTCCAGACAGCGGTGACTTTAGGGCTACTGTGGAACCGTTCTCCAGTTTGGATCCGGGGGGTGGGGCACCCTCTCCACATTTTAGAGTCGGCTTTAAACCTTCCTTTTTGATATAGCTTACTGTTAGGGCTGGCTCAGGCTCAGCTTGAACCATGCCCTCGCTATGCTGCTATAGGCCTAGACTTACTTCCCATGATGTACCGAGTTCCCCTTTCCTCCACCTCCTCCTCTCTATCTTAATGTACACATTAATTTCCCAACAATGATTGTTACAAACTTTACTTCTTCTCTCTCCCGTAGTTTGGTGCTTTCTCGTCTGTCTCTCCTCTCTCCTCCTGTTGCCTTCTGCAGGTTTTTTTCTGCAGACGCTGCAGCGTCTGGATCCATGGCTGCAGATCCACCTACTGCCCCATGAGCCTGATCACCACCCTGTGCTTTGCTCATGGGGGAAAACACAAGACTGAAAGGTACAGGACTGGAGATGGTTAAGGTCTGGTAAGGTTTTAGTGTATGTGAATGTTGGTGAGCATGTGCGCATACTATACAGAATGCTATGCGAAACAATGCTGGGTCGTCTGGTAGAAAAGTTTAACCAGGATCAGGATGATGAATAAGATAAATAAAGGTTCATTAAGATTAGGGTTATGTAACATTATGCAATTTGAATGGCACATTTCTGCTGTTTACCTTGTGACTGTCCTGACGACAGATAAAATAGTTGCTTCCACAATAACTTTCCAGAGTTGTAAAATCCTAGTTGTGAGTATTACAAGCCCTTTCGCTGTGCCTGATAAGCCAGTGTCTGAAATGCCTTTCATTACGTTCATCTGTTACTCAAGATGGTCCTGCTGGATTGTATTTCAATGTCTCAATGGAAACTTAAACAACAAGCCCCCAGCAAAGCATTTCCCCGCAATGCGTTAAAACAGCTCTGACTCCCTGCTTAAGGTGTGTCAGAGCAGATTTTGCTCCCCATACATATCAAAAAAGGGACATGGTGAAATTTCTGTACACTAAAGTACTGCATTTCATTTGCCCTGCATGTTCAAAATTTATATTTTGCCTGTCGAAATCTTGTTCTACCACACCACTGATCATCTTGAAAGAAGAAATGAGGAGACACGGTTAATTTGTTTCCCCGGTTTTAACTGCAGAGCAGATCATTTCAGGATGATTGCTGCTGGTTGGCCACATTAACACTGAACATAATCCACGAAAATAATTACATTCTCTGTTGAAAGATGATTGGCAAAACAAATTCGTAGTACATAAACATGTCTGGGAGACCTGGTTGCTCTATAAGGAAAGACTGAGGCTGAATCTACAACATAGATGTAATTTATAAATTCAATCACATATAGAAATTGTCAACAAGTTTTTGCCTTTCAACATTATTCAAAAAATGGAATAAACACAGCATCTAACAAGAGTGTTGTTGCCAAAAAACAAAACAAACAGTGATCTAAATATATGTGAAAGCCCTTAAATGAAGACAACACAGACAATTCTCATAATATCGAGAGGATTTTTTGACACAGCTGCAGAGCTTCTACAGGCAAGCTCTCATAGGATGAGTGACGGCCCTGAAACACAGCTGCTAGAGGTGTGGAGAAGCGCTAAAGGAGTATCTCTATGTATTTGTATGTCAGCAATCTGGCCCTTGATATTTTGACCCTCTCAGCACCTTCATTTGTAACACAAGACAGGCTGCAGAGAATGGAGATCAAAGAGGTAAAGGGGAGTATCAGATACAAAGATACATATAGACTAAAAATTGTGAACAGCCCTCAAGACTTTGACCTCTATGTTTAATAGCTCCATACTTTGACATGTTAAATAAAGACCAAAAACCTTTGAGCACATTGTCTCAGTTCAAAGTTTTCATCAGAAAGATCATGGTTTATTTAAATCTTCAAACACTGTTGGTCACAACCATTGCTATGTGGGAGCATGTCAGGAAAAGAGTTCAAAGGTCAGGCCTCAGTGCCCCAGGGAGAACAGCCACTTGCAGATTAACCACATGTGCACACTCCTTACCTACAATTCATGGGAGGCTTTGTGTCACTGTCATTGGTCCTAAATTTTAGGACATCTCTCGGTTACTACAATGGCAGCCGATGCCACTCTTGAGGACTCCGGCTATCATCTGCTCCTACTTCAAAAGCTGCCCAGAAGAAAGAGAGACAATCCTCTTATTATCAGGCAAATAAATAGCAGCATATGGACTTGCTGCTCACAATCCTTTCCTGGCTGCTTTATATCGGGCTGTGGGCAAAATTTCAGTGCAAAACGTATTTAGACTTTAGCAGAGGGGTTGATGAGGTGAGGGATCATTACCTCCTCAGGATTTTCTTTTGAAGGCTCCATTTCTCTGACCTCTAAAAATGGGAGAAAAGAAAAGCCATAAAACCTATTTTCCGTTGCATCTCTTTAAAGTGGTGCCCACAAGTGAAGGGATGGAGGGACAGAGAGAGAAAGAAAAATTGGCTTCTGGATACCGTTTACATCACTCACATGTCAATGCAAATAAGGCGATCTGGCTGCTCAGTACTTAGTTTGCCCCCAAACACAAAATAACAACAAAGTTCTTTGTATGTTAGATGGTCCGTTGAATGTGTTTTTGCCCATATATCTCTTCTCCTTCTTAATTACAATAAGTTGGTGCCATAATAGGATTGTCAACTACCAAGGAGTGACAGCTTAAAAGAAATGCTTTCCAGTTGAAATGTGCCTTTGAGGGCCGATTTTCCAGAGCTTTTTTGCTTCACTTTAAAGCTCCATCCAATTCAGCAGCCCTTTCAGTGTAGCTGGGATACAAATCCATGCCACTGCAGCTATCACAGGCCCAGAATGAGCATAAAAAAGCTGCATTACATCTTGCTTCGTTTTTAAAGGTTCTCTTTGGCTTCTCATGTGCAGGGGCCCTGTATAGCACTAAGTGGCCCACTTTGGTCTGCCAAGTGTCTGTGTTACTGGGATTCGTCATAGGGAAGTCAAAGAATCGCTATAAAGACAATGCAAGCGACCACCATTTCATTGTAGCTCAGCCTGTCTATCTTATTTCAGAAACACCATTGTCATGCTCTTGCCTGCCAAAATCACAATGTGAACCCTAGGCCAGTTACCAATCAGCCGTCTGCAGGGGTGATTTTTTCAGTTAGCCATTGTGCTTTCAAGGTTCTTTGCTATTACTCCATCTCTCCCCCTCTATTTATTTTCCTGTTGCAGCTGACAGTTTGACAGATTCCAGGAGTGCCAGTGTTTTAGCCAGCGTGTCTTGGAGGCAGTGGCAGTGGATGCAAGTGATAACCAACCCCAGCCAAGGGCTGCTGCGATACCCTGAATCCCTTTGTGGGTGATTTCAAAGCACGCTCATGCCATCCCGCATCATCCGCCCTCCTAGAGCCTCTACACAAAAAGGACACATTTTGCAACCTTCTCCTCAAATGTTCCTACACTTTTTTTAAGGAAGAGGGAAAAGAATCACATTGTGGTGTGATTCCTAAATAAAACTGGCTGATTATTTTCACTGGTTTAGAGTTGGATTGGGTCAAAGCAGAGACACATGTAAGGAAGAAGAGATAATAGGGAACACTACAGCTGCCCTGTGGTCCCTTCTTGTGCTGACCACACAGGTACCAGTCCTGGTTGATATCTTTTCAAATTCTCTTGGAAGAAGGTACATTTCATTGTATGACATCTGTGACTTTTCTGCAACATCAGAAGACACTTAGCCAGCACAAAAAGCTGCAATAGTGAGAGGGCAACTTTCACTGCAGTTTCTTTTGACCGAGACAAACTCCAACAGTAACCTCGACCATTCCAGTACTCATTTCACCATGTTTGCGCCCTACAGTAACGATGGAACAAATACTCTCTATTAGGAATATTCTCTTGACATCAAAAGTCATAAATGTAAAGCAATGAATCTCTAAGAATTGAAGTTTACCCAACTATTGAAAAGGAGGAGGTGGCCCTCTCACTACAAGAGGCTACTATGTCATATGATGTTTACCATCCTGGCAAAAAGTAAATTCAAGAAAAAAAAAGCATTTCTGTGGGCACAATCTACAAGATGTACACTGAACCAAATCCCATATGACATATGTTTCATATTAGGTCTTTCTACCTAGTTCCTCCATAAACGCAAAGAGGATTTGGGTAAGAAAGTTCCCAGCACCTCGTTTGCCTCTCCTCACCTCTCGCTCTCCTCTTTCCTCTCCATCCACAGCTCTGATAAAGGAGGGGGGCCAGTCGCGGAACTGCTCTCCTCAACAAGCCAGACCTGGGAATGAGAGGGGAACTCATAAAAGATAATCACGCTTTATGAGGGCACCTCAAGAGGTCTGCGGAGGGAAAGGCCATTTTTGCCTTGCAGTTCTGCTCCAGTCTAATGGGGAACAGGGGACTAGAGTGCTCAGGCTATCAGAGATCACAGTCCAGCTACAAAGGATACACTAGGGACAGGGTATTCCCCAAATATAACCTGAATATTCCCACTCTTTGTCATTCTGCCTGTGCTGTGTTCTACAAATACAATTGAAAACCTATTGCATCCAAAAGCACATTTTGCAAGGAAGTCTTTCTCAAGCTGTGAGGAGAGGGAATAAGAGATGCCTCTGTGCAGCTTCTTCATTTTTTCCTGAAAATATTTATAGAGGGTAATTAAGGTTTTAGGAATATGATAAAAAGATGTCGGTCCAATTTATTCAATTTTCTAAATTAAATTTATTTCCATTCATAGCAAATTTTATAGTAAATAAAATTAATTTCACTCTCAGTTTCTTGCAAATCAGATAGGAGACAACTTCTGTCTGCTTCTCATGGAAGTTTATGTATTTCTTTACAGGCAAACTTAAGAGAACCTAAAAAAAGACCGAAAAAAAAGGATTTAAAATGGATGAAACTTTCATTTGAACAAAATGCTATTGGCAGCAAACAACTTGTATCAATACAAGTGGCACCATTTGCATTTGAAACGGACCTCATACACGCCCAATCAAGAATGATAAAGACAGACAAAGGATAAAAGAGACAGGAGGGCAAAAATGAAAGGCAAGACACTTAAAGAAAAGATGAGCAAACGGAGGAGTTAGAAGGGAGAAGTACGTGAGGGAGCGGTAAACAAAGAGAGCAGCCAAAAAAGAGCAGGAGAAAAAAAAATGACTGCATGAGTGAGTTGGTGGTGCTGGAAAGGAGCCAAACCCTGCAGCCCTCATCACAGCCACATCTTCATAAGCTGCAGCGCCTCCCATTCCCCAGTCCAGCCTCTGGCCCTGCAATAAATACATTTTCAATTACAAGCACAGGGGAACAAAAAGGAAGAGGAGGAGGAGAGGAAGGAGGAGGGCCCTGAAGGAGTCTGAGTGAATCCCCTGGATGACACCTCCAGCCACAAGGCTCAGATGTGCTACAGCGGAGGCCCCATCATCATGCCCCGGCAGACGCGTGCAGTCTAATCACTGGCTGGCTCTTTGCAGCCAGTCAGGCATTTAATGGAGCCGGGGTCTGAGTCCAGAAGTGCACCAGCCAGCACTCTGATGGAACACCTGCAGTGAAATGGGATCTTTACTGGACACAGTGCAACCCGAACCCCACACATATGGAGGGTTACAGGACCCACCACGGGGTTGGGAGCATGAGCGTGTGTTGGACTCCAGACATACCACCACCGGTGCCTTTGAAGATTATTATAGGTGACTGTTGTCAAGGCTAATATACGGTTTACGTCAGTGCCACTGGATGTAAGGGTGATATCAGACTCCACTAAAACCTCTGACACAGCATACACCCCTGCTGTGTACCACAGATTGTGAATATAGACTTTATCTGGGTTTAGGTCTATCCTTCTTTTTGTCTGTGGCTCTGCAGAGCAAAACGGTCTCTACACTACAGACTCTATACTAGGACTACATCCTCATGGTTAATTTTATACAAATTATGTGTTTGCATTTGTTAAATCTGAATACAAACTGGCTTCTCTGGGTTTAAAAACAAGACATCAGCTGTCTGCAAAAATACAAACAGAAAACAGCCTTGCTTATTTAGAACTTGATGACAGAGCAAAGATGTGACAGATAGTGCTACCTGCTATGGCGGTTCATACCTGGAGGCCAAAACAACAGAATATGTTCAGCCACATAGATTTTACCACCATATGTGGATTAGACAAGGTCCGAAAATACCTACTAACCAGACAAACTGTTTGCTTTTAAGCCAGTTTGTGCACAAGAAATAAATGGCATGAGATTAGTTTAGACCAAATTCAAATTATAAAATTTCAAAAAATGTTCGAAAGGAAATTGAGGAAATTGGGTTAAATCACACACAAACAGAAATTTCACAGGAAATCTTTTGTTGAACCACAAGAAAACAAGACTGGAAAGTAATCATGCGAGTTTTCCTCAAATGAACTTTTTCCATGCAGTTCAACCATTTAAGCCTCAGCAAATCTGGACACTTTTTTTTAATCAAACCTACAGCCAACACCAACTTCATGGTTGCTGGTTGTGTTTTGTGGTTGTCTTGTCCTCTTTGGAATTTGTTTTGTTACTCATTGATTATCCCGTATCCATGAACGATTCATATTTTTGCAAATAGCAGATGGGTTTGAAATGATCACAGCAGCCCTGAATGAATCTATAAGCTGTTTGGCAGTGGGGGGGCATCCTGTAATATGTGGCTGCCTCGAACAAAGAAAGCAGGCACAAATGAAGTGCTGCCCAAAATATTTCCCGACGCAATCAATGGTGTGCCATTATCATACCATGCATACATCTCAACATTTCACCACACTCCATGGGAATCTTGGATAACCCCAACGCCACACAATACACCAGTTGACAAGCATTATAGTCAGCAAATATGGGCCGTTGCGGAGAAGTCAGTGATGAATTTGTCGGCAGGTCTGGTTTCACCCGCACAAAACAGAGAACCGCCTCAGCTCCACGGGCTGTCACTGTGCACCGCCCAGGGTCACGGTCTCTGTTCTGAGCACCGTGACCGCTGCGGTAATTACCCAAATTGGTGAAGGAAAAAAAAAAAAAACAAAAACCCTCAGCATTCCAGGAGTGTCAGAGGGGCTGGGTTTGTGTGGGCAGAATGTGAGTTGGATTCTCTGATTCCGGGGTAGGTGTGAAGGAATTTAAGCACTCAGGAATTTTCCCCTCTCCTTATGCTCTCCTGTCACCAACCCACCCATCACCCCTCCCACCCCTTGATCTGCCCCTGCTTCGCAATAGTGTAAGAGAAAGAGGATGGGAGGGGGAGACGCGTCGGAGGTCAAGAGAAGTATGAGGTCAGGCCTCCCCGGTCACGACGGGTCAGTGGGATGGGTGACCTCGATGTTAGTCCATGTTGTCACAGCAGCTGATACTGTAACAAGAGAATGAGTTGCTGGCCGGGGTCAGACCAACTCATCAACTCATTATTAAATAAAACGTTTATGAAGATGTAATTGGCTTACGGCTGTAATAGTCTAAGTAAACTGCCTCTGCTTCAGTCCTGGGCCTCAGAGCTGGTTATGTTTCACCTTTCCTTTCCCAGCCTCCTGGCAGTAGCAGCAGAAGCAGCCAAGCATGCTCCCCAGAGACGGCGAGCTAGCTAGCGTCATCAGGGCTAACGAGGACCACGCTTCTGCTGTTTCCACCAGGCCGTCCAACAGTTCCCAGACAGGGCCCCATTTCACGGCTGCCTGCTCAAGGTGTGGGACCAAGTGTGGGCCCCATGGTTGGTCGGGTTCTGTGAAAGAGAAATAATGTGTTTGGATTTTTGTGCTTGGAATGTGCGCATGTGTGTGTGTAAAAGTGTTCTTACTTATTAGAGACTGCTGTAGCTACAGTTTTTGTGGGTATGAGAGGTAGCTGTAGGACTCATAGTGGAATTTCCATGTCATTTGCCCTTTATCCAACCAGCAGGCCTGGGGGGCCCCCCAACCTTGTCTGGCAGGCGGTTGTGGGAAACACGGTGTTACTGTGGAAGTTGATGTGATTTAGGCCTTGCTTGAAGCGAATGCACGGCTATTTTGACAGACACTGGCCTCCTGCTCAGACTGAGGTCTGCAATTACACAGGACATAAACACTGTGCGCTGAGGCCAGGCTGGAGCAAGACATAGTGGAGCTCCAAGGGCCCCTGGGAATGGAAAGTGCCGCACAGCTCTGTGGAGGCCACAAAGGCCTTGGCAGGCGCCCACAGACAGCCATCGCGTGACTGTGGGAGAGAGATGACTAGTGTATAACGCTGTGGAACTACACTGGGAAAGATTGGCTGTCTGAGAAATATCTAGAGCAACATACACACACAGACATGAAAGGGATGTCTTGTGGAGTAATATAAGACAGTGGTGCACGTATAAATGTGCATGTATGTCACTCAAACATGTAAACACAAATAACCTAGGCGCCACATGTTTTACATACATACTGGATATATTTGGATATATCGGGCACACGCAGTCACTTCCCACATACGCACACACAAACATATACAAACACACACTTTTCTCTCAGCTCAAACAGGCCACATACACGCTTGTTAACCAACACAACTTTTTCCTCTACTCTCCCAGGAGCCCACATCAAGCCTCACCTTTCTCCCTGAAAAACAACTTAAAACCACCTTTTCTCTCCAGCTGCATGCTTGCCCCCCCTCCTCCTCTTCCCCTGAGAGTGTGGGTAAAAGTGCTCCACCACACTCACCAGGGTCCGTGTTTGGTTTCCTACCCAGAGAGGAAACTCCACTGGGCCTAAAACAATTACCCATTTAAGTGTGCTAAATCAACTTGCATTGCGGAAACAATGCCACGACTGCCACTGTTATTTACTGTAATGAACTGAGCCTCATTGTGAGTATGGAGCTCTTTGGGGACCTCTCATTGAGCCAGACTGAATGCAACAAGCGGTGAATAGATGTCAGGCTACATAAAGGTTTTTGAGCAACAGTGAGAGTGTTGCCCTGTGGATGAAAAGAGTGGCGGTGAGATCATATTTACCCACCATTCAGCCCTTTATATACGCCCATCGGCCACATCCTATTCGGATAAATCAGGGACAGAGGGAGCGGCCGGCAGACTAGAGTGTATTTTCCACAGTCAATTCAGAGCGGGACCTGACACAAGCATGGGAAAGCAAATAACCCGGATTAGACTTCTTCAAAGGCCTGGCCCTGTGACAGATGGGAGCAGGAGGAGCAGACAAAGGTGAGAGTTAGTGGTACACACACACACACTTACTGTTATGACAGTAAGACACACACACAGAAAATTGAAATGGTGTATGAAACTCCATCCAGCTGAGCTGTGGTGTTTGTTTGGCTTTTTTTTTTTTTGAGTTTTCCTATAACAGGGGATCAGGGAAACGAGAAAGAAGATGGTTGGGCGTGTGTGACGGTTTGGGCCAGCGAGATAGGGGTAGCATGAGGATGGCATGTCAAGGCGTCTACACGGCAGGATCAGACTTCACCTCACTTGTTTGGCGTGTGAGTCTGATGCTCAGCCAAGCTGGGCTTGCCAGACTACCACTGCCAGGATGTGTGTGCACGTGCATACGTGTGTGGAAACTTCTCATTCTGTCTTTGAGTGCAACAAAAGTTCAACCAGGGATGTCTGCATTTCATTAAAACCAACAGTGTTTCTCAGCTGCAGACACACGGATCATTATAAAGCTAGTTTCCCCCAAAATGTGAGGAAATCTTACTGCCGCAGCTTTTAGGAGCTCACTGAGACTCTCCACAGCAATTTTAAACATACACACGGTTACCAGCACACGCCATACATTACTTCAAACCACAACAACATTAATAGTGCAGGAGGCTAATTTCTCTATGACGAGGCAGTTAAGAGTGTCAGTGCTCCCTTGACATGAAATCATGATACAGACATGTGGTACATACCTCTCTGCGCAGTCTTTAGTGTTGACATGCCTTGCACCCAAAGACAACCCTGTTCAACAGCAGGAATGTTCATAGTGCTGTGTGTGTATGTGTGTGCATGTGCGTGCATGTGTGTGTGTGTGATTTGAGAGGGGTGTTCAGAGTTATTTCCTCCTCTCTCCATGTTTCAGTCCATTTTTCCCTCCTTCTCTCCCTATCTTTTCATATCAAAATGCTCTCCCTCTTTTCCAAAGAGTCATGGTAGCCTCCCAGATGTACACAAACACACTCTCATACACACACTACATGCACGTGCACAGACACTTATACATGCAGGCACACAGCACTCCTCTCCTTCAGGCGGTCTGGCTGTAAGATGATACCACGTCTCAGAGCATTTCGCACATGCCTTCCCGGACAGTTCCCACACTCCCAGCCGCCTCAGCCTGTCTGACCTTTGCCAAGCCCGCCACCCTCCCCGCTGCCCCCCCTGAACCTCCTTCCTCCTTCCCCAGCCCTCCCTCCTCCTCATCTTCTCCCAGGCCCTGCGGTTTGGACAGCTGCGGCCAAGCTGGCTGCTCGGCTTGTGGAAAACATCCGCCACACATGGAGGACTGCGCTGATCCTTCTTGGCCTCTGCTGGCTGGCTGGGTGACTGACTGGCTGGGTGACTGGTTGCCTGTTTCCCAATCCCACAAACACATTAATTTGACCCATCCACCACTATTTATGCCCCTACATCCCCTCCAACTCCGAACTGAAAAAAATAACTATAATTTTGGCGGGCATTTTTTCAGGTTTAATTGGGAGCAACTGGAAGCTGTGGGAATAGAAAGACGTCATGTGACATAAACTGGTTTTGTTGTGTGGTTATGTGGGTCCCCCTTCACACGACTAAGACCATCAGTATGACCCAATATCATTAAACTAGACTTTTTTCATACAGGGAAAGACTGAGCACATTAATGCTTTCTCAAAAATAATTAACTTCGCCTTTGTAATTCCTTGTTCTTGAAATTGGAAATTGGAAATTGAGTTCTATAAACATACATTATACATATAGATGTTCATTAAGTATACATCTGATTCCTGACATCTGATGAGATTACAAATTGTTTCCAATGCAAAGTACCACCTTTGAGAAGTGTCTACTAATCAATTATCTGGCTGATGATTAGTATGAGGCAAACTTCTGGAAATTAGAATTTTCTTTTAGTTATTACGGGAAACTATTTAATCAATACTGGAAGCTCCATTGCTTTCTCTCCAACAGACAGACTTGGTTAAAAATAAAATTTGTTCTCTAGACTGGATCGAGGACTGAAAGTCTTGTTAAGATTGATATTTTTTGCAATGCATGCCTAATCCCCAGCAGCATGGCTCCAATTTAAGGCCTCCCCGCCGACATAGTGTGGTACATAAACAGGCCTGGGTTACAGCTCACCCCCCATCCACCTTTTCCCTCACTACTCACTGCACACACACACACACACCCACACACACACACGCATATACACACACACGCACACGCACACGCACACACACGGACACGTACACATGTATATACACACACAAAGTATGCAGACCCTCTATCACCACCACCACCTCATCCAACCTCCACATATGAGACTGATTTTGTTTTGGATCTGGAGTCTGGCCACTGCTTGGAGCTTTTTTCCGTTTTATGCGTTCTCCACAGTTAGACACACACACACACACACACACACACACACACACAAACACACACACAAACACACACACACACGCACAGATGGTGATGGACTAATTCAGAATGTAAAATAACTGTACAGATTGTAGAGTCTGTGTGTGTCTATATCTGCAGTGGCTCATGTATACACACACAGTCTTTTGCTCGAACTCCCTCTCTGAGCCTCCTCTCTGATGGTGTTGCTGGCGACATTCTCTTTGTTGCACATACAAACAGAGTCAAGTCTTTCCTCCAGTTTCCTCACCTTCCCTGCTTTACACAGGGATGAAAAATGAAGTGTGATGAATAGAAGGGAATGGTGTAAGATGGAGGATTACACCCCTGGATGGAATTTTGAAGGGAGTAGCTTTACTGTAAAGACATAAAAACACAATCTTGATGGTATTGCTGACACCTTGCATCACATTTCCCCTCTGTTTGAGACAGGATTATGGAAGGGAACCAGAGCCCTGGCAGGGTGCTCGCAGCCTGACCTGAGTCTCAGGGGATTCCTGTGTTTGCAGTTGAATTCAGCCATGGTGTACAAATACAGTCTGTCAAATAAACCCATGCTTGTCTATCTGCACAGCCACTCAATGTATGCTTCATACATTGTGAATTTTAGTTTCAAAGTTAAAGCATCCATTATTTTTTGTAAGTCATCAGTTTTTTTCAGTCTTTGTCAATAGAACTCTAAATGTTTACATTTACCACAACCATCATTGCAATCACATTTTCTGTGCTACTCCTATATTCTCTGCAGTTGGGTGTCTGAAAGTTCAAGACTGTTTGCACACATAAACAGTTTGTGGTGCTTCTGACAGGTGGTGTTAATTCTTTGACACTGCACATTTCGACAGAGAAGTTTGCAAAACAGCAGAAGACCAACTAATTAATCATCAAAACCAGGGAACTCCATGTTACTGGAAACATTTACACTTATGAGCTCATGAATACTATGTTGTTTGACATTAGCCTTGGCAGAGGTATACGCTCTATTGAATGCCATCCTAGTTCTTTATATGAATGACTGTCGTAAACAGCCTTTCACATATAAAGTTTAAAATATACAAGGGGATGACAAAATGTGGAATGCTTTACGAAGGTCAACTCAAAATCCAATTAACAGAATTTGTATTTTGGATGTCTGGCTGTATGATAAGTGAATTTTCTACATAAGACAAGCAGAGCTCCAAAGAGGTTAAGTCGTCTTTCTTGACCTGCAGATGGGCTTGAAAAAAATGTGGAGCTATCTAAAACCAACCCCATGAAACTACAAAATATTTAGTGTGTGGATTGCAAATGTTGTTAACTGACTTTCTAATTAATATAAACCATCTTTGTAGCCATGTTTCTAATTATCAATAATGTAATTTTTTCTGCATCCTGTAAATAAACCTCCTGGGGAGTTAAAGAAGTGGAAAAAAAAAATCTTATTTAACGGTGGTACCTCCTGTGTATTTTTGGAAAATTGTATTCACAAGCTATCATTATGAATGGGAAGATGTGGTAATAAAATTTGGGGGAAAACAGAAGACTTTTAATTCCAGCATTGAAACAGATTTAAAACATGTTCAAACTGTGTTCAAACATGAGATTGGGGTTGGGTGGGCATGGTAGAATTGATGGCAATAAAAAAAACTGCACACCCACGTTCAGACTGCATCCCCACAATTCACACATGCACACACACACACGCACACAAACGCACACACACACACCCACATAAACACTCGATTCTCTGCCCATCCCTTTGCCCTCCTCCTCCTCACTACTTCCATCCATCCACCCGTCTCCCACGAGGAACTCTTGCTCCAAGGCTGCGGTGCAAGCGCTCATAAAGAAAAAAAAAAAAGCTTGCCCTGATGATGGAAAAACCGACACCAAAAAAATCAAAAAGAAGAAATGTAGTAGGAAAAAAGTGTTAAGTTGAAAAGCGAGCATTTTCTCTCGCTCTGAGCTCTTGGTCCAGGCTCAGAGCATCCCTGGATGCCAGAGTCTTTCATCATTTGGCAGGCTGGTTCTGCAGTTCAGTTTTACCTCCTGGCTGGAGGCAAGCAAAGCACCATTCGCTCTCCAAACAGCAAGCTAGAAAGAAAGAGAGAGAGAAATGGAGACAAAGAAAGAGAGAGAGTGAGTGAAAAGCAGTATTTCATACAAAAAACAACCTCTGGAGTTATCCATGCTATGGGCCCCTGTCTTTTTATTCTGTTCTTCCCTCTGCTCCTCCATCTCTCTCTTCTGTTTGCTTCATTTTGTGATGTGCTTTAGTTCCAGAAGTAAAATGCTTGTCATTATATAATCTGTAGCAGCAGATAGCTCCCAGTGATGGAGATGTTGAAAGAGAAGTGGGGGAGATGTGTACTAGCGAGGCAGAACAGAGTGACCTCTGATGTCCTACTCTCCTTTTTGGAAGGAAGCAGAGTCTCGCTGGTATCAGCACTGAAATACCAAAAACAGCCGTGTTCCGTACTTGAAGACTGCGATGCCTTCGTAGGCGATTTCAAAGTACACCTGCCACCCTGTTTTGCCCCTTTTCTTCATAAGGCTCTCTGAAACCAATACTCAACACCAATACTTCAGGCTGTTTTATCCTTACTTACATTAGTACCTTTTGTTTTTTTGGTTGACTTACAAAATCATCCAACTCAGATGTGCTCAAAGCACCAGAGGTTTAACAACTGATTTTCAGAAAGCAACATTCAAATCAATTTAATTTAGTGCAATGACTGACAGTTAAATAACACAAATACTTAATTATACAATTGCACACACATGAGAGAAACTATGCGCAGTGAAATGAGATCACAACCTCCCGCCAAGCGAGTAAACGGCACCAACTGCGCTGAACAGTCTTTAAATGCTCTCCACTGCTGAGAGTTAACACAGGTTCCCACAGGGCTTGATAAAGCACCCCTACCATATGCATTCTTTTGCCATGCATATGCCACCATGAACAAGACACTTGGGCATGTCAGGCCAGACTGAGAGGAAGACTGATGCGTCTCGTCATTAAGACCCATGGCCTTCCCCTGTGGCTAGATGTATGTTCCTACTGTGGTTGCCCAGCGGGACTTCACTTGCACCCCGCTAAGAGTTCTGGGAGCAGAGGCATCTGGTGGAAAATGTCTCCCACCCAGTCAGACTCATGGGGCAAAACAAGAGAACACACAGATATCCAAACACGTACAATTTCTTAAGAATATGTACAGAAATATACATTTTAGAGCACACAACCACATATATGTGCAGACACATACACAAAAGCCTGGCGCAAAATGGGTGCAGTCTGGCCCCTGGGGAGCCCGCCTGCCGCCCATGGCCCCTGCTGAGTTTGCCCAGTGGGAGCTCCAGCAATAGCTACTGGCTGCACAGCGGGGTGTCTCGGAGATGCGGCCCTGGAGACTATAAGACTAGGAGTGGTGTGGCGACCATGGAGGCCTTGCCCCTCTGACAGGCCGCAAAGACAGAATGTTTCTCAGGCCCAGGCATATGCTCTTAGACATGGACGATTGTGTCTATTCGTTTGCAACTGCTGTTCCCATGGCCTTACCCTGAAGGGTCCTGAGAAATTATTTAAGAGAGCTTAATCATCATTTTCATCGTTAAGGGCCCATGAAAAAAAATCAGCACTGAATAGACTTTATAGGACATCTGAGTGCGACTGCTGGACAGATTTGTCATATCTGATGAGAGTTCAATTCAATTCAACCAGAAGGACAGAGGAGCATATAAAGAACTTTGAAGTAAAAAGTTCTACATGATTTGAATAGTTTTTAACAAGTAAATATGGATGATCAGAAAAAATTAAGACAATACAGAAGAACCTTTAGAAACGTTTCTAAAAACCTTTAAAAAAAACCCCACAAAAATATTTTCAATAGAAGTAAGAGCAATCAGATTTTTCCTGAAGATCGATACATGACATTCCTTTAGAGAACTGTCTGAACTGTAGAAATCAAAAAATACCTTTAAGCTATCTCAGTGAATACCAATAATCCTAGCAAATTAGTTTGTTCTACTTTGAGACAGTAGGATTTTGTAGTTGCTGTCCACAAACCCTCTGAAATTCCTGAACAAAATGGGCAGCAGCCTGTAGCAGTTGATAAAAGGTAGACGTGTGACAAGGTTGGTAGTTTGCATCGCTTGACTGTTTTTTAAAGGAACAGTGGCTGATTGAAGAAAACTATACTCTTCTCCATTAAATATCATCAAGATGCATTTGGAAAAATGGCATGGGATTTTTATCCCTAGTTGCTGCTGAATTACTAAAAATAGAAAACAGTTCCAGTGGGTAGCTTCCACGTGTGGATTTGTATAAATCAGCAACTTTTTACATGCTGAATCAACTTACTGTGACATAAAATCTAAGGACTAGCTTATGAGACCTTACATAAACTTGCTTGCAGCATGTGTATTTGGCAGCTCTATTATTTAGTGTAGTTTGAAAATGTTTTCCTGTGAAGCTTGTAAAACTGCATTGCAGCATAGTTGCTGAATTTTGAAGACAGCCAAAAAAATTCCAAATGATTCATATTTCTACATTAAACACAGATTTTAGTTTTACATTCTTTTAAGTCTGATGACAATGAGCTGTAGCAGTACCATCAAATTAACTATGAACATGTGTTTGAAGGATATCGTGTCAAGCTTAATCACAACCTAGTCAAGTTTGGCCTGATGAAACCCAAAGTTTTTGAGTGCACTAAAGAGTACTGCATTTGGGTTCTTTTATAAATGTGATATTTGCAAGATCTCTCCGATATGAACCAACGACCACAAGCTTATAAACCCTCAATTAGTAAATGGCCATATATGCCTGACGTGTGTTGACCTCAAGCATCTTTGGTGCCTGTGTCAGATCACCAGAGAGGGTTGGCTGGTGATTGATGATCCATCTCATCATGGTCACAGTTACCTGCCACAGCTCAGAGAAGACAAAACCTTTGGGATGGGCCAGAACTAACTTAATTCTTGTCGTCCGCCCCTTTGCAAGATATGGGAAAAATGGCCTGGACTGAAAAGTTTGGGAGATGAGAGAAGTGGAACTTGAATGGACCCAAAAGGAGAAAAGAACTGAAAGGAAAAAGGAACTCGGTCAATGAGAAGGGGGAAGGAGAGGCTGAATGCACCATTCCGTGGTCTACAGTGTTGATATTTCTCTCAATGGTCTCTTCTAAAGTGAGCGATTTAAGCCACCCCGACACACTAAATTTGCCCTTTGTGCACAGAGAGGCCCATAGCTGTCGGGATGCAAGGTGAGGAGGCACTGGGGGCAGATGGAACCTGCTTGTCACCTCAATGGTCTCCTTTCTCCCCCCTGTGTGCCCTCCCTGGCCCGCCCCGCCCATCGCTACAATTCACCCAACGCTCCACTGGGAATGTCCAGGGACCCCGCGCTTTGGGATGGCCCCATATAATGAGCCCCTCTGGATGGCTTGAATGTGGTGCCATTGTTCTACCCAGTGCCATTAAACCACCTCCTGGGCAAACAAGAGCGGCCCTCTTCCTTTATGGGGCCCAAGAAGGCAACAAAGAGAAGAGTCATTGAGACACAGAGGGGCCGCCCTTTGTTTGGTGTCCTTTTCGCTGCTCCTCAATGCCTGGGCTGGGAAGGGGAGGCTCCTGTTGGTCTTTAGCGCTCCTCATATCACCACAATCCCTTGTTTGGCCAAAGTGGAGATGTGAACTTAATTGACTTGAGTGGCCCCAGTACACCGTGTAGCAAATAACTTGAAGGAGATACAGAGAATGTATTGTGCACCTGAAAGTGTTTTCCGCCGTCCTAAAAGTGGTGAAAACCTGTGAGGAAAGTTTTACCATCCCTGTGATCCCAGCTAATTAAACCCTGGAGAATTTTATACCATCTGATTTCGACTGCTAAAAGTAGCTGAATGGCAGTTGTTAACAGCACTGCAGAGAGATGACATACTGAAGGAGATCAAAAGACTCCTAAGCAGTGGTGGGGAATTATGAATGATAGATCATTCAATTATTTTCACAGCTATTTACTGTAAAATCCTTCCACAGTGAGCTCAACTAGACTTTGTGCATTCTTTTACATACCAGTGGTAATTAAATCACTGGGGCCTTCCTCACATGACAGACAATTAAAACTGTAACCACTTACATAATAGACCTAAATAGAAAGTTAATTGCATGACTGCCTGCTTCTGCTCAGGATCTTTCAATGCACGACATAGTGAGAGACCACTCAAGGAGGAGAAGTCCTTTAGATGTCATGATGCTAAAATGCTGTAGGCTGATGTCAGGTTGCACCATCCTTCACACCTAAATAGACCCTGACCTCAACCCTTCCTTTAGCCACCATCCTGGGCAGTGCTGATTGACCGAGGGCAGGTGCTGAGCTCTAGGCTCCTGAGGCGAGGTTAAAAAGGGGAGTCATCACCTCCCTGTGTGCCGTGGACTGGCTTGCTGCCACCATGTCATCCATCCTGTAGTCTAATCGAGTTATCATATCAACAAATCTCCCATCAGGGGCCCCACAGCTGACACCCCCAGAAAGAAACCCAGAGGGGGCTGACAAATTTCTAGCAGCAGGACACTGGGGAAAGGAGCCAGCCTGCTAGGCGGCAATGAAAGGTACTTGCAGCCTCCGGTCAAGCTCCCCTCTGGGGGAGACACTCTCGCTGGGCGCCATGCTGGTTCGGTTATTTGATAAGGCTGTGTGCTATGTGGGCAACTCCATTCTGCAGCCCCACAGCCGAGGGAACCACCCACTGGGAAAACTGTTCGAGTTACCATGGGGAGAGAAAGAAAACAGTCTGAATAAAAAGCATCCAATCTGCTAAGAAACCTACAGTATGATATGTAGTGGGTGCGAGCGTCATTAAAAAATAGCTTTCCTCTTTTGCCGGAATCCTTTTTTTTTTTTTTCTATAAAATTCAAATAAAATTAGAACTAGATTTGGGCTTTCTCTCTTCCCCTGGTTGGCCGGCCTCCAGTGGCTTTCAGGCAGCTCTTAGACAAAATAAAGTGATGCATCTGATCAAAAAAGATCAGATTAAAAGGTTTTAAAAACATGACCGAACTAATTATATGTGTCGAAGCTGCAGTGGCAGTAGTTTATTTAACAAAAGAATTAAATTTGTGGTTTTGCTGTGAATTCCCTTCTCCTACATCACACACGCATGCTCGATATTACACTTTCACTCTTGCACACAGAAACACTCAGCAGGGGTCATCGGGAGAAGGGGGTAGTTGTGTGGGCCCGAGAGTTGACCTGCCACTTCATTGCTACCTGCTGCTAAGGCACAAAGGAGCCCCTCGGCGAGCCGCATCAGGAAGAAAAGCCAGGCAGAGAATGAGTCAACTCGAGCTCCACAGAAAAGACGACCCTCATCTATCCTCCATGACCACTCTGTCATCCATGAATACTGTTTACGCCACGGGAAGTCTTCTCTCTAATAGACCCCCCCATTCCCTCTTCCTCGCCTTGCACTCTCACCCCATTCACAGGGACCCTTCGTGTCTCCTGTGTTCTGGCTCATCCTTTTCTTTCTCTCTTTCCCCCCTTTTTTAACAGGCTAAATCAAGAGAGATGCTCCCCAAGCATTGCAAATTGATTATGGCGCTGAACATTTATTACATGACGGCTGGGGGTCTGTGAGAGAGAGGGAGCGTGCTGGGGAGAGGAATGTGAGCTCATCCTCAGGGTCATCATTATGATCACACACTCCGTCACTGTCACGGGGGATGGCTACTACACACGCGTTTCACAGAGGAGCTGTTTGAATACTATGACGAAATATAAAGACAGCTGATTTATGTCTCATTAAGCATTTGGATCTAATTTCATTGTACTTCAGTGGAAACTTCCACTTTCAGCTTTTTTATGTTTTGAAACCTTCAACTAAAGGATTACAAAGCTCTCTGAGTTACAAAAACACTTGGATATAAGTGTCACGTCTTTTAAAAAGCTTTTAGAATTATTCAAACTGTAAAACGACATGTAGATGTTAAAGGTTTTATCATCACAAATGAAGACAAGTGACAAGTGATCATTTTGTGATGTATGCTGCGTACGCTTTAAGACTGTGCAGTTAATCCTTTAATAATGATCACTGTTGATAAAACTGATGGTAAATGTAGGGTTTCAACACAATAAAGGCATCACCCATGCAACATAATGCAATACAACACAGCAGCCTTGCAATGAATACTTCACTCAAGAAGAATATAATGTTGCTTATTTTGTTAAAACAGCCCCTGTGCGTAGACGGGATGGACAAGATAAAAACATCACAATCATATCCTTAGAAAAATTACTAAAACCTTTAATCATCTTCTCTCTGACATGGAATAAAAAAACATGTCCACCATAGTTTCTTTTAACAAACATATATCCTACAATGAACTGTTTCCCTAGTGAATACATAATTTGACTACTACAGATGTAATATTGTCATCATTGGCTGATGTACCTGACAATTTGATGACATCTCTGTTGGTCTCTGTAGAGAAACTAGAGACAGTGTGGGTGGAGAGCAGTAATATTCTCGAGAGGTTTTCTAGTCACTTGGCAGTCTGATTCTTCTGCACGCAAGCAGATATTAATCAGTGTCACTGCAATGTAATGTGCAAAGTAGTTCTCTGCAAGACTTTGTTCAGAAAATGTGAATGTTTTCATGACTGTACAATAAAGTGATATTGTAAGATGGGCAAGTATAAAATAATTGTAAAGTTATTACTTTAAATAATGTTCAGCTGATGAACATTACTTTAACAAGCATGTAAATGTACTGTGCATTTTGCAGATGCACAGTATACACACTGCCCTAGACACACTAACATATCAAAACCCTTGGTGGTGCACACATACCCATAAACTAACCCAACTGCACATACACGATAACAATCTCCTAATGGTCTAAGGTAGGTTTGTTACCTGGTTTGCACACTAACAAAATGTTCAACTGTTCTAGAACAGGCAATGATAACTTAACACTTCACCCTCAGTAGGTTGCTCTGGGAACTTAAAATCACATAAATGTTTACATAAAATCCATTAAAACACAAAGAGATACAACCCGTTCACCTTTTTACCTTCCACTTCTCTGTGCAGACACAGTACCAGAGAGGGAGAAGGAGGAATTTTTGGGGTGACCCCCATTGTGGCTGGCCTTAATCCTGACCACAGCCCCTTCCAGTGGGACAAAGAGCTTGTGAGTGGCAGGTTGCCAGTCCTCAGTTCCCCCCACTCTCCATACAAAGCCTCCGCCACCAGGTTATGATTAGAACGTCAGTGTCACCTGCAGAGCTCTTGCTGGTTAGGATGCAAGCTTAGAACCACGCCAAGCCAAGGCGCCGTCGGCACTTTGAAGAATAGAGAGCGGGTGAAAAAGAGGGCCACAATGAATACCTAAAAACCCCCATTCAGTTGGACCTTGAGAAGCAAAGGTTGCCTCTGTGGTCGATTGCCCTCTGTTCTCCCTTTCCTTCTGTTCTCTTCTTCACCGCAGGTTGAGAATTTGCTGAAGTCTGCAGCTTCCTCAGAGACCTCTTGGAAAGGGAGAGAAGGACAACAAGGCAGGGGGTGAGACTCTCACAGAATAGCTCCATCAAAAATGGCATGGCCCAGACCTGGCCCAAGATGCTCATACTGTTGCGCTAATAGCCCGCATCAGCAGAAAGACAAAAGGAGCTTGGCAATTATTATACTTCAAGGCTGGCTGCCATAATGTGGAAGTCCAAATGAAGTCATTGTACATGGATTTAGGAGTTGGGGGTCAGCTGGGGTTCAGCTACAGACCAATACACATGCCTGAAATAATTAACCAGAAACAGCTATTAATCTTGACAAATGACAGTGGCTGAAACAATGGGGACTGACCAATCATTGATGGGAACATCCACTCTTAAGACCTTGCCTCACAGGAGCCTTGGTATTTTAACCACAATATATCAACTTCACAAAGTACAATGATGGATGAATTGCAGTTCTGTACGGAAAGTGATTGAAAAACGAATGTCACAAAGATAATGGGAAAGACCTAACTCGAGATTTGTGCTGACAACTCAGTTTCCTAGGTTTTGTAGCAAATGACAATGATCCTATCTAATGAATCAGTAAATTGTGAGTAAATAGCAGATAGAAGTTGAAAAAATAGCACCAAAGTAAAGGTACATCAGATTGTGGGTTTTGGCCAATGACACGATGTAACAGGCTACACCAAAACTACTTTAAGAGTGATTACATTTACGATGAGCATCCATCCTACCTGGTTGGGGATCTTTCCTAAGAAGACCCCAAAATAATGACTTTGTATAAGTACACCTGATCACTCACCGATGACTCAGAATAACTACTGTTTGTGTAAGTGTTTGCAACAGAGAGGGGGACCCATCCTTTAACTATTATTGCCAATATACTTTAGGTTTCATTTCGGAAACCTAAACGCCAAAAGAAATGACAGTGGATACAAGTCAACTTGTCAACCCATATGAACAAAACCAGAATAGTGTACCACACAAGGATATTTATGAGGACCTTTTATGAGGGTTTGTTTGATCTGAATTTCGAATTAAGCTCGATGAAATTCGACAAATGCTAAAAGTTTAAAATTCTTTTTTTTCCATCACTGCATCTGACACTTTCATCTACGATATATGGGGGATGAGTGAAACAGGGACTGAGGGAGGTCAAAGAAGGAGAATGGAAGTATCGTAAGAGACAAGAGCCCACGGGAGGCAGTAATGGGGAGGTGTCGAGGGTGGCGGGGTGGTGGTACAGTATGTGGCAGACCCCTGGCACACACGCCAGCTCCACTTTCCACGCTGCTCACTCTCTTGATGCCGGGCTCCCCTGATGCCCCTACCCCCCTCCCAGCACCGCTTTGTCTGCCCATATAATCTCCCAGCAAAAAAGGCGACGCAGGTGGTCCCATCCCAGTGAAGGCTCACCTCCCCCTCCATCCTCTATCTTTCTTGTGCTCTCACCCTCTGCCTGTTCTTGTCTCTCTACCCTGGCTGCCTGCATCCTTTCCCACTTCAGCCCACGGCATAGCGACAAAAAGAGACACCTCCCTGGCAGAGATAAACCTATCCATGGGGGAAGAAGGAGGCAGGGGGCAACAGCAAGGGACAGTTTTAGGGTTTAAGTTAAGGTTGACCTGGTTAGTACAGATGTTACCCCTACCAGGATTGTCTCATGTAGGTGATTCATGATTTTCAGGGATGAGTGTTTGATGCTTCACATTGAGGAAAATTAGGCAAGTTTTGATCACAGAGGTCCTGAAGCAGCAGAAAATTTCCTCAAAATAAATCTCAGGGGTATGAACATGTAATCTTCATCCTTAAAACTCAAAAATATCATGTCTGTGTAAATTCATAGCAGTCTAGAAGTCCAACAATGAAAAGTCAAAAAATAGTCTATTTGTTTAATTTAGGTAGACCATTTCTAAAAGGGGGATGGGTGTCAGGACATTCTAATAAAGAATATGGCTGCAGTGACTAAAGTCCCCCTTGAAAAATTTCAACATGCCCATAAAAATTCAGATAAAAAAATTAATCATATATAAATCCTCTGCACACTTTCCTTCTTGTACCATTACATTTTCCTTTTATTTTCAGCCTTAAACAGTTACAACAAACAGAAGGGGAAACAAGGCCTTCTGCTGCCTGAGAAGTAATTATCTACTTCAAGGATACAAGGACAAAGTCCATATTACTTGGTGGGAAAACACTAACATGCTCTCTCTTTTGCCCTGACATCATTTTATTGTACCCACCTCCCCTTCAAACAAATCAGACATTGCAAATTGTCTGGTATTCCCCCCAGGGTGCTCCCAATCATGGCATCAAAGACATGACGCAAGGCCGGGACAAAATGGAAGCCATTATGGCTAATTAGCCACTGCCCTTTAAAGCACAGGGACCTGCCGGCTGCCAGGGCTCTGAGTGTGTGTCAGAGCAAACACCACTGACAGCTCCCACGCTACAGAGGAGACAGAGAGAGGAAGGGAAGGTTTAGAGAAGACAGAGAGAGGTAAGAGAAAGAACCAGTATGAGGGGGAATGCGAATGAGCTGGAAAGTATGCATTCAATTTCTTTTTAAAAATGTTTCCTGAAAATAATGGAGGAAGTGAGCGACAACGAGCTACACGTGATGAAAGGAGTTCTTTCTTCGCCTGCGAGAATTCACATGGGCATTCTCCAAGCTCACCCGAGCAGAACTCTGCTAAACACACACACACACACGCACACACACACACACACACATAGACGCGCTGGCACACACACAAACACACACACACACACACACACACACACACACACACACACACAACCCACTACCATAAAATTTACTTATGCCCCTTCACATCCTCTCTACCCCACCTTAACTTTATCACACACCTGAAGGTCTGCCTGCTTCCCAATTACCCAGCCTACCCTCCTTTCTGTGCGTCTGTCATCAAGCTCCTACGGTTACGACACTCACGCACTCACACACACACACACACACACACACACACACACACACACACACACACGCACACACACACAGTTAAACACTGCATGACTGCCTGGCCCTCAAGCCTGTTTGTGCAGGTATTAGGGTGCAATCACTTCTCCATTCAGTTTCTTTATTCTTTTCACCGCTGTTCATTTTCACTCTGTTGATTTTAAAGTAGCTCACGACGAATGCCACCATGACCCATCCTGCAGAGTAAAATCTATCCTTTTCAGCTTTTCTAAATGTATTTTGACATGAATCTATGTTTGCCAGCAAGTATAGAATATAAAAATTACAAAAAAAATATGTATCCCTATTGCAGCAATGCAAACTGTGCAATTATGTGAAAATTAACGATTTATGGCATATCTTAGGTGTAGATGCTGAACAGATAGTAGAATTGTTTTTGGCAAAGAAGGTGGCCAGTGTGCACAAAACTACTGTACAGCAGCAGGTCAAAAACACCATACAAAGGACATGGAGAGGTTGTCCACACACTGATGTTAACCAGGTAAAAGGGATTTACATTAATACATTTTTGGGAACTTGCAAATTTCAGGAATATTCTTCTGGCCCAAGTAAGCAAAAAAAATCCCCAAAAAACTTAATGTGTCTTTATACCATTCAGCAGTAATGACTTTTCTGTTAGACCTGTAGAAACCTAAAAGATGAATCTTTTCTCTGTGTTTTAATTACCCTGTGTCTATCGTCTAATAAAAATGACTATGCATTGATTCAACAGCAAAAAGTTACTAACTGCTTAATTCAATTGTCATTTTAGGAGGTATTCTCATCCAAACAACATATTAAATCCAATTATAGGTTTTATATTTTAGTAAAATAAGTTAAAGTAAAAATTTAACTACAAGACCTTATCCCATCATGACAGTGCTATACTCAAAGTACTAAATGTTCTTTCAGTGAAATTAGAAGTCTGTATCTGCACGATAGATATCTTGTCAATTGGACCTGGAAGAATTCTGCATTACTGGCGATAATGATAAAGTTTCATTTAATCTTATACTTTTTATATTGCATGCCGGCCTGCTTTTCAACTACATACCACTTTGTTTGATAGTTTATTCATTTCCTCCCAAGCGCACCCTTAACATCTCCCGCAACACTACAGATACTAAGGAGAACAGAGGTCAAGGTTTTGTCCTCCACCCACATATCCAATCTGTCCTTCCCGAACGAGCGCCGATGGACGATTTCCTGTGCGCTGGAATCCTTAACCTCTTACTCCCTGGTGGGAGACTTTGGGAGGGGGTAGAGGTCTGGCCTCTTTTCACACATCTTTGCAGACATAAAGAGCAAACAAACCTCAGGGTCTTTATCACTGAAATCTAACCCCCCCGGCTGATTTCATGTCTGTGGGCTGAGGCTGGCGGACACAGCGATGACCACCTGTTCTCCGTTTCTCTTCGTAGTCGCCTTTGTTATGGGCTTTACATTCTTTCAAACCATTACAGGCTGAGGGTGAAACTTAAGCTTTTGCCAATTTCTCCCTTGATGCCCCATATATGAGAACCTATACAGTCTGCTTTCAAAGGCTGCTTAGTGTGAGGGAAATTAAAACACAGAGAAAAAGGGTTGTGTTGTAGGTTTCTATAGGTCTTACAGTTTCAGTAAAAGTATCACAAGACTCACTGCCGCTGAATGATATTAAGGAGTATTTTTTTTAAACAAAAGCCTTCATTTATAGGGAGCTCTCCTTTGTGCCAGCACATTGAAATAAACTGTGCGACGGAAGCATTTATTGAAGGACTTTGGGGGTTTTAACAGGAGACAGTGAAAAGGGCTCCTCATACATATAGATTCCATCAAATAGCTGTAAAAACTGAGGGTAGAGGAGTCTCATTTATGGAGTAACATGGTTACATTTTACTGCTCTGTGGCATTGAGGCAGAGGAGGCAGAGAGGACGCCTCTTTTGTTTGCTGCACGGCTGCAGCAGACAATGATCCAGGCGTGTGGAGCGCAGGAATGTCCTTACTGTAGACACTCTCGGAAGTCGGGTTCGAGTGTGCGTCTGTCTGTCGCTTTGTCCTTGTGTCAGTGTGTGTCCATTTTCATGACAGATAGGACTGTGGGAAAAGTGCCCTTACAAACGGCGTCTATTGTCTACCCTCTATTTATTTGCAGTCCAGTTCATTCCACTGATAAGTGATGGAGAGAACCGTAGATGAAACAAATTCAATCCACTGCAGCATTGTGACTCGCTTGCATGAATCACTTCTGATTAGCCTCAAGCCGGCATGGCTGAGCCGTCAGTGAAACTGCACAATCACACAGAGGCCTCGTGAAAATCAGGAATCTCCGTCCCATTGAAGAGCAGTCACTTCTCTGACTGTTTGGGTCTCGCTACAGAGGCGTTCATAAACCACTGTCAGGCCTTACTGTCACTGTCATCACATAGTTAGTCATAATGGGCTCTGACTATTATTAATACAGGGCCTGAAGCGCTCCCAACTACATACCATAAAATATGTTAATCAAATCGGGCCCCTGGGGGCCCCTCAAAGGGAGCTTTAACCTAAATTGAATATCACTGATGGCTTCGGAGGAGGGGTCGGTCTCAAAGGGTGGAGGCTCTAACCCTGTTAGTCACACGGGTCGGGGCTCAATGATGTTGCATATTTTCCGTCACTGTCAATTACCCTGATATCGTCTGTGGAGGGTCGCACACAGCCAGTGCTTCGGGGGGAAAGATAGGGCACTGAATCTGTGGAGCACGTGGGAAACTCAGAATATGTGTGTATTGTATGTGTGAGTGTGCGTGCGTTTGTGTGTGTGCGTGTGTTTGTGTTTGTGTGTGTGTGTATGTGTTTGTGTGTGTGTATGCTTGCGTGCGAGCGCGTGTGTGAGCGAGAGAGATTTTGTGATTTTCAGAACAAATCGTCAGCCCCTGTCAGCCAACGACGCCACACGCTAATCACACTAATGCCTATTGGCCAAGTTAAGACGGAAGTGAACATGCCAGCTTTAGATTAGTGGATCATGTAAATTATCTGATTCCGCAAATGTATGACAGCTCTACCACTCGGCGTTCTTAGAGACAGTAATTATGACGGTTGTAAATGTTTCAACTCGGGTCTATGGACAATATGTCTTTTCTAAGAAAGAGAGCAGCAGATCATAAGGGACCATTTAAGCCCAGGACACATCAAACTAAAAAAAAAAGAGATCTGCTGGGCAGTTAAACATCTCTTCCTGGTGGTAATGAGGCAGCTCTGAGGCTTGTAGGCAGCAGAACCCTGTCAGCTAACAACATAGCCTATATATAGAACTGTAAAAAATACTCAAAGAGTAATAGCCTTTCGGAAGTTTCTGTGCATATAGTTGCAATGCACACAGAATGTTTATATCCATAAATTTACTGGTACTTGAATACGCAGCTTGTTTTTTTCCTTCTTAAATGGAAGTTCAAAAAAGTGTAAAAACCGTAGAGTTTACTGAGATATAGTGTTAAATTGCTTCATATTGACAATTACTTTGAGCGGGACATCACTGTGGAGCCAATGAGTTTTGTCAGTTCAACTAGAGGAGAACAAGTGATTGTTATCTGCCAGTATATTTTCATGTTGCGTACTGTAAATGTTGACAGTATCACCAGTGAACAGCCCAGTAAGCACAAGCCAAGACTATTATCTGACACCTTTGAACTTCTGAATTAGACAATGCCCAACTTACAGAAAAGCTGTGTAAGATATAATCCATTTAACAGTGGAGAGAATAAAGCATAATCTTCTGTCCTCATAAAAGCCTGTTCTAGACTTAGCATCAGACATTCATGGACACTCTTGAGACTCCTCGAGCATAATAAACTTCTCTGCTGTCCATCTCCATGCTAAAACAGACAAATGCCATATTTTCTCAAAATACAGCTAAAGACAGTACAACAAGCTGTATATTTATGCATAAGTTGGTGAAAGTATGAATGTCTGGAACATACTGACAATAGAGTCAGGATGGTAGCAGATAAGTTGGTTATTCCACTGAGAACATGTTTCTAACATTTAAACAGCAAGTTTAAAAAGATTTTAAAGCCACCTATTATGGCTAATGGGAGTAAGAGTTTCATATCCAAGCGAGTATCACCTTGACTGTTTGGCAATAAGCCAACTTCATCACACAAAAAGAGCATTGATATTGGTTGATTTTGCACAACCCAGGATTATAGTGAACAACAGTTTTTAATGTCCAATGCCATTGTTTTAAAAATGATTTCTTCCTACAATATCTGCACATGGCACCTATGGAATGCTTATTGTTAAGGAATTATAGTGATAATGGCAAATCAACTACAGTTAAGATGAGGCAACCAAAGCAAAGTGGGAAATACTTGGGAAAGATTGTGGTCACAGTTAGACATAGCCAATATTAACTGTTTGATTGTGATGGGATTACAAATTAAAGGTCACACTACATCGTTCGGTGCCAGTGAATGTAAAGTTAGCGACACAAGCTCCTCTCCTATGTATCGCTGCCATGCTGTCTCACTCACTGAATCATCTTTTTCATTCAGTGATTTATCTTCGCTCTCGGGGATCACACACTGCTTCTTCCCTCAGCTACTGTAACTGAGGAAGACAAAGCGAACTGAAGGCTTTGTGCATTTCACCACAAAACACAAAACCATCAGAAACATGCCACTTATTTTTCTGAGGTCTCAGTTTCTCTGCCCACACTAGGTGGCTGAATTACAGCTTCAGGGATAATCACATTGGACGTGTTTCCCAGAGAAACCGGGGTTTACAAGTCCACAAAACCCTTGCCAATACCCCAACTCAACAAATACAAACATGTACACAAACACACTGACATTTGTCTGATCCATGATGCAAAGCAAAGCTGAGATAACAGGGTCTAGTGGGAGTCTTTGAGAATAAACTCTACAAAGGTGAAGTTACGCAGACAGCTGAGGTGGGAGGTATGGAACACACACGTGCACACACACACACACACACACACACACAGACACACACACACAGACACACACACACACACACACACACGCACACACACACACGCACACACACACACCCACACACACACACACACACATACACACACACAGACACACACACACAGTTGATCTAGTTCAAACCCACTCTTAGGCTTTGTCAATGTATTTGGAAGGCAGATAGACAAGCAAAAACACACAAACACACTTGCCTTCACACACTCTAAATGATATGGACAAACACCTTATTGTGCACAGCCTCAAACAATTACACTCTCAAATACACACATGGCTTGCTTTGTGTCCACAGTGTCTCGTGGTCGTATCTCTGGGGCCAGCTCCTCTGCGGCTCCTGCCACTGGCTCCAAAAAGGGAAAGAGGATTAACTGCTGGTCCACGTCACAGTTTAGGCTGCTTTTGCGTGGACGGAGCAGAGGGAGGTGGGATAATGCTATTTCATGTCTCTGAGCACCGACATGATGCAATGTTTCTCCGTGGTGAAATACTTAAGTGCAAGGGAAACATACAGTGACCAAACTAAAGCTCAAGTAAAAGCAACCAAGTGTACGGAGGAGAAAACAGGACCACAATGAAATTGAGGATAAGTGCATCCCTTTAAAGTTGCTCAATTTGGGTTGACTCAATATATTGCAAATGTGGACAAACGTTGCAAATGTGGACATAAATACAGCATAGATTAATTAAAAAAAAAATACATTTTCATTAAAAAATCAAGAACATTGTTTGCCCCAAAAGTTCAAGTAAACTCTTCCATTGTACTGACAACTGGCCTATGAAAAAGTTTACTTTTCCTTCATGTTTTCCACACTTTGTCACATTTTATCATATGTAATAAAGTGATACTTTGTCAGTGTTTTGTCAGTGTGCAGTTTTATTCCTGTTTTATGAGACAATCTAAACACGCCTGATACTACTGCAGATGCCTGGATTCAAAACCTTTTTTAGATTATTTAGGGGGAAATTAATGTCATATTTGCAGTCAGCGTCCTGCACTGAGGTTTGCTCACACAGAATGTTAGCTTTAATATGTCTGTCCTACGTTGTTTACACTTTGCATGTGTGGACAACTCCAGTGGGTGATAAAATGGTACAAAGCTGAGTATTAAATGGTAAGCACGTACTCACTGTGATTAAGGAAAATAGCAATTACAGAAAAACAGTAGGTAATAACATTAAATTGTAAAAAAAAAAAAAAAAAAAAGGAAGAATGCATTATAAGCGCAAGAGGTACATTAAAATTATGTTTATAACATCACAAAACATATGTATGGAAGCACAGTAGACTGGACTAGAAACAGTCTGCAAAGCTGCACACACCCAGCAGACAAACACAAAATTGCTGTCTCCACAGGATTTCTCATTTGTGGAGGAGTTTCTTCTTTCAGAGCATCATTTCCCATGCTAACGTGTGAACCATGAAATCAAAAAACGCAAACAAAACCGTTTGCATAGTTGATTTAATACATCAGTTTCTGCGCCAACACTTCTCGCCACCCATGCTAACATGTGTGTGGTGTTAACATTACATCTTTAACATCAACAACATGACTTTAAAACAACAATAGCCAGTGTGTTTATTTACTGACATCAAACTTGCCCTCTCCATCCCAGCTTCATCAGAATGAAAAAGAGCTAGAAATCCAGACCCGTTTGATGTATCCAAGGGTCAAAAAATCTGGTTTCTCTTTCCCTTCATCTCAGAGGGGCCCAAGCCTCCACAGAGGGGCTGTTAAAAGCAGGAAAATAAAACCAGCCACGCGAGGGCAGAGCTCGTAGATCATACCGCCAAACACTGTGTAAGTTGAGTGTGTTAGGGGTGTGTTTCGCTCTCCTGCTGCACTTCACAAGCAAGTCTCCCTGGACCACATTAATTGATCTCAGCCTTGCTTGCATGTGCAAAGAGACACAAAACCCCACACAAAAATGATGATGTAGTGTGAAAGTAGTGGCTAGTAAGCTGCAAGCATGCTCACACACACCTGGAGGAACGCAATATCGTAGATTAACTCAGAGCAGTTACCTTCTGTAACCTCTCTCTCTCACACATACAGCAGCACGGAATATATAAGTAAATCATCTCAACATTCTACTGATTCTCATGAAAACACACATATGGAAGTACAGTCAGACTGCATAGTCAGGTGCTGCATGCAAAAGAAAAGATCATCATAGCACAGAGTAATAATCAACTGTAGCTGACCCTGACTTCTGACCCCGTTGAGGAGGCAGGCAAGAGGAAAGGCAAGCATCCTTTTCAGTCACTGCATTATCCCAATCAGTTATCATCCATGTCCAAAGTAAAAGTACATCTCAAAATTTGGTGGTTTAATTTTTTTCAGACATATTAACTATTCCTTTATGGACTGAAAAAAATCGCCCACTTCTCGAATAAAGAAAACATTTAAAAACATATTTGACAACCTAAAAAAAGCATTTCCAGAGAGCTGTAAACAGGAATTGGGGTGCATATCTTTATATCACTTACTATAGCATAAACTGCAAGACTACCACAATTAGTTATGCAGATTTCAACATTTACAATTTGGAAATACATGATTACATGTTAAGTTTTTTAGTTGATTCACTAATTTAAGATTGGTTCTTTAGAACCATCAGCGTTATCTTAAAAATCCTCAAATGTTGCAATATATAAAGTAAGTATAAATCACAAATACACAAATCACAAATAGATGAAATAACACGTTGAAATTGGCAACATAATAAACCATTTGAATTAACTACGCTTACCCAGTTCCACATATGTTAAATCCTCTGGGTAAATATTGAGTATGCTTGAGTAAAGCATAATAACAATGTATTGATAATGTGAAATATGTACTTCCATTTTACACATTTCACTGTATTGGTGATGTTGTTTTTTCCAATCTTTTCCTTTGATAAGCGTTTCCTGTGTTTTTCTGATGACAAATCTTAAGGGTTATGACCCCTAAGATTGGGAAACTTGGCTTTAAATCATGAAAGCGAGAGGCTCAGAAGTGCTTCATGAAGAACCTCTTTGTGTGATATCAAAACCAACCAAACTGTCACCGTTGGCAGTTGTTTGGATGCTGGTTTGGTGGGAACTTGTTTGCCTGGTCTATTTGTTTGTTGTGATGGTCGCGGAGGGGGGACACCCTGCTGCTCAATTGGCCTTGGGTTCCAGAGGACAGGTCATACAAAGGCGCAGTGTGATGGGGTCATCACTGTCAAAGCCCAGAGTTGGGGGATGTGCCAGCTTTGTAACTGACAGCTTCGTATGGTTGCCATGTCCTGCTCTCCTCAAGTCATCATGCCCTATAACCATCCGCCAAAACCTCTCAACAACATGTTTACGAAGCAAAACTGGGAGGATAGGCTATAGGAATGAAAAAGAGTCTTTCTAAAGCCTGGGGACCATAAAAGAAACAATCATCCAACATTACAGGACCACCTTTGCTGGAGTTGTTGCTTTTGAGTATGTGTGTGAGGCTGGGCTGGTGAGAAACACCGTGGATTTACATAGCAGTCTGTGACTTCAAACGAGGTGGCTGACATTTGAATGGGCTGGTGGTGGGAGCCTCTGGTGGGGTTTTTGTTGCCATGCAGGGTGAGCCAAGGAAAGTGGGCACGCACACTGCCGGGATTTGTGTGTAGACAGCTTGTCCTGTTTATTGGGCCCACAGGTTACCATAGAAGCTCCGCACAAACTGAGTGTGTGTGTGTGTGTGTGTGTGTGTGTGTGTGTGTGTGTGTGTGCGTGTGCATGTGTGGGTGTGCATGTGTGTGTGTGTGTGTGTGTGAGACAAAGAGAGAGCGTGAGAGAGAAAGATAGGGAAACTGGGAGATGGAAGCATAAAGGGGTACGCCATGTAGAGTTAGATGGGTACTGATTCACTGTGTATGCTGCTAAGAGAGAACAGTAATACACTAATAATAGGGGAGAGGAGATTGGGTACATGAGATTTGGATGCCCTTTTGTAAGCAACTGCATGTCATTTCAACCTCTCTGACTGTCTGTGAGTACAGTGGCTTTTATGGATTAGTGACAAATATGAGTCAAGTCATACATTACTGTTCATTGGCTGCGTGTGTATGCACAATTCCATATCTTAACACCAGGAACCACGTCCATCCTCTATCTTCAACCTTGATATTTGGCTTTTTTCACTTCAATTACCCTGCATTTCTTTTTCTTAGACTCTCATCTATAGCTGGAGACTTAAACACGAATGCACGTGGTGCTAATGGGGTGAAATGTGCGGTCTATATTATTTTGTTATTTATTATTTTACACCACTCACTTGACCTGAAACTAGGGTCCTGTAAGCAAATATGTCAGAATGTCTCTACATCACTGATATGCAATCTGCAGTCAATTTGCTGACTACCACAGAATTTCTTCTAACTTTTCTATAATTCTTGCTTTTGTCCTTTGAAATACTGGATTTTTTTCAACTCTTCAAGTCTCCAAAAATCCTTGAAATTAAAAAATCGGAGAGGGAAAGCTCACGTTTTGGTTCATCTCCTCACAACTTACAGTATCTGAGGGTAAGAATAATACATTGCTTCATTTTCAGGGTTCACAAGCCAAAAATGTTGGCAAATATTGATGTTGATCTCTACATGTCATGGTGATGCAGAACAATGATTAAAAAAGATCCTAAAATACGCCTGGACAGCTGTGGCTAAACTTCTGACCATGTCCAACCATAACAATAAATGTTAGTTCAGCACACAGGGAACTAAAGGGAAAAAACCCTTTTGCTCCTGACAAGGAACACCTGTCTGTATGAGTGTATGCTCTGGAATGAGTTTAAGCCTCTGGGACAGAGGGAGGGAAGCATGTCAGTGAGTGTGTGCATATGCACAAAATCTGCGCAAATAACCAGTCAGGGTCATACATGAGTCTTGTGTAAACTTAAATTACAGATCTAATTTTCCATTGTATTGTATGCCTAGGTCCGGATTGAGACTGCATACACACACTGATCCACTTCCACCCACACAGATCCAACACTCTTCTCTCCCCTCGCACAGCTTTTCCTTTCCCTGCCTGGCTGCTCTGCTGGCTGGCTGACAAGCCGTGCTGCTTGGCTCGGTGGCAGTTGCCCTGTCTATCAGTCTATTTCCAGGCTCAGCGCCCAGCGCCTAGGCAGGCAGTCAGTCAGTCAGGTGGTGTGGTGAAGGGCAAAGGGGTAGATGCGTGTGTCAGAGAGGCGCTCTCCCACATTCCCCCGGCGACTGGCAACAGGCCGGGCCTGTGGAGGGGGGTTCGCCTCTTTCTCACGACCTCTCAGGTTCCTGCGCTCATCTGGGAGCTATTCATTTCCTGCCAGAAAACAGCCTTCCCCTGCAACTGCAGGCGGAGGGAGGGAAGGGGGGGGGGGTGCAAGGGGATGGGGTAGAGGAGGGGAGGGAGAGGAGTTTGGCTTCAAAATGAGTCCAGGGCTTGGTACAGCAAGCCCTGGGCTTAAATCATAAAGCTCTTGCTTGTCTGGGCTGCAATCAAAGACAGCCCCAGTGATGGGCCAGGAGTGAGAGGGAGAGAGAGAAAGAAGAACCATGAGAGAGAGAGGGAGAGCGGACCATATGGTAGCACTTAGGGAGCCAAGGAGGAAGCAGAGGGGCTTTTTTTTCCCCTCCTTTCACTCCCTGCATGCACGCGGAGTGTGGGAAAAGTTAATGGACACGCATGGCAGCTAACCCCCCGGTCGTGTTGTGACATGTGTGCGGTCACTCCGGCAGCTCGGCCACTGCACTGGGTAATTGGAGAGGCTCGTAAAGCTGTTCTCCAGAGGGGAAGAGACCGCTGAAGACGGTGGTTGGTGGGTGGGTAAGAGCGGGGGAAAGGAGGAAAACGGGGGAAAGGCAGTGAGGCAGGGTAGGAGGGCTTAGTAGCTGGGTGTTGTCCGGGTCACACCACGTGCCTAACAGACGTCTCGCGTCCAGCTGTGGCCCCGGGGCTAAGGGCAGGAAGCTCGACACCGGTCCGAGCACAGCTGGAATGCTATGGGAACGTTTTGTGTATGCGTGTATGCGTGTGTGTATGCGTGTCTTTGGGTGTGTGCTTGTGTGGGGAGGTTCTGGCTCACAGGAGGCCAACTGTTCCCGTGTGGTAGGCCTTTCCTTGAGACCCCCCTACTTAACTCCCCACTACCTCACCCATTGTGCCCTTTGGCTAGGCATGTCCTCACCCAGCACCCTCCACAAACATACACACAAGATGCATGCACGCACAGGCACGAGCACACACATGGCTTCAATCAAACAGGGATACATGGCCCCCCGTAAAAAGGTGTGATGGAAATTCAAAATGATGGCACTTATCCACACTTTGTGCCTCTTAGCGCACTGATAATTGCAAACACCTGCAACCCCCCCCGCCCTCCTACATACACCCCCTTCAAAGAAGGGCCACACTCAAATAGCTGGAGGGGGCACACACACCTGGGCAGAGCAGAGCGCTACCACATGGCTCAGTGGTGAGGTGTTTAACGTGTCCTCCTGCTGTCAATCCCCCCCGGCATCAAGGGACTCCCTCAGCTCTGATTAAAGACACAGCCCAGGGCTCCTCTCTGCTCCTTACTGTCGGGAGATTAATGCTGCTTGCGATGTGGAAGCCGACTGAACGGCGGAAATCCTTACAATGATCATTTTTTTTCAAAAGATTGATCACTTCAGGTAATTGGTTGGTTGTTAGTCTAATAAGTAATCTCCTACTTAGAAACTTGGCCTTGGATTCCAGAGTAGCCATTCGGCAGTACAATTCATTTACACTGACTTATGGCTACTTTCGTTTACGTTACAATACAAGGGGCGCAAAACAGATAAAGGTTAATCTGAATTGAGAAACATGTTCTGATCAGATCCTCCGATGGCTGATCTGAGAAGTTAATTCACACTTAGGTGCAACCTGAAGCCTGTCAGTGCTCCTGCGACTTCACTTACAGAATAATAATCATCATATTTTCCTACTTCCACAGCTCTCTCTTGAATAAGACAGTGTGCTCCTCATTATATAAGATCAACATCCACAGTAGCCATTCAAGCCCCACTCATTGATCTCAGATACTAATCAGACCGCAATGCCCTTCTGTGCTGCTAGATGGCGTTAGTGACCTCTGTAAGGCTCCTCCAAGAAAGGTGAGGCTGCTGTCGGCCTGACTAACACCACAGCAGATAGTCTAGCTCCTGTGTCTGATAAAATCACAAAGCCACTGTCTCCCGCCTGACTAACCTATTTAGATAATAGCATTACAATTAACCTACAGTTACATGACAGTTTGGTCCAGGGTGTCTGACAGAGCATGTATTGGGTTTTTGCTCAAAGACACTACAGCAGGATATGCCCTTTGCCTATTAATAGAAAGCCCAATGATTTTTGCACTAAAGTGGGATTACTGATGCTGTCCGCTAACAAAAGTGCGTTTTGTAAACACCTTTCTTTCCATCTCTGCCGCATTTGCGTGCAAACTGTAGTTTTAGAGACACTTGTTGTTTTTATGGTTAACAAACCCACTACATTAAAAAGTACGTTTTCAACCGTAAGAGATCTGGATTGAAAAAGCTTCTGGTAACTCACTAAATGTGTGCCACTCTCACGTTTTTGCTTTTAAGCACACAAAGTCTAAATAGAGTCAACTAAGTACCAAATAAACTTCACTGAGTGGCGGAAATTCGTAATATTTGCACTTTTAAGCATGAAAAAGACCAGGTTTGTTTTAAATAATAAGGCAGAAACAGGCGCATGTATTTTTTTTTTTTTTTTATATCTTTACAAATTTATTTGTCTTCCAAAACGAAGAACAGAGTAAGAGCATCGAACATATCTTTGGCATCACACGGTAAAAAAGACAACTCAAATATGTAAAAATGCAGTGAACGGACTTCCACAATACAAATATCATTTCAATATGAACTTTACTCCCTTGTTAACTGTACAAATATAGTGCATACTCTTTCCATTTTACAAGAGAAAAAAAAATTCAAAACAACTTTTCTAATATTGAACAGAGAAAGAACTATTAAGTGTCATTTTTCAGTCTTTATGGTCCTTTTTCCATTTTTCACCAGGGTCTCCACACCGAGTCCGTGTTGCCTGACGGGGCTCCTGGGGAAACTGCGGCCGGCACGGGGACCGGCGTGCTGACGTTGTTGGCGTACACGGGGATAACGGGGCCGTTTGGCGCAAATGCCGCATTGGGTATGAGGAATGCGAACTGTCCGTCCGTGGCAGGCACGATCTGGAAACCGCCGTACACTTTGGTGGAGTCTGAAGGTAAACTTGCAGGCGGGGATCCACCTTTGCAGGAGACCGCGTTCATGGGAAGGACCTGCGGGGACGAGCTGGGGATCTGCACCATGGACTGGCCGAACGAGGGATGTGTCGGCCCGGCGGCGGAGGGGAGCTGGTGTTGGTGCTGATGCTGGCTGGGGTAGTTCATGGCGTTGATCTGGGTCATGCAGTTGGCCAGGTGACCGAGCAGCCGCGTCCTGACGTCGGTGTTGACGCCTTCGCAGGTGGACAGGAACCGGGTGACTTCATTCATGCACTCGCTGAAACCGGCGCGGTATTTTCCCAAGACGGTGGGGTCTGTGTTGAGGGCGGCTGCGGAGAAAGACGCACGGGGGAGGGTTCGGTTAGGAAACTCAAAACGCAAAAACCTGTTTTGATTTGTCAAATGATCGACGGGTGCTCGAGTCGCTTTGAGAAAAAGACTCGACTAAGGAGCGTAAGAGTAGCCTAGATATGATCTGAATACGCAGTCATGAGGCAGATAAGTCCGGGAAATGCGACCTACCGGTCATCTGAGCCCTCTGGAGGTTCCGGAGATGCTTCACCGTCATCTCCAGGATGTCCGCCTTCTCCAGCTTGGAGTGTCTGGAGCTCTGAGGAGACGGAAAACACATGGTCAGGATTACGCGCACACTTCCTCGCCGTTTGACAGGGACGCTTCTGAGCTGCAGGTCGGAGAATCTATTAATACACCAGGATGACGGGGAGTACTTACATCTTTCTTGAGCGCATCCAGGATGAGAGTTTTCAGCTGCCCCAAACTCTCGTTGATCCTGGCTCTTCTTCTCTTTTCCATAATGGGCTTGGATGACTGAAGAAGAGACAAAGCGTCACACACTGTTATATTTCTGTTTCGCGATCAGCGCGTCAAGGTGAAAGATCTCGATTTGAACGGGGAGCTCCAAGTAAAATTGTGTCCCCCCCCAAAAAAAATGATGAAGGTTTTTCTGTTTGTTTGTTTGTTTTTGTGTGGCAGTCGGGAGGAGATTCTATTAAATGTGAGTTTTATACCAACCTTTCTGTGCTCGGAGGCTGTCTTGGGTTTATCGGGAGTTGTGTTCATGCTCGCCGGGGTCGCAGCGACCGGGGAGGAGGAGGTTTTTTCCATCATATCGGCGGGCATCTTTCTTTCTTTTTTTTTTTTTTTTAAATCGGAAATATCCCACAAAAAAAAAACTACAGCAAATTACGTTCCACCGGTGCAGGAAGAAGGACGATGAATATTTTTTTCAGTTTGCGATATTCAAAAGTCCCCCCCTTTCTCCTGCAAAAGGAAAAAAAATAAAAAATAAAAAAAACCAATAAGAAAAAGATCCTGAGATGTGTTTCAAGTTAGAATCCGTTGGAGCGGTGCGCGGCGGCGGTGCCTGTCTGGAGCGGACGCAGAGCCTCTCTGTCGGGCTCTCCGCGTGTGGCTTGTATTTATATCTCTCACTGCACGCGAACGGCTCGTGTGAAACTTCCCAAACTTTCTTTCCCACAGTAACTTTCCACCAATCAGGGCGAGAGACACGCGGCCCGAGGGAGGACGGCTCGTGGTCGGCGCCCTTCCATTGGTTGTTTGGCTGCCGGAGCTGGCGGCCAATGGCGCACGGCCCGGGTTCAGGGCACAGTCGGGGAAACTGCCTTCGGTCTTCAATCATCGTACCGTTTACATATTAACAGCGAGGCCGCTGACTGGGCACCAACACCAGTAGCGGGCAGACGGACTTCTTTCTTTTTTTTTTTTTCTTTTCTTTATTATCTACCAGACAAGCGATAAGAGCGCAAATATTAGAAAATGGCGATAAACAATGTGGGAACTAACTGTTAAAGCACCACAAAAGCAAATGCAACAGCAACATAATGATAATAATACTGCCCCCCCCTCCCTCACACGCACACAGACACACACCCACTCTCTTCCCAGGCCCATATTAACACCCACAATCAAATCAACTTTTATCAAGCCTTGAGCCGATTACACTTTGGCCTGTCTCCATAAACAAAGTTACCCTCTGGCTCTTGCTGGGTAGGTTCAGTTGTCCAATACTCAACCGGTATCTGCCCACACTGAAGAACGGACGGGGAGTAAATAACTCCGGGCCAACGTTTGTAGTTTTAAAACCACCACTGGGGAAGTGGTAGGCGACCGGGCAATCAGTTTAAAGTCATGCGCCGTGGAGGCACAGAAGGAAGCAGTTTTGTTTCCTTTTCGACCAAATCTTACAGTGGATTGTTACTGTTATAATAAACATGGTAAAATAAAACGATTTAGAATGACGGCTCGAAACCGCACGGGGAGACAAAAATCAACTCCCAACAAACACGCAGCAAAACACAATCTTCATATTCCCGGAGTCACGTCAATCTGTCCAACCCCTCGGAGGGGGAAATGGAATTAAACGCGCAAACTCCATTTCCATGTTATTTACCACTGCAGTTCCTGACTGTGTGGTGCAAACTTTGGCATTTAATCATCCGTCGGTGTTGTGAATGTGGAGCACGTGCCAGGATGTTTTATGAGCGCGGTGGTTGGAGGTTTGGCTGTCGGGCTGCCGGGGGGCCGCCGGGCCAGGGAGGGGAGGCGGAGGGGTGGACGGGGTTGAGGGGAGGGTATGTGGCGGCGGCGGCGGTGGTTTACATTAGAGGGGAAGGTAAATAGCAGCTGCTGTTTTAAAAGCCTGGGAAAACCACGCCTACAGAGAGAGCTGGATCGGGCTCCCTTATCGGAATGTGAGCCAGAGCAGAGATATTTCTGAGCCCGGAGAGCTCACACGATCAGACCAATGCCTCCTCCTCCTCCTCCTCCTCCTCCTTCTCCTCCTCCTCTCCGTCTATCGTCGCCCCACAGTGTTCAAGGCTTTTTTAGATTTCAGGTCATAACTTCATTTCCTTATCTTTATTGGAGCAGGAGAGAAGTAAGAGCAGACGAGCAGTAAAAAGAGAGAATAATAGGGGCCATAATTGCGTCTTATAAGTTTATTGGCGGGTGGCAAGTTCTACATTTCCCAGGTTGTATTCACAAACAGGGAGGTTTCACATGAACCTGCGCGGTTTGTGATACATGTCACAGTCTTGAGAGTATCGAGAGTTTGAATATTAATAAAAACAAACAAACAAACAAACAAACAAACATGGACTAAACAGCGTGCTCTTTGTTCATTCTTTGTTTATATGAATTAGCAGAAAAGTTCACTTTCTCTTAGTGGAAGAATCCCAACTACTTTCTAATTGTTTTTTTTTTCTTCGAATAAAAATTAAGAAAACAAGAACACGAACCACGCGCAATCATAGAGGTTTCCAGCGAGAGATATGGAAATTTGAGGAGAAGCGTAATCGGGAAAAGTCAAAATATCTGGCCGCACATACTCGGCAAATCCATTACTTTATCTTTTTTCGGGGACATGGAGCTCCGTGCGTGGCTCTCCGCTGAGCTCACACACCTCCAGCTGCTGCGGAGACCGCGACACGTGGCGCGCAGGCGACCGGGGGAAGGCGCTTCTCTCGCCGGCTTGCCGCCTGCATCTGCGGGGCGTCGCCGGCGGCTGGCCGCAAGATCGAGGATTTGATAGGCAACGCGGCGCTGCGCAGGGCTCCGGATACTCGGCTGAACGCGAGAGGGGCGCGGAGAGGGTTTCTTAGGTTTTTCTCCAAGCCTGCACTTGAAGAGAGAGGCGGTAAATTACAATGTCTGAAAACTATATGACATCACCGCCGGCAGCTCGCAGACGCAGATGAATTATGTTATCAGGAGGCCAAAGCATCAAGTCGTGCCTTTTATGTCATTTCAGAAATATTATTCTCATTCGTCCGCGACATTTTAAAGCTGCAGCAGATTCTATATCACCCGGATTTCAGTCAAACCCTTGTTAAATGCGTGGTTGAATTTCCGTGTACACTCCACCAGCTATAATTTCTCAATGAGTAACTGGCATGTGGCGACATCAGTGAAACCACGCGTCTTGTGCGTAAAGGCAAACTTTGCTTTTGGCAGGAGCGTGGCTGGTCTGTACATGCGCCTAAGCCTGCTTTTAATCCCAGATATCCTTAATGCACAACAATGCTTCCGTCAAACACATCACTAACATGTTCCATTGTTATGACCTGCACACCTGAGATAACCCCCCCAGCACAATATCACTGACAGGATTCCAAAACAAATCCGCCGATGCTGGGCGGAGAGAGTGTGGGTTTTGAAACGCTCTCCGCCTGAATGACTTTCTCATGCTCATGTTGCATGAGGTCCCCGCTGGTGAACTGAGTCACGGAGCCTTGATATCTGTCGGTCCTTCCCCATTCCCCGCAAGATGAACATTTCATCGGGCGCACCTGGCTGATGTCTGTCCCCGGAGTGTTTACCTGTTGCTGTGTCATCTCCTCTATCACAAGACATCTGTGGGAAAGCGGCTGACTCACAGCGAACACGGCTCTCTGTTGTAAAAGCTTTTGATTACACGGTGTTTAGGGATACTGATGAAAAGCGAACGGTGGTAATTGTCCGGCCAGCAGAAAAGAAAAATAAACCTGCATGATAATTTAAAGCGTTTTTTGTTTGTTTGTTTGTTTTTATTTTATTTTGGAGACCCTGCCCTCGCTCTCCAAGTTCTCACACTCTTGTTACCTGCCCCCCCCCATGCACCAACCTTCATCCCTCTTGATCTCATCCTCTCCCTTTTTTATAACTTTTTTTTTGTATGGCCCCTCCTTACCTCCCTCCCTCTTTTTATCTCCCTCTTCCTCTTTTCTCATTCCACCGCTCCTAGTCTTTCCCAGGACTTATATCTTTATTGAGCCCTCTCGACCGGGGACCTCCACACACTGCAATAATACAATTAGGCAGGGAGATTGTAGCTTAAATTCCTATGCAAGGCATTTAAGCTTCATTACTGGCTTGCAAGAGTAGTGGGAAGTAAACAGGCAGACAGAAAGGCTGTTTCAAGGCCAGCCTTGAGGTGTCATGTGGCTGCCGCTGCCAGACTGAGGGTGGCACTGTGCTGACGCAGCCTGCTTTTCCACACAGTGGTTGACTGACCAGACTCATCCAACAGTTCACACTGCTAAAGCATGGTCAACATGTTACCAGAAGCTGTTTCATTTCCTAAAGAGATGACTGGCCAGTGAGTGCACAGCCACTGCTTGTCCACAGCTGGTGAACTTTACAGTTCTGCTCAGTAATGGCAAAAGGGAGAAGAAGCTTGCTACACACAGTCAAAGATCCTCATTTCTCTGCAACTTTTATCTAACAAAATGTAGAAGTAAAGATGCTTGCAATGGGTTTGTTATTCATAATTATTATCGTTTACTTTTGAAACTAGTTTTATCAGCTAAGGAAGACTACAAGATGTGGCTGATAGCTGTGGAAAAAGTGGACAATGAGATGACTTTTCTACCCCATGTAGAGGTTTTAGGTGGCTCTAGTGCACCATTTTGATCCCTGCATTATGTATAAACTGAATCCTGTTATAATACACATGAGCAAAACCAGCACAGTTGTGACATGTTACATATTTCTGATAACTGCAGAGGGCAGTAACTGTGGTTAGTGGTAATGTTCTCCAAAAAAAAATCGCAATGTACTAGTAAAAAAAAAGTGAGGAAAAAGAATACAGACGAGCATTAACATTACAGAGTTCGAATCATTCAATTATAGGCTTTGAAGGAAGAGGTAGCAAATGCATTAAAGTTAAACCTTGATGCTCACAAAGTATGTTTTGACTGAATATCAACACATTTGTTTGCATTGAAATTGATAGTACATAGAGTACATTTCCAATACATCTTAAAATCATACATTTTTTTACAACAAATCATTAAGACTTCAAATTTTCTAAACAATGCAACATAAAGATTTATCAAACTCGCAAAGTACATATGCCTACATCTGACTGTGAAAAACAATATACTATATCAACAAAAAAAACAACTATAGGGCTGCGTTTAGGGCTTCTAGCACCACCCACAATCAGTCAGAGTAGAGTGACCCATCACCGAATATTCTCACAGCATGAGCACAGGGTTATAGCTAACAGAGGGTTGTGTGAAAGCGATAAGCTCTGACAACTTACAGAAAGCGCTGAATGATAGAAGAGCCAGTCGTTACCGATTTTGGAGCGTGTGAGAGAGGACAGACGGAGCGAGTGGAGCAGTGAGTGAGTGTCTGTGTGTGCGCGCTTGTGTGCATGTGTGTGTGCATGTGTGTGTGCATGTGTGTGTGCATGTGTGTGTGTGTGTGCGTGCGTGTGTTTGTGTGTTTGTGTGTGTGTGTGTGTGTGTGTGTGTGTGTGCGCGCACATCATCCCAGCGTGGCATGAATGTGTGTTATTAGTGGGAGTGGAGTAGGACCTGTGCTCAGCTGCTGTTAGCAAGGCCAGCCAAGGCTTGGAGAGCAGGATCAAAGCAGGGACAAAGAGAGAGAAGGAGAACTGACAGATCCTCCAAGCAGAGAGAACAGAAGGAGGAGAGAGGAAAGGAGATGAGGGGGTTTGGAGGCTCTCCAGATACAGCCGCACACATTGCTTACCTCCCCTCACACACACAAACTGAGGTGCCTGGAGCAGCCTGGGAGCAAGGAAAACAATAAGTACAGTGAATGTACTCACGCTTTCTTTTTCTCACCCATGCGCACACACACATACACACACACACACACACACACACACACACAGACACACACACACACAAACACACACACACACACACACACACACACAGACACACACACACACACACAAAGATCAGCATGGGTCACTGTAAGCCTTGCAGACACAGGCGGCTGCCACTGCTTCCCTCCACTTCTCTCCACTTCAGAGACCAAGATGCTCACACTTCCTTTAGGGGTCTCTCTCTCCTTTGCTCCATCTCCCTTTTGCTCACTCCCCCTCCTCACTCCAACAACAGCTCCCATCCATCCACATCACTCCTCCTTCTCTCTCTCTCTCTCTTCCTTCCCTCCGTCTGACCCTCTCCCTTTCTCCGATTCCTCCTGGAACAGACCAGCATTATTTGCATGTGTGGGGGAGGTGGTGTAGCACTGACGGTCAGAGGTCACAGTGAGTCAAACCCAGCAGCGTTGGAGAGGTAGCGGTTGGGGAGAGGACCAGCGAGTTGGCCTGGGTCTTTGGTTAGCATGCCTGAGGCTTGAGCAAACTGGGAATACGGCTGCTGCTGCTGCTGCTGCTGGTAGTGATGCGGGTGGGGGTGAGGGCCACTCATGCAAATACAGTTTAACCACCATTTACTGGATGTTCTGACTGAAGACAAGTTTGTATACAGAGCTCAAACTGTCAAACTATGGGAAAGATAAAAGGTAAACCAACCTCAGATACAGGTCAAATGTTCAAAATTATCACTGGTTTATATATGAATTCTATTTATCTACCCATATATCTATAGATAGATAGATAGATAGATAGAGAGATAGATAGAATCAAAGGCGAAACAATCAGTTTTTAGTAAGACATCTCCATTTGTCTCAAAAGGCAGTTTCGGGATTTTTACAAACAGAAGAACAGCACTGAAATATTACATTTGTCTTTGAGGTTTGCCCCTTTCCTTTTTCTATCCATTAACTATCAGGTCCAGATAAAACTGGGTGTGGGAGAATCTCTGAGTGTCACTTGTTTACTTTCTGAGCGCTAGGAAATTTGAATTACAGGTGCATGAAACCTCCCCATTTCCTCCTGAAGAGGCCGTTTGTTGACTGTAGATAAGAAGGCCAGCCTTTGAAGAGGCAAGAATGCATTCCACACATACATCTAGACTCACACACTGCTTTCTAAACTGACAGCTTGATGCTGTGAATCATTATCTCTAATAGGTCTAGTTTAGTGTAAACAAACAGATGCAGCATATCAATGCAGATCTTTCCAATGAAGTCAGTGCGGTGGGAAGATCATCCCCCCATCATCATACTCAGATAAAACGTGTCAAATCCAGGGTTTACTCACATTTGCATAAAGGTGCCCTGGCAGGTAATGGAAAGGTGAAAGGTTCTGGTAATAATGATGGATGTTTTGTCTTCAGTACTAGTTATTTCAAATTTAAGAGGCAGGGTTTGAGGAAATAAGAGGATAGTGTGCTGCATCATTTCATTTAACCTTAAATCTTGACAATGATCTCATTGAAGATGGTCACCGGGTGGAGAAGGAGTTAACTGCATTTAGACAAAATGTATAGGGGTTTGAAATCTTGAAATGGTATACGGACAAGGAAGAGAAAACTGATCTTACAACGGACACATATTCATAAAAAAATAAACCACCTCAGCTGCATACAACAAGGGGTTCTGGTTGGAGAGACTGTTTATCAGGTACATGCCCTATGTCAGTAAGGCCCTGCTCTACTAAGTGTCCTTGAGCAAAGTGCTGAACTCCTGCTGAATCCAGCTGTTCTGTACAATAGCTGCCCCTGACCTCTGACCTCTCTGGAGGGAAGAATGCTGAAAGAGTTTCACTATGGTAATCAGTAGGGTATTACATTGTTATCACTCAAATGTGGTGATAACTAATGACTTGAATAATAATTCATCAGATCTCTAAGTTTTGCTCCTATGCTAACCTGGCAGAGGGCAGAGCTGTCTGCGGTGATGCCCTGGGAGGCCCCAGAGCCCTTTTTCTCCTCCTACCTGGGCCAGGGCCAACCTTATCAGACAAGAGGGCCCAAGGATTACTCTCCCCCAGAGCATTAGCCTCCCTCCTGGAGAAAAAGGGCAGCCATCTCTCCCTCCTCTCTTCCACCTCAAGCCCACCCCCCCCCCCCCGGCCCTCAGCACTCCACCTTTCCCGTGGGAGTTTGCAAAGCCAGGATAACCTTGAGACCTCAGCTGGTCTGCTGCCAGAAACATTAAAGAAATTCCCTCCTTCCCTCTTTTTCTCTTTCTATCCTCACCTCTCCTGTACACCCCCACCCCACCTCACTGCCCCTCCAGCTCTCCTCCTGATCACCAGGACATTATTCTATTTTTTTCCTGCCCGCGCCCCCTTTTCTCTCTACCTCTCTTCATTTTTAGACTCCTTTTTTGCCTTCTCAGCCTCCTCTGATTGTGACTAAGATTAGCCCTTTTTCTCTTTGTCTCCCTCCCTCATTTCCTCCTTTCTCGTCTTCGATAGGAGAGAGAGGGTGGGGGCTTGAGTAAAGTGAAAGAAAGAGCTGTTCACATGATCTCCTGTGTAGTTGACTATTATCTGTAGATTGTCAAGCTGCCAATTTCAATTTAGCCAGCCCTGTTATCAGTCCAAAAATAAACGCCTCATTTGAAAAGTGGAAATCAAACTGTCCCGACAGGAGGGATGACTGACATTGATTGCAAACTAACTGTTTTGGTGGCAGCCTGCACTTTGTGTGGCTTTTGTCTCTTGCGTCTCACACCCACCCCCCCTTGCCACTCTACCTATTCTTTCTGTCGGTTTCACGGCTGTCATATTCCTTTAGTGCTGGAAAGGTCAAGTGCTGCTTGCTGCCTGTGAGATCTGAGGGAGCTCAGGGATATTCAGTTGCCTCCCCTCCGCCGCGCTTTGTGGCCGCGATGCTTCTTGCTGCGAGCTCCCCTGCACCGCCACTGGCTAGCAGCGGCTGCAGTGGTAGCAGGACGGGTTGCAGAGGAATGTGTTTATCCCCTGTAGTTAGCTCCCTCCTTTCATGTTCCTGGCTCCACAGAGTTGATCTGTTTTCAACGCACCGCACAGAAAGGGGCCCCATGTTCATGCAGGATAGCAGCAGGGATCAATTCACAATGTTTATGGTCAAGAGAAATGATAAGTAATGAAGACAAGAGGGAGACAGAGACCGAGAGGAAGAGACAGGATGAAAATCAAAGGAAAAACAATGATATACATCTTGTCAAAGTTGAAGTACATTTTCACTCAGCATTTTCTATTCCAGTCCGGTAGTGTTACAGTAGATTTCCCTCAGACAAGCTGTGTTTTTCAAAATAGAGACTTTCATGTGGCCCTCAGATTTCAGAAAGGAAATGGAGAGAGTTTACAAACAGCCGGGATGGGCTTTGTAATAGTTTCCCATGACATCACTACTGATGGGGCCTCAAGGGGCTGTGAACTGAATCCTCTCTGTGGCGTCTGTCTCTCTCGCTCTCTCGCTCGCTCTCTCTCTCTCTCTCTCTCTCCCTCTCTCACACACACACACAAATACACACACACACACACACACACACACACACACACACACACACACACACACACACAGGTATGACCTCATCACCGATACATTCCAGGTTTCATCTTGCTGCCCCACATCCCCACCAAAGTTTCTCAGTCACGTTAACACCTTATCTGCCCCCTCACCTCCCCTTAGTGCCACACCCATCTCAGACTCCATTGTTCCCCATCAGAGAGCTTCAGCTTTCAACAGGGAGATGAGCTAAGTACTGCCGCTGTAAGATTGCAGGCCTGCTGGCTACAACTCTTGTCCTCACACGGGTTTCAACAATCAGTTTCTCTTCTCCACCCACTCAAGACACCCTGCATGCAGCTACTGCTGGGCAAAGGATTATGGGAAAGGCTATTGACATATAAGTGGTTGGACTGGAGTCAAGTGTTGGCTGCTGCAGTGTTAATTTCAGTGATTTAAAAGGGCTGGTTTACTCACCATAGCTCCTCAAGGGCCATTAGAGGTGCTGCTTTCTTTACAGCGTGGTCTAACAATAAAGGGAATGATATCTAGTGTACATAATCTGTAGTCGTTCAATACAGAGCCACACCGTACCATACTACTGCTATTCACAAAATCCACTTTTCCCCTCACCTCAAACCATATTGGATAAAAAATCTTTTTAAATCACTTAAACGCACCATCTCCTGGACTAAAGTAAACTGACTGCATCAATGTGTCTTAAATTTTTGGGAGGGTGAGGACTTAAAGGACCAGTTTACCCAGAAAGGAAATTTAGTCATTGTCTGCTCAGTTGAAACTCCCCTGAAACACAATTAAAGTTTGCAGGGCAACACAAGACACCAGGATAGGGATTATGGTATGACCTGGCTTAGCCCTGTGTGGGTTTTCATGGTTCTCCCTTCATTTTGCATTTTGAGGTGGATTGCTCCTTTAACTTTTATCCTGTGTAAAGAATTTGGAGGATATATGAACAAATTAGAAACCCTCAGCTGTTACTGTAGAGCTGAACTGCTTTACTTGACAAAAGATAACGAAAAAAATAACTCCTTGAAAACCAAGAGTGACCACAAGCTTTTTCTCTGGATGTGAAGAAGAAAAAGACTAAAACACCATACTCAACCTCTTACAAAACTTCTAGGGCATTTAAACAAAAGCAACCAGTAAAGCAGTAATATTATGCCAAGGTCTTGTTTACAAGTCTAAAATATTTCCATGGACAGGGGCATTATCTGTCCTTGCTCTTTTTAGCCAAATAAGAAGATATTCTCATTTGTTGTTATGCAGATATTCTGCCTGTGGCACGTTTAGCACAGCTAGCAGGAGGTGTATACTGGTCTCTCAATCTAGTGTATTGTCCTCTGACTTCATAGAACCATTGTTTACATTTTTCCTTTCCATTTTGCTTATCCACACCTAGTTCTGCCATGAAACTGGGGTCAGTTCAAGGTCCCTCTTACCATCTTTTCATAAGCAGAACAAGACAGAACACCTCAGCTACTGGATTGAATCTGTAGCCTCTCGGGTTCTGGGGCAGTTCTTTCTAACTTCAAGGCCAGTCAACTAAGCACATATTCTCATGGTGCCACATTGATTTTTCACAGCAACTTTTTAAGGTTTTAAGGTACAAGTAAAGTTAGGCAACTAAAACACTTGGTTAAAGTCAGAAAAAGATTGTGATCATGGTGCACTAACAAAAATTTCATCCATAACTGCAAATGTATGAGACTTGATGCAAAAATGGGCTCCTGGTGTCAGAAGAAAATTCTTTACATGCCCATCAAAACCTCCACCTGTTTTCGGTCCTGTCCTATGGTATATGAGTTTTGCTTTACCTATTTTATGCAAAATGCTGCCATTGAATATGAATCAGTAATGCAGAATAGTTGCATATATGAATGGAATATGTAGAGGACAGTGGTGACAAATCAATATGTCATCACTGCTTAGAGTAGTTTAACTTGCTACCCACAGCAAGGGGTCAAAGGTTGAGAGTAAGGACATCACTCAGGAAGCTGTGCTCATGTCCCAGAGCAAGGTGCCTTAACAGGATTAAACAGCATCCTATCAGATCCATTTGGGATAACATCTGTCAACTAAACCCCTTCATTGGCTGGCCTGATAACTGTCCTGCCTCCACTTATCTCAGAAATCAACCCTCTTGTCCCAAGCAGATCAGGAGCAACATGAAAGGATTTGCCTTTGGCACAGTAAGTTGCAGAAGCGGAGTCATCTGAAGGCTATTAAAACAGGCAAAGGGCATGACAGTTTTGTCAGCCACACTATAAAAACACAGGCTTTGTCTCCATGTGGCAGCATATTTTATGCCTTTCATCCACCTGTTGTAGGATAGCACAGTGCATCGCAGGTGCCCGCAGCAGAGCAAGTCACGCTTGGCGGGAAGTAAAAGGCCAGTCAAACGGGATTTAGTGATTCGATGGCCTGTTAAAGGTCAGTGACCAGTGAGAAAGAATTTCACACAATTATTGTAAGCCCTAAAGAACATTGCTGTACTGCACAACAATTTTGGCGTTGTAGCTAAAAACATAACTACAGCCCAAGGGGGATCCTCTTGTGCCAAAAATGACATTTTTATTAGAAGCAGTAAACAAAAAGATATTTGGATACATCATACAATATTTATTTCATTAGAAGTACAACACAGTAAAGTTTCCCACACATTGACCAATGACTCCCCTGAGATGGCAGTTAATCCGCACCCACCCTGGACAGGCATTTGCCCACCCAGACCCTACCCTGTTCAACCCTTGACTCTCGGTCCAAATCTTAGGCTAAAAGCCTCACTTACAGAACAATATAAAAGCTCCAGTGACTATGAATTATCCCTGCTCCAACTGCAGTTAGACATCCTCTACGCCCAGCCCTAAACTCCCACCCTTATCTAACCCACTGCCTTATTCCAGCACCCTCAGATGCAGTTCTAGTCAAATCCTCTGACTCATTCCCTGATCCCCTTTCCCTCCTTTTCTGCCCAATCCCCCTTCTTCTACTGAGTAACTTTAATTGTCCTGGGAAAGTCACGGTTGGTCCGCGGGGCACAAAGCACCAGTTTATAATTAATGTTACAGAGGAGGGATTACAGGAAGCTCTGTGCAGCCTGATCTGAGAAGCTATGACAGGGAGTGTGTGATCTTCCTGCCTGAGCCAGACTCAGTGGGCTTGTGTGCGTGTGTGCGTGTGTGTGTGTGTGTGTGTGTGTGTGTGTGTACGTCTGTGTGTGCAATCCATCAGAACAATGGGGGAGCTCCCTTCCTTGCGGAGGCTAATTTATGCCTTCATCACCCAGGCCATCTGCACCATACACATGCACACATATGGAACATCCTCTCTTTAAACTGCAATGGAATGTGGGCAACAGGTTTCATTCAGACCTGAGAGCGCTGTTTATGTGACTAAAGAACCCAGACGGGGTCTTGTGCTGTTCACCCTTGTCCCTCCCTCTCATGGTTTTAGGTGGGTGGAGCTGAAGGTAAGGGGTTTAAATGCATGAAGCAGAGGAAGAGGGGTGGGACCCGGACTCCTGCCAGGCCAGGTGTGAGGCTGGGGGCTATGCATGTAAAAACATGAAACACTGCACTCCACCACACTGAGTGAGGCATTAATACGCCACTACATATGTACAGGGAACGTTCATTAGACTAACACTCAGTTAATGCATGAGCAAACAAGTGTTCTGCCAGCCTATTTCCATCAAAACTGCTCAAATCATCAACTTTAAGACCTCAGCTCGAGACCTACTGATGGCTGGTTTCTATCAAAATCTAGCTGAATGGATAAGAAGAAACCTGGCTAGATGCAGTTTAAGATAAGAGAGGAAAATAGAAAAGACAGTAGAACTGTGGTGAAAATCAAATTATTCCAATAGGGATGAGGACGGAGACGGAGGAGGAGGATCAAGAATCAGCAGGTTCCTATCAGGTCTTGCCCTCTGGCTCTAAGTCAGGAGCCTGGCTGCCGGTCTTTCATCGTCAACATGCAGGATCAGAGCGTGTCTTACACATCAGCTCCTCTGTGTGTGCTTTCGAGTGTACACACCTGTGTGTGTGTGTAAAGCAAGGGCACATAAGGGCCCAGACTGCCCTCAGGCCCCCCACGCAGATGAGCAGGGGCACAGTAGCGCTTGGCAGAGAAACGAGAGAAGTGTGTTCATGAATATGTGTGTGTCTGTTCTTGCTATTGTGTACTCGGGGGAGAGAGAATACATGTGTTTGTGGTTGAAGGAGGTATGGAGGGAGTGAGTCAGCTAGCCTGGGCCTATTTTGTCTCCCCTCTTCCTCATCTCTCATTTTGTTCCCTCATCCCTGCCTCTGCTACGCTATTTTTTCCATCCTTCTTTCCGCTCACAAACACACACACGCTCGCACGCACACACACGCACACGCATGCACACATACGCACACGCATGCACATACGCACGCACGCAAACACACACATACAAACACACACACACACACACAGCCCCCTGCTGCCTCTGATTCTCAGACAGTAGCAGCCGGGGGCCAGGAGCCTGCTGGTGGAGGCTGCATCGATCTTTTCCCAGCTGTGGAGGCGGCTGCAAACACACACACTGACACACGCACACACATCAGATTCCTAACCTTTAAGTGATCGTGCTGGATATTCGGCTCAGGGTTTGACCTGGCGAGGCACCCTGAAATCTGCCAGGCTTTCTTCAGCTAACCTCTGAAACAATGTCCAGAACCCATGTGGACATCTCACAAACATTTAATAACATAGATGCAAACAGCTAGGAAAATATAGACAAACATGGACAAAGCTTTTACTTTGTCCATTTTGACAAGGCTGTTGTTTTGAATGCAATGTGGTAGACTTTAGAGGGTGCACATCTCTCACTTGTTAAGATGGTGAATAAATATTCAAAAAAATTAAATATTCAATGGGCAAGATGGCCCCAATGCAGGTTTAAATAGGACACACCAAACTAAAGAATCTTGAGTAAATGAGATGGAAATTACAATCATGATGCTTGAATATGTTCTGTAGAAGGCACCTGTATAAAAGAGTATCAGATGAGTGTGTCTGTGCATCTGTGTGTTTGTGCCCTGCCAAATTTGCTGTCAGAAGAGACACTCCATTCAACGAGGCTCCCGAGGTCATCATTTAATCTCTGCAATATGTCCTGAAATGGTTCACTACTTCTCATTTATAGCAAAGAGCATAAGAAAAGGAGGCTTGGGTGGTAAGGGTAGGGGACAGGGGGGTGGGGGTCCTTAATCCTTAGCAAAGCCCCAATCAAAGTGAAAAACATAGATGAGGGAAAAGACAGCGAGAGGTGGGGGTCTTTAGAAAAAAAAGAGAGGAATGGGGGCACTGATGAAAAGCAAAATATGTGACATTCACAGAAAAGGAGGCCCTTGTTGATGAGCGGAACCTTTGAAGAAGAAAGAAAAAGTGGAAAAAGGTTGTGTGTGTGTGTGTGTGTGTGTGTGTGTGTGTGCGCATGTGTGCATGGGGGGGGGTGTTCACTGTATTGAGGCACATTATGTCATGGCAGTCAAAACAGAGTAAAGTTGACAAGACAGGACCCCTGCTGACACTCTCATACACACACACACAACCACCCGTACACACACACGTACACACACATGTACGCACGCACGCATGCACGCACACACATGCACACACACGCACGTAATTATAAGTCTCCCCTCTTACCCCCTTCCTGGCAATGGAGCATGCAGAGTGTGGGAAACAGTGGCTGAGGCACGCGCCAGATAAGATCTTGCCTCTCTGGGCCTCTCTGGAGATGCAAACAGGACCCTGTTGGCACGCATCAGCACGCATGCGCACGCACACGCACACGCACACACACATGCACACACCCCCTTTGACCACCCTAACCCCCTACTGATCCAGTACAGCCATGCCACAGAGCGTGTGTCATCTACTTCCTCTCGTCTTTGTTTATGAAATCACTGACCCCACAGACTGCCCCTCTTAGCCATTGTTTGCCCTTCTAGGGCCACCAATAAACTAATGCTAGTGTAACTCGCTTCAAATAGATGATGTTGTTTTTTGGGACAGACAATACCCCAGCCACTCTTTAACTACTGTTCTGCCACATGAATTTTTACAACTGATGCATCAATGTTTAATCAGGATTTTACTACTTAATAATAATATGTAGTTATGTCAAGCGGTTTCCATATTAGAGGTAGAATTGCCTCCAAAGCTTCACTAAATAAATTTGGGAGGTTGTGAGATGATTACTGGGGTAGGAAAGAAGGTCGGGTTAACAGTTTTGTATTCATTTTTTGTGACTAACAACTCACAAATCATAGATATCTGAAATGTTCCAAGACATTTTTGGCAGTAGACTGTATGGATACGAATGTAATATTTTTTTCTGAAATTTAGCAAATATAGCCAGAGTATGAAGTACAAGATTTCTCTCTGAATTGTAGGAGTACTTAAGTACAGTACTTTCCACCACTGATGATTAGTGGTAGTAATGATAAACTGTTGTACTTCTATGCCAGTTGTTCACACAGAGTGATCCACAAATTTAACATTTGAGGTTTAAACTGTGACCTGCTGTCATTACGACACGCTCATCCAAAATTCAGAGGGAGATGATGAAGTCAGCAATGACTGGTGAGAACACAGCGATGAGAGGACATACTGGTCCTAAGTGGATGAACCCTGTTCCCAGACTTCATCCTAGCAGACGATGAGTAAGATCTGACTGGCAGGCTAGTCTCTTGTTTACCACATCCTCCGTTTTGATCTGTCGTACTTGCATAAAAGTAGGTTGAAAGAATGTGCAAGCTGACACTGATTTTACACCAGATTTTATCTATATTTGAAAGAACTGAAGAGGGACATAAAAGCACTGGGTGTGGTCACACGTTATCTGGGGAACACAGTGTTGATTATGAGCCCATATTTTAAGAGTCAGTAAACAGTGAGGGGATCCTTTGTTAAACTTCTATATTTGTCAGCTTGAAGGTCAGTGCCTGACCATGTTCATCACATTAACTCTTAATCACCATGATACAAGCTATTAGATGATATTTAGTCCACCTGGGACACAAATTTTAAAAACTTATCCTATGAACAGTTTCAATCACTCTTTATCATCATAAAGAATGATAATGACATAGCTAATAAGCAAAATTAGAACAGCTATATCTCAGTGCAATGCCAATTTACTTTAAGATCTATCAGTCAAACAAAGCATACAGTATACGTATTACATGGAGCATTAAAGTTCTATTTTGCAAAGGAGAAGAATCAATAAACTGCGGCAGCTCTACAGAACATACAGTAACATCTTGTTTGTCTATCAAAGTAATTATGTTCGGTATATTTAGTAGATTACAATGAAGAGGTTTTTGTTGTGCTGTTTGTGATGACCACAGCTGTTAAAGATGCATGCAGAAGCAGAGTGAGGATATTCTTAAACAACTGCGAAATGGTATTCTCATGTGCAAGGAATTAATTCTTTAAAAAAAACCCAAAAACTCCACATCCTTACACATAAGTGTGCACACAACCTTGCATAAACACATGCATGTTTACAGTTTCATGCTCACATTTAATGCTTGCATTCCGCCCCCCACTCCAATTATATAAACGTCACAACTGTCCCCATGTACAGATGTAGACATACACACATACTCTACATGCGCACTCACTGTAATCAGCATGCACACACAGTATATCCGCCAGACTGCCCTGCTAAGACTACTTATTCCCTACCCACAAGCCAAATATTTACTCTTTTTCAGATATAGGCTTGAATGGTGGGAGAACATTTCAGTAGTTTGTTTTTGCTGTCTGTCCCTTTCATGCTTAGACACTGCCTACTAAGGCTGTGTTCAGACAGACTTCTTTATTTCAATGGGAATACTTCACTGGCAAAGTGATGGTTAGTACTGGGATGTTCCAGTGTGTGTGTGTATAGTATTTCTAGTTTTCCACTATTTGGTGGTGTGCACCTTTTGGGCTACAAGAGTTTAGGGCACACTAATATGATATGCTGATATCAGGTGGAAGTAAATTATTTAAATCATTATCCTCCCAAAATATTAAGCTGCAGTCTACATATAATGATAACTGATAACTTGTGAAATCGAGAGGTGTTTTAATAAACTTACTGTGATAATTCTGTTGATGCTTCATGTGTTATTTACAGTAAATAAACAAACTCTACCAGTTTTTGTTTATCTTGTATTAGTACCTGATATAACAAATACCCTGGAGAAATATTTAAATTGAACTGCAAAACAATTATGAACATTTATAGGCACTAAAAGTTGTGTAACTTAACCTAACTACAACAGCCATGAGTGTATACAGCTGCAGTAAAACCCAAGGGGAAAAATCAGTCTGTCACTACCTGCACTGCTTAAAATTAAACTTTGACACAGGGTACTCAAGTGAGTTTGTAACGCTATTTAAGGTTGTCATGCTTTCATTTATGTGCCTGGCAGCTAGCTTGGTAACATTTAAAAACTGAGTAGGCAGAAGGAAGCGAAAGCCTTTGTCACTGTTGGATTCAATGTTCGGGCATATGGCTATTTCCTGGAAACAGTATGTACCAGTGTAAAAACTGATTTGAATCAAACTCACTATAACAACAGTAGAAAAGATTAGTTGGTTTCATTTTGAGCCAGCACCGATCGAGATGCCACTCTCGCAAAAAAAAAAAGAGCATGGTCAGCAATGTGACTTCATGTAAGAAAACACTGCAATGGTCAACGAAAGGCATGCGAGCACAATAAAGGACTAGTTTTTGTCTAAATTATACTCACTTTAATGTGGGCAGTTAGGGTGTCATCTTACTACCAATGGTCTTAGGTCTGCATGTCAAGATCTTCAAGAGCTGAGTGGATCTGAATAAATCTGTATCAGTAGTCCACATTAGCTCTGATCAAGTACTGTGTCATAACCTCCACAGGAAAGAAACGCAGCCTCCTATGGACGCTATGTAAAGCAGTTCCGTATGTGAAAGATTACAGGCAAAGATGTTGATTTGGTTGAAAAAATATCCCTTTCCTTCTCATCACCGAGTGGGTTACAGAATGTTTATTGTTGATGCAGGAGGTGAAAATGAGACTTTCAATTATTTGTATAAATACTGTATTCTTTCACCCATTGAAAACATTATTTTTGGAATTAGTCTCTATGACTTTATATCCGTTCTTACGACATTGCCAGTGTTGTTTGTGTCTGTCTATTAGGGTCCGTCCGGGTCTATTGCGTTTTGGACTGGATCTAATTGGGTCTAAATATCCTTGAATGAATTCAGATTTGGCCTGATGTGCTTGGGCTCCTCTCTGATCATGTATATCAGTTCTGAAAATTAATGTATGCACAGGTTTCCCCTGGTCAGTTTCAGATGAAGTCCAACATCTTGAACTGAACGTAACAAAGGCTAATAAAACTAAGAAATTAGCAGCTACATGGAACAGCAGCATAAACCACTTAAAACTCTTCTGGCATTGCTGAGACTCCAGGGTTCTTTCTTGAGGACAGAAATTTTCACGTAACCAAATACAAAATTTGTCAGATCAAGATTATGTACTTCACCAGCTTCATCATGTAAAAGTCAGACTGATACAAATCATATACTCCGAATTTCAGTTGACAAGATTTATTAGATCATCTAGGACTATAAAAATGAAAACCTTACTGTGAAGATTTAGACTATCTGCACTTACTTCACTTACTACATATATTTTACATTGCCATTTTGCCCAGTTCTTTTTGCACCCCAACCTATGCATATATGCATGTATCTATCTGGGGTAGGGGGGCAGGAAGGCTAAATTGGGGGATAGACACAAACTCGCACCGCCCTCTCTCTAGGCCCCTGTATGTTAATTGGGCCTTCACATCAAACAGACTTTATTAGCAGGACTTCAGGAACTGCTAATCTCCTGCCTTCGCACACAAGGGGAGGACGGTTTTGTGGTGCACGGCTTCCACCATGCTGAACAAAACATCTCGAAGAAACATCAAAGGCCTCCTCATCTGCGTTCCTTGAACTAAGGAGTCATAAGCGAATGCATATGGTATTCCCTCCCCTCCGCTGTGCCATAGCCATGTACTCATGAGGACAGCTGACCAGGACAGAAACAAATGAGCGCTTTGGCTTCCTCTAAAGACGAGAGGCATCAGTGGGAAACAGACGCTACTCAGCTCCAACGGTGCCACCATGATGGCCTGACTCACTGTTTGGGAGTGGCGCCATCATGCAAACATTAGAAATTCACTGACATACATATTAAGTTACAGGCACCAACACAGGCAAAATGACACACAGAACTGATTTATTTGACAAATAAATGTGTTTATGTGATACATTTAGAGTCCCTTTTCTTTTATGATGTTCAAGTGTCTGTCATGGAAAACAATAAAATCCTCATCAAAAATGAATCCCTGCTTTGATCCCTGGCATCCAAACATACAGGGGATTTCTGAGACTAGCCTCCGGCTCCTATAAATAAGCCCACCTCTATCATATCATTCATTCTCTTTTATTAGTACGCTAAGCTGTTCGGCAGCTGTGCTCCTGAAGCCTCCATTGACAAAAACACACACACGCACGCAAAACTGGCAAAGGATGAGAGGCATTCGACTATCAAACCACGCCTAGACCAGCTTGTGCCACACTGTCACACACAAAAATGTTTTCTCTCTCTCTCTCACACACACACACACACACACACACACACACACACACACACACACACACACACACACACACACACACACACACACACACACACACACACCTAAGCTCCTGTGTTTATTCCCACCCATCCCTTCCTATCTCAACTGACCTGGCTCATCAGTCCAGCTGACCTCTCCAGCCTCAGACACACACACACACACATACACACAGACACACTGAGGATGTGCTGACAGGGAAGAGACTGCCAGCTCTTAATTAGCAGGAAGTTGTGGTGTCAAGGTGTCACAGGCATGTAGTGCGGAATCGCAGGGCTGGTCCGTCCCCCTATCGATTCCCTCCGGGATTGCTTTGTCGTGGCTTCCCCAGGATCAAATGCCTGCCCGCTGCTTGTTGCCTGGACAGCAGCCGTTTTCCTCCCCGCTGTGTTTGGATTCTCTCATAAATGAGAAACACAGCAGTTTAGAGACTTAGATGTTCTAATTTTGGCCCCCAACTCAGAAGCAGGAAGACGATGGAGGTGGTGGCGGTGGTGGGAGGGGAGACATCCTAATTGCCAATTTGGGATCCTCCATAGTGGATGGGCAGTCGAGTAACAAATTATTTGGCCTGCCTTCAATCTTCCTATCTTCTCCTTATGCCACCTTCTTCCACCCCGGGTTTCTCTTGCAACCATTTCTTTTCTGTCAGGTCTTTAACTCCAGCACTTGCACATACACACACACACACACACACACACACACACACACAAACCACACACACACATTCTCAATCATGAGTGTGTTCGGATGGGCTGCGTGTCTGTTGGCGGGGGCCAGCCGGCACAGCTTTTCGGAGCAACTCTTCCCAGGCCGCGTTGTAATTGTCAAGGAGGGCGACCTTGGCTTCCTTTTAAAACCCCACCAAGCAGAACATTTATTTAAGGAAGCACTGGAAGCTGGGACGGGGAGGAGGGGGGGGGGGTAAGAGAAGGGGGTGGGGGGGCAATAGGACAGACCCACAGCCTCAACATCAAAGACCAATCTAGACACATAGGACAGAAGGGAGAGAGAAAGTGACAGGAAATGAGAGAAGGAGAACCACAAGACCACATTCCTAATCTTTTTTGCTTTCTGGATTGTTATTATATATTTTATGGAGATTTGCTTTGCCTGTCTTGCTTTTCCAATATCAATATTGTCCTTTCTTGCTCATAATAAACTGAACTGAATTGATTGCCACACAGAAGAATAAAGGAATAAGATGGTTTTAGTGTGCTGTCGCATGACTGTATTTAAAAGGGACTATAGAAGAAAGAACACAGGGAAACCCATTCAATTAGTCTTTTAGAGTCAAGAAGGCAAAGAGGTTTGTGCAGACAAGACAATTTGTATATTACGTCTCTGTTAAGCTGATGATCATCAGTAAAGTAGAGTTACTGAGGCAGTGTGCTACATCTCAGTCGAATTAGGTGCATTAGACTGAAAAAGAATAGCTGATAACCCACGAAAACAAATCCAGAAGGGTCATTTGCTTCTAAGTTGTGCTACTCTACAAGTACAAGATGAGTGTCCTTTGTGGTTTTAAGAAATAGCACATGTTAGAGACAGAGGATAATGGACGTGTTCTCACTTATTTATGGTAATTATACAATGACTACACAGTTAATTTGACAGAAATTTATTGATGTCTAAATGTTATTTAAGGCATCTTTAATAATGGCAGTTTCAGTGCAATCACAACACATTAACCTGCCGGTCCCTGCAGCATTAACATAGATGGCCATGCAGAAAGATTCAAAGTGTGATTAAAGAGCCTGCAACAGGCCGGCACCAAAACCCCCACGGGTGCAGGTCAGTAAAACAGATGACTGTCCTCAGGATCGGGGAGGTCGTCTCTCTACCCGCCAGTTTGTGTGTCACTGACTGGCTCCGTCTGACAAGTTAAACGTGGCAAAGAAAGGGTTAAAACACTGGTGCATTGGTGCATGAGGCAAACACATGTTGAAAAACACACAGGGCACATGTGAACACAGACACACACTCCCTGCCTTCCCTAACTCCATAAGGGTGGAACCTTCCCCCCTCTCTCTCTCTCTCACTCTCTCTCTCTCCCTCTCCCTCCTTTCCATGAGCGCCGGTGCTCGGTCGGCCGCAGGGCTGAGGAATGTGTGAGAGCCATGTGTCAAATCCCCAGACTGTGGGAAAGTGCTGCTCTCTGCTGAACTCCCTCCTCCCTCCCTCTCTCCTACCCTCCATGCCTCCCTCCCTCGCTCTCTCATTTCGTTGGACTGCTCTCCAGGCGAGCGCCCTGCCCTGATCCAACCGCGTGCAAAAGTGTGTGTCTGTGTGTGTGTGTGTGCCTGCCTGCCTGCCTGCCTGCCTGCCTTGCAGCACACAGGAAGTGAGCGGAGAGCGTCAGCCAGCAGAGCTCCGCCTGGAACTGCCGCTTCCTGCAGACAGTTTCTATGCCAACACCAAGCCCTCCACAACACACATGCCCACATTCACACTCACAAAGGCAACCTCCTCAACTTGTCAGGAACAGCCAAGGCGCCCCTAGATGGAGGGAGGCTGCTCTTTCCCTCTCTTTCTCTGTATGTTTATCTCTGTATCCCATTCCCCTCTCTCTGCCTCTTCCTCTTGAACACAAACACTGACATCTTTCTCTCTCTGTGTACACTGCTCTCATCGCTTTGAGGATTTGAGTTTCTCTGATGCTTGCCAACGGCCCAGATACTTGCTACAAATAACAAATTATTCAGCATAAAACTATAAATCTCCCTAACAGCAAGTGCGCACATCCGCCAGTCTCTTAGGAGAACATTCACTTTGTAAACATAAAATTTGCGCGTATGCTCACACACTCCCAGCTTCTGGCACTCCTAGTCTGCTACATTCTGGCTTTTCACAATGCAGGTTTGGTAATTCCCTTGTTGTTGTCTTGCTTCTGAATCTATATTGATATTTTCTGGAAGGATATAGAATTTCTTCAGTTATTCCTGTTTTTTGGTATGTGGGTTGAGGAAATAAATTCTCATTTTTACTCATTTGTGAGCAGTGTGAACACAGATTGCCTCCCCTGGAGAGAAAGATTTTTCAGTTCATGTTCACATCTGCAAACAATCGAGGTGTTTCTTAGTTTGTTTGGGGTTTTTTGCACGTTTGTTTGACTGTGTTTTTGTCTCTTTTTCTGGTCAGCAGGTTTTACGGAAAGATGTGTCTGTCAATCATCGCAAGCTCCCCTGCAATGGGACCTAAAAATACACTCTCTACACCTGCCATGCTTCACCCAGCCTACCCAAATGTCATAAAACATGTCTACTGAGAGACCCTCTCTCTGACAGACTGTACTGATGACATAAGCAGTCCTCAGCCCTTCTTATCCGTCCTCCAGCTGAAGGAAGACGAGCAGAGCGGCTGTTTCCTGTCAATGACATCAAGAATGTCGCAAAATAAAGCTGAACTCGGGTCAGTTCCCACCCCAACCCCTTAGATCTTTCCCTACTTGCCTGAGGTGACCCCAAACTATCAGTGCTCTCCAGTCTCTACTCCTTTTCAGCAGCCTACAGACCAGATATAATGCATTAAGCCCGTCTGTCTTATATCTGTAAGATTTTGTGTAATAGTGTTTTGGTTTTTTTTTGTCTGTTCCCCTACAGTGACTTTTAAGTTTGTGCTCATTCTATTTGTAATAGCATATCTATTTGGGGACAAAAAGACAGCTGTTTCTCTGTTAAGCTGCGAAGGATGTGCCCACTCTCTAAAGCCTGGTTTCCGGAACACAATAAATCAAACACACCATCAAGCAGATGAAATATTGGTCAGCATATTCAGGCATTTTAATGGAGACAGTTGCCTTACTATGTCTGCACAATACCATGCCTGAGCACTCACCCAGTCACTTGCGCACAGACACTGACAGCTACCCTGAGTGTGAGCCAGGCGCCAAGAGCAGATTCACAATTCGTCCAAATCTCGCTGCTCCACATCAATGCAAAGGCTGCGCCAAATACCCCCACAGAAATAAAATACAAATATCCCTGGGAGAGAAAGAGGGGAGACAGGAGGAAGAATAATGTGTGTGTGTGTGTGTGTGTGTGCGAGGGTTTGTGTATGTGTGTGTGTGTGTGTGTGTGTATATACAATATACCACTTCAAGTCCAAGGATGGGTGCAATTTAACTGAACCAGTGGGGAGGATAAGTGGCCAAGGGTTTCATACACACCAATACACACTCACACACACACACACACACACACACACACACACACAAACATACACACACACACACACACACACACACACGATCCTGGCACTCTTTGCTGGTTGAATAAGCAGTCTCTGTGCCATATTGGTCTGGGCCTCCCCCTCCTGTGTTAGACCTTGTAAGCCTGCCAGCCCTCAGTCTCATTCCCACACTCCCATATCTGGCTCTGTGGCTGGCGCTGGGATTCCCCCTCATCATAGACACACACTCATACACATACACAAACCCTTCCATCACAAACAACTCAGGGTGGTCATTCCCCTTTTTATTTGACCCTTTTCTTCACCCACTCATTCCTAACTGTGATCACCCGTCTCTCCAGTCTTTTCCCACACACAAAGTCTCATCCCACTACTCTGTCTCTTTGTTTGAGCTATACATTTGTGTTTCAGGGGAAAAGGTAATATAGATGGAGTTATGAGTTTTTTGCGGTTCTTTGATATGAATGTGTTTGCTCTTCAGAGATGATGTTGATTTACCTTACCTTGTGTGTCCACGGTGGTGCGAGTGTATAATTTTGATGAAGCAGCACATAGTTGAAATTAAGTGTATCCAGGACCAGCACAACCACTACAAACAGTCACCTGTACTGTTATTCCTTGAAAATTACAACATGCAGACTTTTACAGATTTTACCAGTGTTTTTTTATACATACTTTTTTTTCTTTGATGACAAGCACTAAATACAGTGGAAATTTTATAATGCACTTCTCTAAGATCAACTGTTAAACAGTAGCATGGCAGGTACTTCCTCTTTGATCCTCTGTTTATGAAATTTAGGCTTCTGCTGGGTTTTGTTTGTTTTTCTTTAATTTCACTATAGTGACTATCAGTGGTTGTGTTAGTCAGCTATTTTTTTTCTTCTTCCTCTTCTGGAGGGTTTTCCTAAGAAAGAAATTCACTGGGTGGTCAGGACAGCAAATACAAAGGCTTTCTTATAAAAAAGAGGATATGGCCCACTCAGTGGTAAAAGCAACAAAACTGACATTTTTATAAATGTGTAATGATGTATCACTTGTCAGAGAAAATGACTGTCACTGTGGTTCATCTGTTACCTCTGAGAGATCTATTATTGATATAAATTGACTCTATAAGTCCCAGCAGCACAACCTAATCATATGTCCAGACATTTGTGTCTAAAATGCACTAAAAATCTCAAGTGAAAGCATCAACCAACAACACCCTGGGCAGGTTGCCAGTCCATCACAGGGATAACTTACAATTCACGCTCACATTTACACCTATGGGCAGTTTTGAGTCACCAGTTAATCTAATCTACATGAGGAAACTGGAGCAGTCAAGGGAAACCCACGCACACAGAGGGACAGCATGCAAACTCCATACAGAACGGCCCCAGCTGGCCGGTCAGGAGGTCCAAACTCACAACATCCTCGCTGTTTGGCAATGAAGCAACACTGAAGACCTAAAAAAATCTGTGGCATCGTGTTTTCTTCTGCTTTGCATTTCAGTGACGTGACTAGACCATCAAGGTCCCGGTACAAGAATTAAGAATATTTTTGAAATTCAAGTGAATTGCTGTGACTTTTTGAATACTTTGATTTTTGCTTTCTGGTGCATCCTTTATATACAATATCAGTGTTATGTAGTTATTAGGCATTTGCTTAGTTAGAGGGTTAATGGCCATGGTGAATAATTGCATGATTCATTTCCTTCTACTACCTCAACTCCTGTACTGTGTTCAATAAGTGATAAGACATTATACATCCAAAAAAACCACTGTATGACTAGATGGCTAATTCCGCTCATGACGACCACTGCTGGTCTTACTGGCAATGAAGCCAAATGCTTGTTAGTCAGTCTGTTTGAGACATGTTTGTGGTTTTGAGAATGATCAAGAAATGCAGACTACGTGTGTGGGTTACTGTTCCTTACTTATGCTATCCCAAAATTGAAGGAGGCTGTCATGGTTACACAGGAGGCTGATGGAATTTGATTTAATCTTTTCTGGGAAAAAGAAAAAAAAATAGAAACGTACAAACATGTCTGTATCTACATATTTGTAGAATTGTATTATATACATGACCCTTTAAAGACAACCTCCTGTGTACTAAACAATAAAAATAATCATGTATAAAGGATAAAACTTGCAATGCAGGCTCCATCTAAATCCACTTACCCATCCTGCTAGAGGAAGCCCGGCTTTATAGTACTGTCAGGGTCAAAAGAGAGCAGATGATTTACAACTGGCAAAAGGCTGGACATACTCAAACACCAGTAAATGATCTACAGAACAGAGCTTAAACAATTTTTGTTTCCCCTGCTATCCATTAATTGGATATTAAATCATTACATCATGAAATAGCTGAGGTATTTCAACGTAAAACTCTACATTGGGGAGGCAGGTGAAGTCTCCGTGGGCAGAATCTTTTTTCTTTGAGTTGAGGTCACACCAGTTATGTCACAAGGAGGTCAAGGAAACATGAGAGTTATAGCTGGTAATGCACTGTTTAATATGGTTTGAAGTTACCACTATAATGTTCAAGCTACAACACTGATTTAGTTGTGATCTGGATTCTGAGCAATGATAGTATTCATTGAAATAGTTACTGCGCAGTTTAAACTGAACCGACATATTAGACTTTGCAAGTGGAAACGTCTTACAATTTAAGAGGGGTAAAAAGGCAGAAAAGTGAAGAGGAGGTGGCACTGAAGGGAGCAGGAGGAGTGGGTGGGGAGAAGCAGAGGGGGGAGGAGGTGCTGGAGAAGGGTAAGGGAGGGACCGTGGTCATCTTATCAGGGCTGTTAACTGTGAGTGATCTAAGTGGGGTGAAGAGAGGAGAGGAGGGCCTCTGTTGTGCCCTGTGATCCAAGACTGTGCTTTATGGCATGCTTCTGATCTCTATCAGTGTGGGAAAAGACTGGGAGGTCAGAGGAACTGTGCTTACGTGTACGTGTGTGTGTGTGTGTCTGCGCACAAGTTTGTTTGGTTTGCGTGCTGTTTCTGCCACTAAAGCAATCAAGAGGGCAGAGCCTTGTATGTTTAGAGCGTGCGTGTGCGTGTGTCTGTGTATGTCTGTGTGTGCATCCGTGCATGTGTGCGTGCGTGCACACGCACCTGGCTGCTGTGAAGCCTGATATGGACGATAAACATAATCCAACAGCAGGAAGGCAGGTTCAGCCACAGTCAACAATAACAGAACTTTGACCCTTTACAAATCTAACCATTTAATTCACACACACTCGCACAGCACTGATATCAGCCGGTAGAGTGAAAAATGCTACCGTGTGTCGCAATTAAATCTAACGTCACTGCCATTCCATCGCTTAAAATGCTGAAACACATATTGCACCAGTCATATGAACGCCTTGTCAACCAGATGGCTGTAAAACAGACTAATCACTCATTAGTAATGTCCTGTGCTGAGGGCTCAAGAGTATTAGTGATCCTTCATGCATGCTGGCTTTAACTGCTGTCAAAGGACGCTCACACTGCATGATTTCATTGAGCGAGGCCTCCTAAAGGCAACAAAACTGTGAGTGCATGAGTGCGCACATGCACCCACCCACTTACCCACCCAGCCATCCAGCACCCGCTCCTCTCTATATGCCAGCTGAGTGATGCAGACGCTGGTGTGCTTTAATAAACCTGCAGTATGATCGTGAGGTGATGAGGCCACAGCTAAATCGGTGGCAGGTTTAGCTATTAGTTGAGTCACGGATGAGTTCATAAGAGAGGGGCGCTCCAGGGGGTCACTGGGTAAATCATGCTCCATTTCACCAATGCATTTGGATGTACTTACACACACACACACACACACACGCACACACGCACACACGCACTCACACACTCACACACTCACACACTCACACAGACGCCACACAAGCCCAGACTCATGCAGACACCAGACTCCACGGTGACACACCAGGGCCACTGTGAGTCACCTGGGCAGCCTGGCAGACAACCAGCCAAAGGCAAGGCGACACGAGATGTGTTTGTGTGTGTGTCTGTGAATGTGTGTGTGCTGCATTTCTGGCTCCAGTGATATCATCATTCGGAGACAGCGAGGGCCGAGCCGTCTGATGGACGGCACACTCCACTCCCCTTCTGATCTGGCCACCTCTCACCCAAAATGACCATCATCACACTGCTTCATAAAATAAAGCCAGAACAAAGAAATGGATGACGGGAGGCAGGGAGGGTGTAGCAGGGGAGAAAAGGAAGGTATGGATGGTGTGTAAGCAGCTGGGTCATGGCCTTGTGTTACGCCAGCCTCCAGACATGTCACTGGGGAGGAGACCTGGCCTACGTTTGGCAATCAGCAGCCACTTACACACTAAACTAGGAGTGGACACGGACATTAAACAGCCATTACATCAATAGTACGGATGGGCCTCACTTTAAAGGTGTACTTATCATCTGCTTTATGACCAACCATAACCGCAATGAATAGCAGCCCTAGTAAATTCTGATTTCTCAGTCTCTTGTAAAGAGGGATGCAAAAATAAGACACAAGAAACTGCCTTCAGGGTCATCTGTGGGAATCTTAATTTAGTACAAAAAGCAAAGCCACAAAAAAATGTGCATAAGCAGGGCTGAAAGCCTATGATGCTGCACATTGTGTTTTAGCATTAAAACATTATTCACATTAACTTAAACATCATGATAAATAAACTATGGCTTAGCTGACAGGCAGAATCAGCACTGTATTTTCAAAGGTTTCACATTATAGCTCCTTGCCATCAGTTGCTGCATGAATAATAAACATGACTCTTCGGTGTGAGCAGGAGGAAGCCTTGGACTAATTGTTACCAAGTGTTAAAATGTCTCAGCTAGATGCAGAGAAATCTTGGAATTCTGGAATTTCTAACTTTTCAACATGACTGAAATGCAGCATTGTGTGAGGGCTGAGCCATATTTAGGTGAGGTTTGGCTTTTGCAGGTGCACCTCATTACCTTGATTTACACCACAACTCCTTCCAGCCCTATTTCAAACATGCTATACACGTCTGCCTGTCACAGGATTTTATGTGTTAAGCATTATAATTAGGAGATGCCAAATGGCAAGGTTGGGAGGTGGCTGTGCAACACCCTGACCAGGCATTAGAAAAGTCACTATGCCAGAAAAATGGATTTCCTTACTCATACTCAATTAGTATTTCACTAAGCAATGTTTTAGCCAGTACTTTAATTTGTGTTATCACCAGATAGTCACAGGTCTTTCTAGACTGTTCTAGCTGAGACATCTTTTCTTCTATTTTTAATGTCATAATAATGATGCACATACTCTAAACCAGAAAAATCTCGATTGGTAACTTAATTTTACATCACAAGGTTTAATTTTAAAATTTTTATAATAAGATATAAACATATACCCACCCCTCCCTCCCTTCAAATCTGGCAGCTTGATTTGATGGGAGGCTTGGATAAATGAATTAAACCTTTAATTGGTTTAAAGTTGTGAATGATTCCTCTTCATGCAACTGTATTGTGACTTTTTCTATTTCTATTTTAACTGCTGTATGGAATGCATAGAAAATGAAACAGAACCAAGAGCTCTGCATGAAATCATACTAGCCATGTTTCCCACAGCCATTTGTCACACACACCTGGACCCTGCATAATACATGCTGACATGAAAGTGGATTATGATAGTCCTCTTACTGCTTGACATTTAAATTTGTAAAATTTCAGTTACAAACCATATTGTTTGAGAGGGCCTTGTGGTGATATTACTTCTCCACCCTCATCTCAGCCCTGCGACTCGCCTGCCCGTATTACAACATCCAGCCACATGACCAGAACTTATTGCCTTTGGCCACTACTGCACTAAACCTCATATGAGCCTAGCCAGGGAAAGACCATAAAGTAGCCAAACAGGTCACAGGACTTGGCTCATCATCTCAACGCTCATTATCACTGTCACACAGTGAAAATGAGCATCACATTACCATGAAATGTTGGTCAGCTGATGCATCGTTGCTGTCTGAGTTTGCTGAATAGAGAATGGCTCAAATAAATTCTTGCCTTCATCATGGAATTTCCATATACATAAGATAGTGTGTCCCTGGGCTTAAGATGTTTTAATGTGTTTCACACTTTGAGGGTAAAGGAAACAGTTCTTGTTACAGCTTCCTTTTCTGAACAGTAGCACCGATCCTTCCTGCTGAGACTTGTACAACTCAATAGTGCCACTGTGCTGCCCAGGGAGGGCAGATACAGTAGGTGGCTGTTTGCACTTCTGTCCTCGCCCAAATTTACAGTCATCATCTCACACTGAAAATTAGTTCAGAAGACCATATCAAAACAACACCTAATGTTCTTCTTTTCCAAAGGTGAGATGACTTTAGCCAGAAATTTACAAATAAATATAAAGTCAGTTGAGAGGCACTGGACCAAATGGTGAGAGGTTCTGCCACAACATGCAAGGTGAGGGTTGTATGTGTCAACACTGTTAACACTCAATACCGAAGGAAAACTGTGCTAGAGTAGCCTTCCATGTTTTCCATTCTTTCACCTTTATTTAGGTCGAATTTTTTTAGAAGATGCAAATCCTCATTACAAAATTTCATATGTAAAATTATGGTAGTGAAAGACCAGCCAAAGCCAGACTGAACAGAAAAATGCAACATTTCACAATCCTTGGATTTAAATGCAAAGATGTCCCAATTTTGGAGGCAAATCATCAAGATGTACAAGTTAGCTCATATCTATATTTTAGTTCTACTGTCATAAATCGTTCACTTTCCTTCGGCCCAACAACTTTGTTTAAAATACCTTGTGGGAGCTCTGTATAGTGACAGCATAGATCAAACACAATGAGCAATTTCTAACCATTTCTGTGAAAACTCGTGAAATAGAAGTTGAACCCACTGCCAGTGGTGATCTGTAAGACACCAGCATAATAATACCTGTATGCATTAAACATAGGGGTGGGCACAGCTTGGAGGTGCTAGTATTAGCCTGATGATGTCTGTGGGTCGTATAGCTTTTGCTGTAAAAATACCTCTGTTGGGCACACTGCTAGTTACCCCTCTTCTTCTTTTTATGGAAGTTATCTGTTAATGTGTGAGTTCAGTGATTGTGATTAACTTTAACTGTTGACCGCATCACTGTGCAAATGTCTTCTGACTATTAATGGTATCTGAATACAGAATTAGTTCAGGTGATGTGGCTTTTAAGCTCACCAACTGCAGTTCAAAGCAGGACTACACTATATCAGATGAAAAAGACTTGGACACTAAGTTCAAACACAACAATTTCTCCAACATGCTCAACATTTGTCATCAATTGATCAAAAGGCTGAACAACTCCCAACATACACATGTAAAAATCAAAGCCCACTTCTTCATTAAAGCTCATTTTCTCGCCAGCATTCAAATCCATGTAAACATCAACCTAAAGAATACTTGTTAAGACACAATAACTCAAAGCCTGAACAGTCAGGCCTTTACAGCACTAGCGGCAACAGTTGATCAAACATCAAACGATCCCCTCTGACATCCACCACCCTCAGTCCATGTTGGTTAGAGTTTACTGTCTCCATCTAAAATCTTCTCAGACAAAAGAGCTTTGCCTCTTATTGTGAGAGTGACAGAGAGGATGGAGATGGCAAACACCTCAGGGAGCACATCGGCTCATGTCCCGTGTTTGCCCTTCATAGTGGGAGCTGCCGGCAAAGCAGATTTGAAGAGGGATTGAGGTCGTTCTCAAGTGGGTTGGGGGTAACCCGAGGCCTCTGTGCCGGGACAGAGACAGAGTACAGGCACGAATTGAGGGGACAGCAGCTTACATCAAAACAGAGAATGCTATCCATCTGAGGTAATCAAGGAGGGTGAGATTAGATGTGTCCTGACTGTGTGTGTGTGTGTGTGTGTGCGGTAGTGTGTGTGTCAGACCCCCACTCCTGAACTACACAGGCTGAAACACTGCACTTAGCTAATTCCAACAGTCGAAAGCACTCCCTGCTAAAAAGGGGCACAGAGCCCTTTTAAAAAGGCAGCAGTTGCGCTGATCCCATATATGTTCTCTGTACTGGACTGTATTGTAGACATTTACATGCAAATATCTGCTAAATCCAGCTCTGTCCGAGGCTGACAGACCTTTTTCGGCTCTGTGAAATGACAGAACACGGAAGGTGACCAGCGCAGCGACAAAGGGTTTTAAACAGCACAAGCCAAATCCAGCTAACACTTCTGAATTGAACAAGGTCTATAATAAGAGCAGCTGTGATTTTTCTCACACTATCTGCCTGACAATCCTTACACTTTATACTTCTTTCAAATTTAACATTTTTGCCACCTCAGAGTATTGAATCCTAGTTGTGTATTTACCAAACAAGTATTATTTCACACTTTGATATTGAAATGAATAAATCACAAGCACAGAAACAAAACTGACCTAACCTAGCGCTATATCTTAAATGATTTCACTACCCAATAGAAAAAAAAAATTCAAAAAGGTGTTCAGCTGAAGTGGCTCCTAAATTTACCATAAAGAAAGATTAAAAAAAATAAATGTCTTTTCCCTTCCTATACCTTTAATGATGCCTCCTTGTTATCTAGCTCTGCCTCTCAGGGATGTGCTTGCCTCTCAGCCTTTGAAACTAGTTGCATTGTTTCAGGCAAGGTTCATGCTGAGGTTATGGGTAATTGCAATAGCTGTTTTACATTTCAATCGGTGGTATAATCTCCAAGTCCCCATCTTCACCAACACAAAAACACTGATATCCCCCTAATTCAGCCATTTAGATGAGATAATGAAGGGACTGGTGTAAAGTTTTCTATATAGCATGAGCAGCTCTACTATTTCTGACAATGCTTTACATGTTGTTTTTTAGATACAAATGTATAACTTAAGATACTGTTTGATGATTTTTCTATTTTTGATTGTTGCGCTAGTCTCATTTCCATTGCGTTTCCTTCTTTTGAAATTGCATCACCGGGAATAATTTTTTTTGTTCATTATTTCCGAGACGTCTTTTTTCCACACTCACAAACTCAGTGAAGCCCACAAAAGAACAAGGTTTGTGCGTGTGTTTTCATGTCAGTTTCCTTATATGATGTTCATTTGACACAAGGGTTTTCCTGTCAGTTCCTCTCAATGGGTGACCACTTCTCATGAGGCAGAATAGGCACTGTCTGACATGGCCCTTGATGCTGAAGGACCCCGAGGTAAATTGGCTGGTCCTCCATTGCTCATGTTAGAAGTTTTATTTTTGTTTGTGGCTGGAGGAGGGTGGTTCACTTTGAGATTCCTAAAGAACGAACACTTAACAAAGCCTCCTTCTCCTCTCTGGTCTATCAGAGAGTTTCCTTCCAATAATGACTTTGTCCCCCTCCACCTCACGCCACAATAAAAACCCTCCAAGACATAACTGGGGGCCCGGGTGAATTAGCATGGCTACAATGGACAGTGGGCACATTGGTCGGACCGCTGCACTTTACAGTCTATCAGGCCCAACCAGCGGGGCAACCGCTCCTCCTAAAGACCCTCCTCTTTACATTTCTATGGAGCAACTCATTAGCTAAGTAGAATCCCCTCTTTCTTACTGCATATTGCCTCTTTGTCCAAGGGCCAGTCTTTGTCTCATCTAAATGATCCCACACAAGACCCATTTTCTGGTTAATACATATTTACAGCCATGTAAGGTTTTTGTGGGCATCCTGTAGTTTTATTTTGCTGACCATCATTCTAGACACCATAAACCCATTACCAAGCTGTTTAGAGTAATTGTTTGACGGTATAGTAGTTCTATTTGCAGACCCCAATGTGTCAGCATCTTTAGAGTGGGCAGATGGCTAGACAACACATGCTGGGGATTCCCAGGGACAACCTGATGCATTTTTGGTACTTGTCTAGTGCAGTCCTTAGGGATAAGTTAAGGATTTAAAAGGTCTAGCTATGCATATGATGCAAATGATCAGAAGACAAGCCCTACAACGCACCTGTAGATATTTAAGTAGTCATGGATCTCCATGATGCAAGTCAGAGATTTTTTAATGTAGAAATCGACCCTGTCAGGTTTGTGTGTGTGTGTGTGTGTGTGTGTGTGTGTGTGTGTGTGTGTGGTAGCGGGGTGTGTGTGTGTGTTTACAGTAGTCTCCTGGGGGGTAGGATCACCTGATGTCCTCAGTGAATTAAAGGGGCCAGCTGTGATACCGCCTGAAAGGAACATGGAGGCAGACAAAAGGAGAGATCCCTATGCTCCCCCGAAAGACAAAAGAGACAGAGACAAGAGGCTGAAACCACACAATCATCTCACCATCTACAATGGCCAGGCTCCTGTAACAGGCAGGATCAGGGGGATTGGCGAAGGACTAAGCCAGCCATGGCCACAGGTTGCGGTGCAAGCCATTAATTCCACTCTGCTTAGCACACAATTTCACTCTCATGCAGCAGCTCAAAGCTTCCCGATAAGAAGAGGGCTGTTTCCAAAACCAAGATTAAAAGGTGAGCCTATAAAGACTCCATGAAGAAGAGCACTGAGCAGATGTTCATAGACCAAAGAACTGAGAACAGAGGAGGCCAATTATGAGAAAAAGTAAACTGTGGAAAGATGGAGTCAAACACAGTGGTGATTCACATCATTGCAATATCAACTGTGGCTGGAATTAGCCACTGATTCACAACTTACTGATTGACTATACCAGTAAAGCAATTTGTCAGCACATGCAGGGTTTTTCAATCTACTCTTTTTGTTTACATGGTATGAAAAGATCCATGCGCCTAAGTCGGGATTTGGATTTTATTAACATCCCAACAAAAAAATGAAACAATAAAGTTAACCAAGCCGAAAAACGTGCCCCTGCTGACTTTTCCATTTGAGCTAATGTGACCAGAGTTAATGCTCCTATGGGTCTAATTCAGCCACAAAAGTAGCCAAACTATGGGGACAGCTAATTGTTGGGGAACTAAAGCACCTGCCAGAACCCAAGGGAGCTCAGGAACTGTGGAACTGGTCTTTTCCCAAAGCAGAGCTCATGGTACCGGATTAGATCCCTGGAGTGCAGACATCCTCTTGGCTCCCTGCATCTTTTGCCCTAATGGCTACCCTGCAGGGCACCATGATTTCTGTCTGCAGCCCCTAAAGCCATGTAAAGCCATGGTTACTGCCCCATCTTCTCCTTTCAGACATCTTCAGTAACATAGCTCCTTTAAGACATTGACTCTTTTAAATTTATCTACCTAAATAATGTACTGTCCTGAGTGTGAGGATGCTTTTCTTGTCAAAGTACAGTGTAACTTAGCTACAGCATCGCCAACAAACTTTTAGTTGGTGAGCAGGGATGTTTTATATATTGGACTTCATCCGCTTTAAAAATAAAAAAAATGGTTCTCTGGTTTTAACATGATGGTTTACAGGAAAGTTCTATTTTGACAGAAATATTGTGAAGAGAGCCACAATTACTTGCACATTATTGGGCATCTGATCAGCTTGTGAGATGAGGCAATACTAAAAGCTGCATATTATGTACACGACCAGTCAGAAGTTTATAACATCCCCATTTTTCCATTTTTTTTTGAAATTTAAACACTTCAAGTCCACTGAATATCCCTAAAAATATAGAAGTAAGAACATCGTGAGTGTGTTTGGCTGCTAATTGAGTCAAAAATTTAGTTCAACAAGAAGATTCCAGGATGGTTTATTTTTTTCTACACTTTAATTTCAGAGAAAGAGAGACACTGAATTATGTAAATCAAAATATATAATATGTGTTCAGAAACATCACACATAACATTTTAATCTTGTGTATATCTTTACTGACTATTGCAAAAGGACTGCTTTTATTCACACTTGAGTTGTGTAAATGATGCTCAATCCTTGCTTGAGAAATTGCCAGACCAGCTTTTAGAGAAAAGCGACCTGTGTTCTTTTTCAAACTTCCAAAATGTTGAATTGTTTGGATAGGGGTTTATAGCCTGATCTGATTAACCTGACCTGAACCTTTCAAGTCCTGTTTAGAGCTTGAAAAATAGGAAACTCTTTCTGATTTCTACATTATAATTCTGATACAACTGCTGGAAAAACTCAGCATTTGTACAATCAAGAAAAGCAGTAATAAATATGAAATGCAGAATAAATGTGAAACGCGTGCTCTCAGTGAATAATGCATTTGGCCAGTGCTCCTACCTCCACTGAAGCTCCAAAGTAACAACTGCTCATGATCAAAGATTTCACCAAAAAAAAGAAAGAAAATAAAACAAGAAACAAAACCAAAAATCTCGCAGTGAACAAAAATCTGCTGTTCACTAACAGAGAACAAAAAACCGACTCAACCTAAACATCCCTTAATATTTTCACATTGTTCAGTTTCAGATCGCAATGAAGTGTCTAACTCATCTTATACTTATCTGATAAACTGATGCAACACATTTATTTTAACACTCATCCATCTCCATAAACTGGCATAAACATGAAGACTGATAATACTCTGCCAGTGGGCCAGGGCTGAAGAAGAAAGCAGTGACCTGGCCTTAGCTGATGACTAATGCCCCACAACCAATCGATTGGCCAGTGAGGTTCAGAGATAAGAAGCTGGACCCGTTAGCCAGAAGAAGCCTGTGACCTTTCAACCATCCATCTCTGTCCTCATCTGGTGCTGGTGAGCATTTGGCGCTCAGTTCTTCCATTAAAATTTCCTATGGTTACAAAGCGGGCAGATGCTGCTATCAGTTTGTCTGCCCAGCTTGCCATAATAGGACATAATACCACGCCCACCTCCCTCTCTCTTCCTCTCCTCGTGTAGCTTGTAGACCATTGCCCATTGCAAAAGACATAGGGGACATTGTATCTGACCTAGGGCCCCTGTCAAAGTGTCAGGACCCCAAACTAAACTTCTCCAGAGATGAGTAATGGGATCTACTGGCCCATATTGAATATGCTTTGAAGACAGCCCTGGGGTTTTCAAAATCTGAACAATGGCCAATTTTAATAGTGAGGTCAAACGTTGGATTTTATTGGATTTTACATTTTTTAATTTTTTGATTCAATAACTTACATGATAGTAAATGACCGAAGTACTGAAAAGAAATTAAGAAATAAAATAAATACATTCACTCTAAACTTTATAATAACAGAAAAAGCAATTTATAGGACAAAAGCAATGAACTACTGTTTTGACTCTCTATACAAAGTGGAGGGCTCAAAAAACATATATGAGATGGTCACCGCAGAGCAGAAATATAAACATTGTCTAATTTACCTGAAGTTCCTGAAATAAAATTAGTGAGAAAAGAAGTTGAAAAAGCATTGATGTCTCTATTTGGATTTCCGAAGGGTTTCTCTAATCTTACAATCACCAAAATAAATTCAGGGCTCTTATGCACCATCTGACATGCTTTAGCACTGACCAATTCTGAAATGATCTGCACATTTCTGTTTAGTATTGATGGACCTGGGTGAGGATCTTCATCCAAACTGGGACTCAGTGAAGTATTTGCTTAAAGAATGTTTTGACATGTTTAAAAATATCACTAGAAAACTTCAGAACCTCAAATAGTGCCAAAAGAGTTTTGAATATCAGAAATATACAACAATTACATTCTGGTTATTCTCTAAGTTTTGGCTCCTCACTATTTTTGTATGTACTTAAGCAAACCTACTGTGTAGGAGCTATTTGAAGATGTTATAAGATATAATCACAGAATTATGAGTATGTGACTCAGGGCTAATTACAGCATCATGGTGAGTTTAGGTCAGTAAGTAGTCTGAAGTATGATTATGATGCAGTCAGCATGCAGGGATCTGAAAAACAGGGATGACATTATGTGTGTGATGGATGATCGCAACTCAACATTACATTTATAGCAAACTTTGCTGATCCATCCCTTTTCGGTCACATCAAATCACAAAACACACCTAATTCAATTGCAGCTGCTTTCAGTACACTGAGAATACTGACATTTCTATTGAATTAAATTTCCACAAGATTATTCTTATACTTCCTCCATACACCTTTGAGATTCAAACTGTGGTGTATGAGCCTGTGATGTACAAAACCCACTCTCCACAAGATATCCTCAGCCAGCTCAGGTGAGCTGTGACCACATGCTTCTTTGTCACACTGTTCTGTAATGCAAACGCTCCCAGCTGAAATTCACTCAGCTTTTCTGTAAGCCCCCTCCCCCAATTGTCATTTGCCTAAGCTTGTGTTGATTTAGAGTGTCCCTCAGGTGTGTGTTTGTGTGTGTGTGTGTGTGTGTGTGTGTGTGTGTATCTCCTTTTTTTGAAGGGGGCTTGACACCTGTATGAATACACTGTCGTGCCTTCAGTTTATACAGAGCCAGGGAGGGAATCACTGACACACCTTTTCTCTTGATAGGCAATCAGTAGGTCAGGCTTCATGGGGTTTGCATCCTGCAGAGTCTTTCTTAGTTGGTCTAATGTTAGTAATTAAACTACCAGTGTGAACCTGATGTCATTAACAAAACAGAGGTGGAGACAGAGGGAGGAAATGTCAGCAGGGGGAGATTTTGGGCCTACTTAGCACAGTAAACAACATAAAAATGTGAATGAACTGGTAAGACCTTGGGCAAGCATAAAAGGTTTACATTATATGTGAACTAAGTAATGAATGTATTGTGTAGTTAAACACATTTTTAGCACACTAAATAAAAAGAGGCTCAAAATTAAACTTTTAATAACTCTTGACCTTCACTAAAGCCTTTAAAAGTGGGTTTTCCATTAAGACTATTCTCACTAACTTGACCAGCAAAGCAGGATGCTTTCTTGAAAACAAAGCCCCTACAAAACAGTACCTTCTTCACCCTGCCCCATTGAAAAGGGCCCAAATTGCAGCACCTAAACATTTTAAAACATAATATCAAAAGGGCCATCATTTTCTTACATTTTCGAGGGGCTGATGCCAGCGTCGGCCACAGTGGTCAGCAGCCATTGGAGTGGTCAGCGTGGAGAATTCCCTGTGCTCCATCATTCTGATGGCTGTGTCCAATTGCATTATGCCAGAGCAGCAGGTAGCCCTGGGTGCTGGGGTCACAGCTCTGACAGCCTCGCCCCATTGGCCCAGGGGCTCAAGCCAAGGTTCATGGGTCAGGGCCCTGTCCGGACACAGGCTTGGCTCCTGGCCCTGGGTCGAGCTGCTCAGTGGTGGGGAGCAGTGTTGTTCAGACAAATGATTTATAGATGCAGTGGATGGAGAGAATGGTAAGAGGCTGCACCTAAATCTGGCTATAGTTTTTTCTTAAGGAATTTCTAAAGGCACAATATGTTCATGCTTTGTTTTTCCCCCACCACAAGAACTTGTGGGGAACTCCTTGACTTGAACTGACAACATTTAAAGACTTTTTTTTTTATACATTTAATTTCACAAATTGGATGCCATTGAATCATCTTTTATTTTCCCCTTGCATATGTTTTCCCTGAAACCTTCTGCTAATGAACAAAACCTGGGCTAGCTCACATCTTTTGAAATGTGGTCTCAAAACTATCTGTTGGCAAAAGTAAAAGACAAGCTTGATCTGTCATCCTGTCGTGAACTGTTTATCGCTTGCCAACCTATTTAAGTGATTCCATCAAACTGGGACACTTCAGAAGTAAGTTTAGAGCCTCAAAAGTTTTCTGCTCATGGAAGGCAGGCGAGCTCTGATTGCCCTGAAGGGCGTTTTGTTCTTGTTAGGGTATTGTGAACAGATGGACTTCATACCCACTCGCCCAAATCAAAGATGGCATTTGTTTTTCATGTTGGATGATTTTAGAGCTACATGGATGATGCAAACAAAGCCTTTTCCTAAATGATCTTACAAAAATCAAACCAAGAGACATTATCCTGCCATCCAGGATTTGCTGATGACTCACTTTAGCCTCATTTAGCTAAAACCAAAGAGAATATTTGAGATGTTTGTTAAGAAAACCAATATTCAAAAGTTAGAAATTATCAGCACAAACAGCTAGACTTGTTTAGTATCATCACAAAAATTAACATTAGGCATCAAACTCATAAAGAATTAAGGAAAAAGCTGGCTGTGTCATATTGCCAACAAAGTAGACCATGGAGGGAAAAAACTACGTAACTATACGGCCACAAAGACAAACTATTGGGCAACATTTCCCACATTCAAGAAGTCATGAACCATCCCGTGAGTCGAGGCATGGCCCAGCATGTGGTTCACTTTTCAGGAACACACTTAAAGGTCAGGCGGTAATCTACAGAAGTCTGTGAATGTATTTTCTGGGAAGATTCACCAGCTGCCATTTGCATGTGGGTGGACAGTGTCTGCATTCGCCTGCAGAGCTGACGCCTATGGCCATGAAACCTTGCTGCCCTTTCAGCTAATTGTTTGTGGGTTGCTTTTACATTTATTGACAGTCTTGGTGATATAGTGCTTCCATTGTGTTCTCAACCTATTGTGAGCAGCATTAACTATTGCCCCTGATTCCCTCCTCTTGTGCTACATGTCTGACCAGGGGCCAGAGAGCAGTGTGATGCCCAGTGGGAGTGCCCTCTCTGTGGGCAGAAGAGGAGACCCTAACAGGTGCCTCAGCTCTTCTCCTAGCAACACCCTGCTGCTCAAAATTTGTTGTCCCCCTGTGGGTGTCTTTCTGAAAGTGTCAGCTGTAGGGCCCCTGATGGGAGATTTGTTGATATGATAACTCGATTAGGCCTGAGGATGGATGACGTGTTGGCAGAGAGCAAGTGTGCAGCTCCCAGGGAGATGCTGACTCCTCTCCTTAACCTCTCCTCGGGAAACCGGCGTTCAGAAGACACCAGGCATGCAGCTCCCAAAAGGTCTTGCTGAGCTCTTGGTTATTAGTCTCCCAGGCACAACGGTGCAGTTCACTAACCAAGCAAAGAATCATGATCCTTTTAATAATTTAAGCATAAACACAGTATGAGACCAGAAGACTTAAGACAAAAGAGAGCTCACTCATTAAGAGAGCTGAATGTGAAAGTTCCTTATTAAGTGGGTTTTATTCAGGATTTATCATCCAAGCTGGCCTCTCTTTCTTGCACCTTATTTTCCTAATTGGCAAAGCACCATTTCCCAACTAACTCTAAAATTGGTTGATGATTGCACTAACTTGGCTCAAGTTACCACCATACAGCTTAAGCGGGAGTAGAAGATAAAGTTATAGACTCTGTAAATAGGTAATTCATCTTATAATATCAATGCATGGCTACTTTGGTAGATGGGGGAGGGATATGGACATGAGGTAGTCAGCCTGGTATTATCCAATAGGACTCAGTAAGGATACACTATTGTGCTCTCAACACCAATCCTCTTCAGGAATAATCCAAGCTCACCAGTGTCAGCCAGGGTTGTAGTATAAACTCTTTTTACCCATGGTTAAATCAGGGACTAAAGGTAGATTTAAATCAAAAGATCTGTTCTCCCTGGACAACGTTGCTAAAAGCTCTGGCATATCCATTCAGGTGCAACAGGGTCAATCAGTAACCACTGGAGAGTTAATTAGAGATAAAGTCTATGTAAATGGAAAGGCCTTTCTTCACGCATACATTCCAACACAACCAACTCATACACAACGACTGTTTGTTTCCAGGTTGGTTGCCACCTGCAAAACACACCTCTTACACTAAACATTGGCCTTAAAGTTGAAACAGTTATTAAAGCATATATCCCCATTTATTCTTTGTCTCCCTACAGCTTAAAATTATAGAAGAAAGCTACACCTAGTGATGCCTTTGTCTTCATACAACAGCGACGGGTAATCAGTGAAAGCTAACAATATTAATTCCAGCTAATACTATAAATACTCAGGTCTGGAAGTTCGTTACATGACTGGAGCGCTCTCCAGCTGTCTTCACACTTGCACACAATGAAGAAACACAACACACACACACATCTACGCACACACAAACACACAGGCACACTCGCACCTTCCTCCTTCCATGCCTCTACTCAGCGCCACAAAGCCGGGCAGTGGGTCAGACAGGATGTAGCACATGTGTATCATATTAGGCCTTCCCAGCCAGCAGGCCAATAGGTGATATTAGATCTACAGCTTGCCCACTCCTCCTGTCTCTCTGAGCCGCTGCCCAGCCTTCAGTCTTCTTAGACTGATATTTCACACATCCCTCCACCCGCCTAGGAGCCCCAGTCACAGGTGGGAATGCCTTCACACAGAGCGACAACAAGAGAGCCCGTTGTAATGAGTATGTGTGTTTTCTCCCCACGGAGGAATCCCAGACAGGGTAGGCCATTCAGCGTGCCCCTTCGGGTCAGACATGAAATGTGTAGAAGCTGAACTGACATGACCCACATCAACGCCCTGATGGACACAAACTGAAGCAGGGAGTTCAGGTGAACATTACAGCGTGGGGAAAGAAAGCAGCTCTGTATTTGTCCCTGTTAGAGAGAAGCTAGAGAATGCCTCTGAGTGCCAGCTCATCAGGAGGAAGCAGGAAGAAGCACTGTGATGCTTGCCATCTGTCCACATCTAGGGAGATCACGGGAAGAAGCACTGAACCATAATATCCTTGGAAACCAAGATGACTTTTCCCAAAGAAATTTTTTGTAAATAGGAGTGCTTCAAATGCTGAAGTGATATCTCACAGGTGAGCTTAGAATACCAAAATTTGGTGTTGGACATTTGTCAGATAACATACAGAATCTATGAGTATCCAACAAAATAAGGAGAGAGAACACAAATAAGTGATTGATTCCTAGTGCGGATATAAGCTGATACATTAATTCTCATCTGAGCCATAAAAATAATCTGTAAACTTTTCGGTACCATTCCTGTTTTCATGAAGAAGAGTCCAGAAATCAAGATCCCTGGATGATCCTCTCTGTACCAAACTAATTAGAAGCTTCTGCTTGTAGAGATAGTGGATTGAAACAAAAAACAAGGTAGGCTATTGATTTTTGACTATGACCCCAGGGTCTGAATGGAGCTGAACATCAGACAATGACTAGTTAATGTGTTCTTGTTATCAGAGGTCACAGATGTAATGGAGGGGAAAACAGTGATTTGGTAAGTGAGGGCCTCTGCTGCCCTGAAGAAGTCAAGAGAGCTGTGTGTTAATGTAGTTTTCTCCCTTTGCTCCCTACAGGTAAATCTAGGCAAGAAAGCTGTTTAATAGCACATTGGAGCCATCAACACCTGCTGCTTGGTGTATCAGCCAGGTTTTTCTGTATTAATCAGAATACAAATTCAGTATGAAAGGCACCCTTTGCCACCATCCTACTCCTCACCAGAATGCTTGCTGTCATTTTCGCACACATTCATGCTCACCACACTTCAGTTTGTGGTGTTGTGAGTGACGCAAGGAGGGATGTCGTCAATTAACTGTGGTCTCCTTAAAGATGAGATGACTCAAAATATTGTTCTCTTGCATATTTCCAAAAAAAAGAGCAGTGTCAAAATGGATACTTCCTACATCTGAGATCTAAAGACTAGAGAGGTTGAAAAAAAAACACAACCCAAGACTGCCAGTGTCACATATAACAGATATACAATTGTCGGGGCTCTGATAAGACTAAGATAAGATGAAAGTTAATGCTGACTATCGCATGGGAATTACTAAATGACAACAGCTCCAACAGAACAGGAACTGAACATCTGCTACTGATTTGAAAGGATTTGTGGTATTTGCGCTATTAGCAGTTTACACATCTGCAAAAGTATGAACATAAGTAAGTAATATCATAGTTATATTTTAATTCATCATAAAACATAGACTAATACAAACTTAAAATTGGGAGATTAAATTGGCACTACATCCGTGAGAGATTGATACTACAGTAAATGAAAGAGTCCTTTCTTTGATTTGCTAATGTAATAAAACCAAATATGCAAACAATTCTTATGAAAAAAGGGGAAAAAAACTACAATAACTGCATGTTACATTTATTACACTGATAGGAAATTTATTACGTTAAAAGGGCTATGACATCATTACCTGCTAATTGTTTTTATGTCGTTGGTTTATTACCTTAATGGAAAGACATTGCACTAACACACTTATAACACAGATTACTGACCACATGCCCTTCACTCTGGCTGTTTCTGTCCTCACCTCCCTCTGTCACTCACTCACTACTTGAACGGGTTGACAGATGAGAATATTTCATTTTGGGAATCCTTTTAGATCAATGCGGGACCTTCCAGTCACCATGAAATCAACTTTATGTTTCGAGATTCAGGTCAAGTGACCCATCTGCCATTAATATACCAATAAACTCACACTAAACTCATATACTCATTAGAGAGACCTCTCAGCCCACTTCTGACCTAATCCCAATAAAAAATAAATTAGAAGGAAAAAAGGGAAGCATTCCATGCGGTAGAAAAGAGGGAAAGAATAGCTCTACTTTCTCTTCAGTAGTATAGGTGCTTTCTTTTCAATGCTCCCATGACTCATACTGGCGACATACATTGCACCAATCTTCAAGAGCCTATACTGTAATATATCCATCCTAATTCATTTCAACATTAGACATGAGAAACCACAATTTGGAGATTAGATTTAATTAGAGCCGTTGTCCTGAATAGGTGACACATTCACGCTCAGTTTCTAGACACAGTCTGGCCATAAATGTCAAGCGTGACTTCATCCCCTTTCATCCTGCAGCAATAAGTGAGTAAGTAGTAAGTATTTTAGCAAGTACTTCACAGACATCAACAATGATGAGTAGGTCGGATCCATTTAACCCTGCTGAGCATGTGCAAGCTTCACGTCACAACTGGAAAGCAATCATGGCAAAACCCTCCATTCAGAAACAGAAACAATGTAGTACTTGTACCTAGCTGTTCAACTTAAATAAATTCTGCTTTCCCTTAACCACAGAGGTGAAGATACAGGAGTTTGGCATTTACTCAATCCAACAATGGAAACACCTGCAGTGTAGTCACATCAAAGGCATCATAACTAATTTTATAACCGTCATCTAAAATTGTTAATTTTACAGAGTATCAGTAGCAATGAGAATAATGTAATTGGTGAGGAGTTTTGCGAGTTTTAGAGACTGAAACGAAGAGACTGTCCCTTGCAGGGTAGTTGGGTAGTCCCCCCCCTACAGACAGTGTAAGGAAGTCAGACTTGTGGAAGTAACTTGAAGTAGCCCTGCTGCACCTTCATGTTAAAAGAAGCCAGTTGGATTCAAAAATCAGCTTTTTTTATACAAAGAAAAAGCTAGGACAGTCCTAGGACACACTGAAGGGATTTCATGTCTCATCCGGCAACACCTCGGGATCCCCTAGGAGAAGCTTAACGATGTGGCTCAGGAGATAGACACCTAGCTTGCTTGCTTAGCCTGCTCACATTGAGAACCAGATAAGCAGGACAAAATTGATGGATTTTTTTTTTTAATTTACTGCTTAACAGTGCAAGTAGATCCCCATCAGCACATACTTACCTTGATTAATTTAAATTTGCTCTGAACAACAACTTCTACAGGCATCTAGGGGTACAAAATTTCTTCAGGCAGCTGTGGTGGTCAGATGTACAAATGCAATACCTGGCAGATCTGTAAGCCCGGTTTTATCAAGGGGAATCTGTTCTTCCTGTCTTTCTCACACACACATACACACCTAGGCCTGGGACAGATGGGATCAACCCCACTCTGTGCTGAAGCCAGCTGTGAATCAGGCTCACACAGCTCTGCTCTATGTGCATATCAGAATGTAAAGCTGTGCGGTTTTCCAACAATCAATGTTATGTGTAATATAACAACAATCCTTGTGGAAGAACTGAACATAACCACACCAAAATGTAAACTAAATCATCTTTTAGCTATGTCCCGATCATAATCCAAGTTATTAATTCAACCAGAATGAGCCATTTCAAAGCCGTAAAAATGAATGTAGCTATTCATATCATCTATCAAAGACATTTTAGAAGTGGGCTGGCTCCTATTTAATGTTCACATGGAAAAAACAGCAATGGAACAAAACTACCAAATCACACACAGACAATAACACATTTCTCCCTTCTGCCACTTTAAAAGAACCCCCCAAAAAAGTTCTGAATCTAACCCACCAACACAACCCACCAAGCAGAAAGTGTGCAACAATGCAGATTGTTGAATCAAAGGCGAACGTATTCTTTATTTAGATGAAAAACAAAATACAACCATGTCTACAGTACTTCAAACAAGTCAGACCAAGAAAATTCACAAGAAAACAAATTCCTGTCTGAGAAATGAAATAGTTTTAACCAAGGGATGGCTTTTCTGTGGGCGCATCCCAAATGAGGGAGTCAGACAAGTTAAGGCTTGTCCTAAAACAGACACATGTTCTCCATTGTCAAGCTGACTTCTTTCCCAGCCAGGAGATCAATGCAACCTGTCAGAAGTCACCCACTTGCTGTCAGACCTCAGAGTAATGCTTTAGGGGAGTTGGGGTTAGGGGCGGGGGAGGACAGCAAATTATGTAGAGGATTCTCATAGGGCAGTCTGCATTTCTGCATTTTAATTTCAGAGGAGGTGGGGGGTAACTGTTAAGAATTGGGGCCCCCTGGAAATGGTAATTTGTCGGGAGCATCCTGCAGGTAGCACCAACTATGGGCAGATGAGAGCTGGCAGATGTGGGAGATACTGTACGTTTGCATCTGTTGCTTATTACTCCTAAAAAGGCGCCTGAAATGAAAGAAAAGCTGAAAAAGAAATTAGAAACAAAATGCACAAGAAAAGGAAGTTTTTGAGTCACCAATACCAATCAAAAATCAACCTCAAACAGTTATTCATGCCACTTTGTGCTCTGATACAATGGGAATCTTACTTACTGTTCACTTAAATGAGCTCATATGGCACACCTGACAATAGAATAATTTTGCAGTTCTGACATCAATAATGCTGTGGTCAGTTTAGAGCCACTCTCCTGCAGAAAGGTTAACTCCAACCACCACAACCAACCTCAGTGTCAACTGATTAGGCCCTGATTTAGTGGCCATATGTGATGTGATCTGTGTTTGGGTGCAGTGGGTCTGATGGACAGCTGCCCCTCCTCAAGCCACAGCCACAGCACCTGCTTTGTCTGTCGGCTCTGCTGACACGTGTCCCTCTTTGTGGCCCCACGCTGTTCCCCCACTGTCAGAGCCAAGAGGGGCCTCACTAGGCAAACACAACCAGGGCTTTTACCTAGGGTGCTGACTGACCTACAGGGGCGTTGAAGGGGTTGTTGGTGAAGAAAGGAGCTGGAAATGTTGAGTCCTGTAGAGGTTGTGTAGGGGTCAAATGGAGGAGGTATGTTAAAGTAAGGTAAGGCCTTGGGCATGGGCAAGGTATGAGACGGGTCAAACTACAGATAAACAGCGAGATGGTGACCTCCACAGCATTGTAGGAGTGGGTGGGATGGGTGGGTCAAACAAGATAAGCCTGACAACTAATCATATGTCAACTTTACGGCCCGTAACAGATGAGCAGAGCTGCAGCGGAGAGGAGGCAGCCAGGGCGGAAAGGATTGATTGGCGGCTAGAGGGGACGGTGGGCGGGCAGCTGTCAGTCATCAAGCCTTGTGAGGCCTGGGGCACACCTGTGCACTGTTGCATAGGGCTGGATGACCCTTTTAATAGGGGGTCAGTGCATGATCTTGTGATGACTAAAGCAGGATGGGGATGTTGTTATTCTGCATGTTAAAGGGCTGTTGACACCCAGTATAGATCACCTGAGTGATAGCAGAGTAGGTCAGTGAATCAAAGGCATTGTTGTGACCTTATGCATTTTATGGCCCTTCCAAATTTGGCTTTTATCATACTGGCTAATAACGGTCAAGAGTAATACCTGTAAGACTCAGTAGAAACAAACAGTTACTTTGTTTAAGTTAGAGCTCTTTATTCTCTGATCACAGACAAAGGTCTGGTGATTCCCAATAAAAAAAAAGAAAGGGCCACTGTGTTGATGGCTTATTTTACATTATTCATTGTTAGTGAAGGAGCCATTCCTATTGAGGACCACAAAAACATTCACAACATAGCAACCTTAAAAATTACAGTCCAACAAGAGGGAAATGTAGCATATTTGAATTATTCTGACATTGCACATAGTTACATACTTATATATATATATATATATATATATATATACTTATACAACCAATGTAACTTATTTCAAGTTAATATCAAACACTATACTCATTCTGGATCTCCATTCTGTGGCGTTTCCACTCCACAGGCGAACCTTCTCACATTAAACAAAGGAAATCATTCACTGACCGCTGAGCATGGGTGAACAACTGTACACCAGGAGTAGGTGTGGGAACATGAACCATCTATTCTGTCCACATCTGCAGAGCACTTCCGCCCCCACAGATGAGGCAGCTGTTCTACGCTAAACTGCGCTGTGCGGCTCCCTCCTCGGCCAGAGCACTTTCCCCATTGTTAGGATGAAAAGCACCGCAGCAGTGGTGGCCCCAGTCCTCGGGAGCAATGCCTGGCTGGAGCTTATTTTGGTTGGGCTTTCCCAAATAAACACACTGGGACCTCGCAGCCGCAGCTGTGGGCCTCTCCCTGGCTGACCTCCTCTCCTGTGACTCCTGCGCTCATAGAGAGAAAGCAAGAGAAAACAAGTGAGGAAGAAAGAGACAACTAGCCCGAGCCAAAGCCTGCAGAGGTTATAAGGGCCAAATGCTGCTTATTATCAGAGTCAGGTCTTTCCCACGCCTGGAGGCCTCGTGTGTGCAGCCGGCGGCGTGCCTGCTTGCCAGAAAGTGTTTAGCTAACTCATCTACAGTCATCCTCCCACTGAGGGAGGGGGATGAGGTTTGATTTCTCACTGCTGGACAAAGAGGAAGGTTTATTCAGCAAGTTTCTGTGCAAAGACCGTGAAGTTTAATATCCAAGAGGGCGAGAGAAATGCAGAACGCCTTTCTTCTTTTAACCTGCTGCACTCAGAATGGATGAGAGTGTGAACTTGGAGTTTGACAGTTGAGTAAATTGGACTAATGGGCTGAGCACGCTGGGATGAAGGTCACACTGTGCACGTTCCTACAGCCCCACTTATTGTAATAAGGCTACAAACTGTTGGCCTGCCACAAGAAACGAGGGCATGTTGTTGAGAAAACACACCAACGCATTGGAATCAAAATTTCATGAAAGATCATCTTGGACAAAACATCCCAAAGCTAAATATTTATCCTAATTAGACAAAAAAAATGGCATTTTTACAAAATATAAAAATGTAGCTATCAGGTACTAAAATGACTCTGTCTTACAGGCTCTTTGGATCCCAGAACTTTAGCCAAGGAGAGGACTATATTAAATTAGTGTATACTATATAATGTGAAAAAGTGAAAAAAAAAAAAAAAAAAAGCAAGTAGACCTTGAGCTAAAAAATCTTCAATGTCTTTAGGTTAATGGAAAATTCATCTACATTTTGATTCTAAATGACCAAACTCAATATACTAACCAGCACTATAGGACAGTCAAAAGCTCCATAACAAGCAAGTAAGTGGACATTGAGCGGTGACTCTTTTTCGATGTTTAAGAATCCTCAGATATTTGCATCTTTTAAATTGTTGCTTTACATCTGTAATAACGTTAAATAGATACATTTATAGTAATCACTACTGTTTCTATGTATGTACATTTAAATCAATAAATAAGATATATATATTATTATACCGCCCACTACCCATTAAAACACCCACAACCACCCACTGAATTCCTCCTACACACAAACCCACACACCCTTACATCCCCTACACAAACACCCACACACACGCACATCCATCAGTGCTAATGAATGCTCAATCACCCAAAAACAGACACACCGACTCATTCCCCAACTAATACAACAGCAGCCTACTCCCTCCTACACACAGACACACAGACACACACTCTATACCCCCTGCCTTGCACCATTTGCACTGTCAGCCTGATTCAGAGCTGAGTCAGCAATCATTGGTCTGTATATTTGTGTGTGTGTGTCTGTGTGTGTGTGTGTGTGTGTGTGTCTGTGTGTTGGGGGGGGGGGGCTACAGCCTCTGCAGGAGCACTGTGGTGAAGGAGGGAAGAGGAGGGACTCTCCTGCAACCACTGGAGGGGACAGATGGACAGAGAGAGGGCTCCTGGGCAGGTAGTCATCCCTAGTATGTGGGGGTGTCTTCGCGGGGGTCTTGCCAGCGGCTGAATGGCCTTTAAATGCCCCCCGCCCACACACATGGAGAGCATCAAGAGGGGGGCTATTGTCACTAAAGACTCAGCCTCCTCCCCCTCCCCCATCTCCCCCGCCTCCCCCTCCTCCCACTCTTTATGCTGAGTGGGTGCATCACAGGGAGATCACTGCCTACAAACACACCTGCAGGAATGCACTGGAATGAATATGTAGCGTGTCGGCAAATGGACTGACATCTGTTATGTGAAGACACATGTCCTTCCACAGTGAATATGAATGACATCGCTCCAAATTTCCTACCAAATTAACAGGATCCTAGTAGTGCTTTCTGCTGCAAAAATGACAGCTTGTGTGTTGAGTACCTGCCAGGGCCGGAATCAGGTCTACAACCAACACCAGACTCTAGACTCTGCTCCTCTTGTAGCGACCTGGGCAGCCTGAGTTTAGCCCTGAAAAAACCCAGAAAAAAAATTGAAGCTAGAAATAAAAAGGTTCACTGATACAACAGAAAGAGACAGTCAGAAGCTTGGGAGAAAGTTGAGACTGGGCATTAAATATAAAGTCCCTTATTCTGTCAGTGCCGCCATAGCCACAGAGCCACGTCAAAAATTACACAGCAGCTCCAGTTAGCAGGCAATTACAGCATGGGGTCTATGCGTGACGCCTGTGTAGGACTAGCTGGCACACTCCTCACTGACAGTCGCAGAAGTACTTACAATATACCGTACAGGGTTCATTTTCAGAGGAACTGAGTCCAAGGCTCTCTTTCTGTTCCTCATGGTCATAATTACATTAAATATAATCATTCAGGCAAAAATTGCTAGTTAATGGCTGTGGTTATACTCAGCCAATGAGTGATAGGCTCAGAAAGGAAGAGCATGGAAGAGGAAGGCTGAGAGGTTGAGACTAATCCAATGAAAGAGATACAGGTTGTGTTTGCCAGGGACTCCGTCTGGGCTTGGTGGCAGGCTTGATGGCACCGTGTCAGTGTCATTACGTGGGTGTGTGTTCAGGAGTGGTTTCAGCCCAGACGGACGTGACACACACATTCAAAACGCGTGTCAGGAGGCCACCCACGCCTGACACAGGGAGAGTGCCAGGCCCTGACACACAGAGCGTGGTGAAGTGATAAGTTCGTCAAGAGACTGATCAGTGCCTCCTTGCCACATGTCAGTCACTGCCTCTCCGTCACGTCCCCCCTCCCCCACGATTCCCTCTTTCCTTATCATCTGAATATGTATTTGTGTGTGAGATGAACACAGTGTAACCTTGGTACAAATCCATCTGGCAAACATGGCAAATATAAAGGAAAACTATCTGGCATCCTTAGAGTATCATTTAACGTTCTTAATCTAGATGATAGAAAGCACTCGTGGCAAATAATTTCACTCTGTATCGTTTACCACAACATCGCTGAGCAGAACTCATTTTGCACATTTAATAACTTCAGACAAAGCCCAGATGTGGAGACAGTACCGGTGGGTGATACTGCCAAGTGTTGGTAATTTATTCTCCTCCAGATCCGAACTACTCAACAGTACAAACAACTGTGAACTGACTAGCCTCCCTCCAAATGTTCCTTGTGGTTTCTCTTGGGGTGTTCAAGACTTAATGCAAATGCTTAATCACCTCACTCTACTGTTTGCCCCAACTGGCAAAGTAAACAAAAGGCGCACTTGGGCAGGCGTCTTAAACAAGCCGAGGAGAGTAGGAGGCTTCCAGAAATAACCCAGAGCATGCAGTAAAATTTAGAGCCGAGGGAGGGTCAAGTGTGCCAGATTTCAAAGGCAACCCGTAAAAAGACACAATCTGGTTTTCACATTTGACGAAGGAGGCAAATGTGGCTGAGATATCATGGCACTGCCGTTTCCAGGCGGGAGTGCTATCGCCAGCATTTACTGTAATTCAATCTCTGCTCATGCGTGGGGATTTATGGCTGTTGTTAAATCAGTGGATGTCAATCCAGTGCCACTTAAATCAAGATGACAAAGGTTTTCCTTCCTAACAGTCACTACAGCAGCTGATTTTTACTGATTTTCATATCGCAAAAGGGAGAAAAGGTAGCAATCACTGGTTGACATGGAAACCTGCATTTTTCCTCTGTCTTGATTGCAAAATTTAAGAAACATGTACAGATCTTTGTAGCACACATATCATGCCATAAGTGATATAATTTCCAGGTATTATTTCCCCCGTAAAAAAAAACAACTGCGCCACCAGATCATCAGTTACCGCTCCCCACCTGCCATCAGTTAAAGGTCTCTGGACACCTCATATCATTGTCCAGTGCCTGTACACTTTCTATCAATCTCCCTACTGTCTCTGAGACTTCAGCTCCTGAAGCAACACAGCAAACGGACTAATCCCTTGTCAACATGTCGCTGATCCCAGGATTGGGCTGCCCCAGGGCCCTGATCTCCCCTCTGCCTCCCTCCTTCCCTCATCGCTGCGTCCCTCGGGCCAACATGGGCCCTGACAAAGCCCTAATCCATCACCTCCTGTCAGAGAAGGCCGCACCACAACACGCCCCTCTTGGGCCGGCATTAGCCTAATCCACTGGGCCTGGGCTCCATGAGAATGGAGCGCCCACATGGCTTCACCCCGGTTCTGTTTACTCGTCCCATCTGAGTCAACACGCTCCACAGAAGGACGAGCGCCACAGAAAGGAGATGCACACCATGAGGTCCCCCGGACCCGCCCCGAACCGTCCACCGCGCCCATCGGTAGAAGCGGCTCTACCTTGGGTGGTGATGCAGTGGGGTCTGTCCAGGGGATCTTTCAGGCAGGCCTCTGGTGTGGTAATGTAATTCCTGGAATAAACACAGAGACTCTTACCTCTGAAGGGTGCAGCCTACTTTGGATGCTTCGCTCAAAGGGAGAAGTGCACTTTGATGGTGATCCACATCTACGGACTGACGGCAAAAGGTGCACAGACATAAAGATGCGCTCACACCTCATACACACACACCAACGGCAGATACGCAGAAGCTGGTATTTATACTGTAACTGAGGAAACACGAAACAAAGAGAAAATGCTATTCTCCCTTTTTTTTTTTTTTTTTTAACAAAGTGGCGTGGAAGTGACAGTATTAGCTAACAGCTAAACGGGGTTTCGTGTTTTTAAAAATGTTAGAGCTTGGGAAATGTTTGCTAGAAAACACACACACAGACAAACAAACACAAACACACACACACAAGTAGAGTACAACAGATGTGCATTCAAAAAAACCCTCCTCTTTTAATGCAACATTAAACGCTGTGGCTAACCCGAGTCAAAAAAGTTGTTTTTGTTTTGTTTTTTACTGTAGAACCGTCAAACCTTCCGGCTCCCGGTCGGGGAGCAGCCTGCGTCATCAAGGGTCGCCCGACGACCGGGGGCCCTTCAGCGGTTTTTGTTTACCCTCGTTTCCAGTGTCGGCGGTGATGCTGTGGCCTCCGCCTTCACGAACACGGGCCGACGGCTCCGGGCTGCTGGGGCCGAGGAGGAGGCGCTCGCCGCCCCCGTGGGCTCCGGCTCCGGCTCCGGCTCCAGCTCCGGCTCCGGCCTCCCCTGTCTCCGCTCGGCGCTCCGGAGGAGCTCACCGAGAGCCAACACTCCCCTCTAGTGGTGGAGGTATGAACCGCATCTGGCGGCCGAGTCTGCGGCGTGTGAGCGGAATCTGCTGTAACGCTAAATACTTACAGGTCTGCTCTGTGCAAAGGAATTCAAATTTTAATTAGGAAAAATTTCGCCAAACCCCCTTAAAAACCATCGGTTGGTAAATGGACAGAGGGTCATGCATTTCAGAAATGTGGAGAGTGAGAAGGCTCGGTTTGCTGTGGCAATATTTGAACTCAATCTTTAAACATTTCACAGTTCTCCACATATCTGGTATATATAGCATTAATAGCAGATCTCATTCTGCTGTTTAGATACAGTGTTTCTGCTGCAAGGTAATGTAAAAAAAAAGGGGTCCATATCTGCTGCTGTAATAATTCAATCACCACTTGTTTCATCAGGAATTTTGGCCTCGCGTCATGTTTAAGTGGCTTTTGTACAGATACATTATGTTTAAATGATTGAAATGCTGTCATGACGTGTTCCCCTTTCAGCAAATGTCAGCAAAGTCAAACTCATGAAAAGAAACTGCAGTTCACAGAAAAAAATTATAGTGCTTATGTTTTATATAAATATTGTTCTCATGAAGAAAGACCTGCAAAGTTTAAAGCATAAACTTAAACCATCTTTTTTTTTTTTTTTTTTTTTTTGAATCAAAATAACTGAAGTAGTAAAGACTGGGCTACGGTCACACTAACCTCACAGTCTGAATCCATTGTCTAACTATGTACAAAAGCCATGTTCCAAAACTACAAAAATTAAATCTAAAAAATGGAGATGTATGGATTGAATCAACTGTACTGGAATTTCTATGGGGAAAACACTTTAATTTAATTTAAGATGACAGATAATGAATGATCCAGTAAGTTGAAGAATCCCAACATGGTGTCAAGTGACATAAGAACCAGACTTCTTCATTTTAAAATAATTAGCCAGTTTCATCAGATCCCCTCAAAAGTATTTAGACTCAAATTGAGAGGATTACTTGAGGATCAATGGGTTAAAGAACTGGTTTAGAAAATACTGGTCATAAAAAGTGAGATGGACAATATTTTCCCTCGCAAAATATTCAATTTTTGTTTTACTTTGAAAAAAGTTCCACGTTTGGTGATGACTGGATCGGCTGAAAATAGACCCAAGATCCTGGTAAAAGCAGCACTGATGCATGCAGTAAACTCTACCTGAGGAGAGGAAAAACACACCTGGGCCTGGAGGTGTGATAGCCACGTGCAGAGGGAACTGAAACCAGGTCTTATTTTCCCCAACATTGACTCCCTGGATGGCTCATCCCCTCTCTCCTTTCCATGCTTGAGTTACCTTCCCGTCTCCCGGCAGGTCTTCCTTTATCCCAAAACTACATGTGATGAGCACATGTCCCTGAGGGCCCATCTGCACAGAGTTTCACATTCCCCCGTAACACATATTGTCTGCCCTGAGATGAACAGAGAAGGAATTCTCACTGGAGAGGGAGTTATTCTGCCTGAAGGAGAGAAGGAGGTGGTAGGGGATATTTCAGGATCTCCTGGGGCTTTGTTGGCATCCCGAACAGCTTTATTATCAGATCCAGTTGGGAATTAAGGGATATTTGAGGGGAATCCTGAACTGCAGATGGGGTGGGATAAGCTTGGCAGTAAAATGTACAAGTAAAATTTGTATTTGATTTGTGTTGAGTGTACAGGGTTGTTATGGTTTTATGGTTTACATCAGGGATTTTATTTTATTTCCCCATGAAACATGTCTTTATTTCCAGTGAATTCAAGTTTGAGCAACAGCTTTCTTATTTATTCTTATAACTATCATATGTTCATATTTTTCTCTTCTTTGTCTCAACTTCAACCTCTATCTCTGATGTTGAATATATATAGACTTTTCACACGACATCCGAAAATTAATGAAGTACTCATACTTCGTGGGTACTGGGTAACTTTGTTATGTACGTGCTGATTTCAGTGAATTTTGAAATATGTAATATTTTTTATCTTAACTAAAGTAGTATCTTAACTACTCTTGAAAAAGGGAAGAAGCAGAAGATCAATACTGAAGTCGTCCCGAATCACTGAACTACTGACTCTGTGATATAAAGCGATAACAGCCACCCTGTAGACAAAACCTCCTATCAGCCACTTGTATCTGTAACTCTTTTGGTCACTGCCCAATGTGTATGATCACACATGAGGCTGGGAGCAAAGACTGATTGGTAAACTGAGAACAGTGCTTCATAGCTCTCAACAATGACAATATAATGCAAATCCTACTATTTGAGCTGCCCCATCTTAAATCTCAACATTCACTTACTATCAGTAGCTAGTGGGAATTTATGTTATCCTCTTAGCAACCTCAAAAACAGAGGTGTTGTGCCTTCTCCAAAAACCTAACACTGACAAGTCATAATTGTCAAACTCAAATTGGACTTTTGTCTGACATTCATAAGCTGAACATTAGCACACAGGAAAAATGATCACCAATTTAATCATATAAATTTTAAGTTGATTCCATTACCCTGTAACTTTACTTTTAAAGTCAGTACTCCTGGTGACTCAAGTAAGACAGAACTAATGATCAGCTGAAAGTAAGTTGATCGTCCCAAAATAACATAGTTCAAATTTAGACAGCAGAAAAACCTCATGTTTCCTCATTACCACCTTGCAAAAAGACCGAAGTAAACTCAAAGATGAAAAATCCCATACAACCACTAGGATATCTTGAAACTTTCAATGACAACATTATTCTTCTCTAAAGCCCTTGAGACCCAGTTGCCATACCCTTCAGGGAGTTGTGGGCCTGCAGCGCTGACACACCTTGGCCTGTGTGTGCTGCCTCTGCAGTGTCAGTCATTTGAGATGCAGCCAGCTTCTCAGCCTCTCGGCCTCTCGGCTGCTCCCTCAGCTCCTCGGCTGGTGAATAGACAGCAGCTACATTAAGCTCCTTTTGCCCCACAGCACTTTCACCTGCCGAGTAAAGGCGGCCCGGATAATACGGGATCACCTTGCACCGCCTGCAGCTCCACTGAAAACACGGCCCAGAGATGAGCTGCCCTGTGACAGCGGTGTGTGTATGTGTGTGAGGGTAGTGTGCGGTGGGGAACGGTGTATGTGTTTGTGTGTATATTTTGTGTGTACCTTCGTTTTCTCATTCAGAGCACAAGCTTGATCTGAGGACAACCCCATCCTCAGCTGGATAGAGTCCTGTGTCCTTTTCACTGTTGTTCAGAGGAATTTTCCCATTAAGAAACCTGCTCAACTGCCCTAAAATTACTTCACAGACTAAGCTGCTCTTGTGCTCACTTTAATCTAGCCTTTAAAGTCTATAATCATTATTATAGCACTCCCGGGCTCAATAAAGGCAATAGAAAGATAAAGCCTCTCTCAGCAAGGTAGCACAACACTCTAGGACAGCTTCCACTCTGGCCTTTGTAGGGTTTTGGATTATAGATTCATTTTTGCTGGACGTGTGGTCAAATTCGTCCCTGGGAAAAGCCCTCACTATTCCCTCCTTTCATCTCAGTCTCATTTTCAGGGTATCTAATGGTCATAATCGAGGCAGCCATGCTGGGTGTGTGTTTGAAGGAGCGGTCAAGGAGCCCCTAATCCCCTCATACACAGTTTGTAGTGGCAGCCCCTAATACAAGAGCTGATTTTGTTGCCGAACGCTGAGAGAGAGTAGGGTGGCTTTGAGTTTTTGGGTCTTATGAATACACACACACCCACTTATACACACATATGCACAAAGACACAAATACTCTGGTGGGAATCCTGGGATTCCTAGAACAGAAGCAGAAGGACATTTCAAAGCTGTGAATTTATGGAAATGAAAACTCAGCATGGATAACAGGGAACATTTTCAAATAACTAGTTTCATCCAAGTTTAGTTCATGAGCCCCTTGTGTATTTTGTATAAATGTGTGTCTAAATATGAGTCACTTTGTATCAAACCCATAGTTATCCCAGGAGTTTTCAAGTACAGGCAAGTTATAGTACAAAAACCAATATGGATGTATGATGGTTAAGTTTTTCAAGAATAGCCTCAGAAAAGTGGTATAATTCCATTAAATTTCCTAAAGCAAAAGAAAAATCTTATTCTAAGTAATATAATACTATACCTAAACTATCAATTTTATCCATATTAAAATGTATATCCGCCATGAAACACTCAACATGCTGGTTAACTTTTCACTTAAACCTTAATTTTTATATTATTCTATGAACAGTAGTAGAATATATCCAAATAAGTACTGTACTTACTTTCAATTTCTGTAATTTTACCCTGTCCTTGCCACAAGATCAATGGGCAGGGGCAGAAATATGTCTTGAATTGCCAGAGTTTGTTCTGTTATTTCTATGACACTCCAACTAACATCACTGCCAACCCAATTATGCCATGGGCTGATGCTAAACCTCAGAATTCCTCATGTTGCTTCTGTCACAATGCTAATGGGGAAAAATGTCATGGGCAGTTACTTGCTTTATTGAGGAGTTGGCTATAATGGCAGCTAGATAAATCCCAATGGTAGAGCAACACTCACAAACTTTGCTAGGTCCTATGGTAATGACAGCTTTTATCCATATTTGCTGCCATGTTGGAGCTTCTACCATTTCCAGTGTTGTAATCATGGCTAGACATGGCCCTCACACTAGACACACACAAGCTCTGGCAGAATTTAAAAATCTGGAATACCTGGAGGATATCTTTGGAGGGGAAATGGGTATTTCCCTGGTATAGCGTGATGTTCCGAGCAGATCACATTGATAATTTAACTTAATCCATGTCTCAATCTGCAAATGAAACTATCAAAGGCTTTAAATTGCTCATCACATGACCCTTTTTAAAACATAAGATCGCACTTGACTATCTGCTTGCCAAGACCGGAGGCTTGTGTGCAACCCTGAAATTCACTGGTAATGCCTGCTTTACTCTCATTCCTGATCATTTTGAAAATATAACATCTGTTATCCACACACTGGAAGCTATGCACGATGTGTTTGGCCCAGCAGACTCTGCTGGTTACTCTTTCAACAAATGGCTAAATGACAAGTTAGGCCCCTGGGGTGCAATATTAATCCCATGGCTAATCCCTGTTTTAATAAAATTTGGTATTGTGTTGTGTTTCTGTACATGCACTCTCAGGGGTGTGAAGGCAGTAAAGTACCGATGGATAGGGGACACAGTTACAGGACAAATAGCACAATATCCGCAGTTGCACCTGAATGATCCAGTTGACAATGCTAGCCTTAAGCTGCCTGATTTCTTCTCTAGTGCTCATATCATCTTGAATCCTTAGGATCTGATGTGCTGCATCTAATTTTACACTTTGATGTGTATACTTTTGTTTATCATAAATGATAAAAGAGGGTGAAAGTGTGTGAGAAAAATAATTCATAATGCTAATGACCGGTATGGGATGCGTCTGAGAATGTGTTTGGCCATAAAATGGGTTCTTCTCTCTGTATCTTTTCTACATGCCTCATCTCAGTGCATGTCCAAACTATTGTTTGATTGTTTGTTTCACAGAATGCACAGGATGGACACCCTGGCCATGCCAAGGTATAGAACTCTATTGTTCACAGTCACCTTTTGTCAGATAGTATAAACTACTCTGACCCATGCTGCAGTGTGTAACCTGTATCTCTTCTCACTTTCTATTCTCACTTAAATAAATAAAGAAAAGGCTTTGTCCTGCCTCACAGAGCATCCTTAACTAATACTCAGAACTTCACAAAGTACAATTGGGTGTACTTCCACTTTGCTTGAACATTTCCTTTTTATGCCCTACATTTCCACTCCACCACATTTGAGGGACTTATTGTTTGTTTTTACACTACGCCTCATTTATCTGACAGCTACAGTTACTGGTTGTTTTGCAGATTAAGATTTCACAGGTAAAACAGATGGTGCCATTTTGCACAATAAGTAATTATACTTTTGATACTTTAAGTACATTTTGCTACTACTGCGTATGTACTTTTATTAAGTAAAACTTTGAATACATTTTTATTTGTAATGGAGTAATTTTATACTATGGTATTTCTACATTTACTTAATAAAAGTTCTCAACACTTCCTCCACCACTGTTTATGAGAAAACCACTGAAATTGAGAAACTGGTGAAGCTACAAATTTTATATTTTGGGGGGATATCACATGTTTTCAGCAAAGGCCACACGAGTTGTCATAGCTATTTAAAGCATGCCTCAGCAAAGTTTTATCAGCCAGTTATTATTTGCCTCAACACTTATTGCCTTAATCTCCCCTGACAACAACAAAATGTTTCAGGCAAATGACACTGCATTAAAAACAACAACTGGTCAATAAAAAAAGCACCCAGTTATGCTCTCCTCTTAGATCAACAGAGGCTCCAGCTCTTTCACGGCTCAGCAGATTACCAGAGTCAAGTGTGGTATAGTTCTCAGCCCCAATGCCCACTCTTCTCCCAGCAAGAGAGACGCACAAAACAGGACTGAAGATGCTCTCTCAAGCAGCCAGCAGTGAAAGAGTGGGGAGCCTCACTGTTAAATGCTGGGGGCCCTCTCCAGACAGAATTCAGCAGGACGTCCGCCTCCAACCCCCCAGTGATCAAGTTCACCCTCTCCACGAGCACCTGGCCCCTCGGCTGTTCGGTCTGTCACTCACAGTGGGTAAAAAAGAATGAGGGAAATCTGGTGGTATTGTGTGAGCCAAGAGAGGGCAGGTGAGGAGAGGAGAGGAGAGGAGAGGAGAGGAGAGGAGAGGAGAGGAAAGGAGAGGAGAGGAGAGGAAAGGAAAGGAAAGGAAAGGAAAGGAAAGGAAAGGAAAGGAAAGGAAAGGAAAGGAAAGGAAGGGAAGACTGGGTACAGGATGGAGAAAGTTTGTGGTTTGGCCAATCAAACGCTCAGGGGAACAGAGAAGAAGAAAGGGAAGGAAAGCTAAAAGAAAGGAAAGGGGGCAAAATGGGGGGAAATGGGGGAGACCAGAGGAGAGGAGAAGAGAGGAAAACATGAGAAATGAGTGGATGGATTGGATGCAGGATGGACAGACCATGATTCACATGCATGTGCATTTCATCCTTTCGTCCCCTCAGCCACAGGTCCTCTCTACTTTTTAGAGATTTTTGCAACACGGACCCTAAGTTACAGAAACGTCTGAGGTGGGCTCACCAGCTGGGCAGCTCCTACACCCCAGCAGCCCCCTCGCCCTCCTCAGCTTCCCCTGATTCTCCTACTTCCCATGTCACCATGTCTGCCTGTCCCATGGGGCTGCAGATTTCTGGTCCAGCAGCCTGGGACAAGGCCACCATTAACTGCAGGGCTGAGCAGAGGGCACGTGGGACAAAAGGCCCAACACGCTGTCTCTGCCCTCAGACAAGGCCTGAAACAAATGTTACAGGGTTGGCGCAGAATGGAATCATCCGGCCGGTGTCACTGAATACATTTACCTACCTCAGAGCCCTTTCAGGCCTGAGCTTTGTTTTAGCCCAGGAAGAAGGGAGAGTGTGAATGGAGGGGCGGGAGGAGGTGGGGACTGGGGGGGGGGTGTCAATGTGTGTGAGCAATGAGAGAAAACCGCAAGGAGGGAGGAAGGGCGGTGAACGAATGAAATGAACGAAAGAAGCTCCAAGTTTCCACAGTGACGGCCTGAGCTCCAAAAACACCACAGCATTTGTTAAGGATGGAAGGAGGTGTGTGTGTGTGTGTGTGTGTGTGTGTGTGTGTGTGTGTGTGTGTGTTTGAGGGGGTGTGTCCTCCCCCCACAAGGACTCCAGGAGGTCTTGTTGGTTGTTGTGTTTTGTTTTTCTTTTGGCCTCCCACTCCTTTTTCTCCTACATTGTCTCTGCTATCCTTCCTGGGGTCTTTTTAGACTAATTGGAGACCTGGAGAGCAGAGCAAACTCCAGACAAGATGTTCTCTAAGCTCCGCGACTCCAGTTTGGTCAAATAATAAAAGTGAGAAAGAAGCTTTTGGTCAACAGAAGTGGAAGTCGCAAAGTCAGACTACAGGTCTGAGTGGCCTGCTATTGTTTCTCTGAAAGCGTTTGATTTGTGTTTTGATTCCTCACAAACACGAATAGGAAGGGTTGGAATACTCCAGTAGGTAAAGAACAGGAGTTAGAATCGACTTCAAGTTTAAAGATCTGTAAGGTTTCGCATGGCTTTAAGAAGAAGCCAATTAATAACTCTCAATTTTAAAAAGTTAAACAAAGGTGTGTAAGATAAGTTTTGATTCCCAAATGAAATTAAATAACAAGGATTTTTATTTTTCATCTAAGTTATGAAAATGAGATTCACTTTTCTGTTTCTTTTCATTTTTTGAGAGTTGGTATTATTTTCAAGCTGTGGATATTCTTCAAAAAAATGCTTCATGCAAAGTCTTGAATTCTTAGCAAGACTGAAAATATTTACACAGAATATACTATCTCTAGGGCTATAGCTATCAGTTATATCAATATCAATTCATTTCTGATTATTTTCTGGATTACATGGTTAATTTTTTGGTTTCTAAAATCTGAAAAATGTTTTTTATAGTATTCAAGTTGCTTTTTTCTAACCAACAGTCTAAAATGAAAAGCAATATTTGGTTTGAAATAGTATAAGACATAGAATAAGAGCAGCAAAAACTCACAACTGACAGCTGGATCTAGATGATCTTTGGTGGTTTTGCTTGAAAAATAACTTAATGGATTAATCAATTATTAAAATAGTTGCAGATTAATTTCCTCTCATCGGACTAATTATTCAATCAACTAATGTTTGAGAAGTAGTTTCTTGATTGCAAATTCCAGGATGAGCTTCAAATTGAAAAGAATGTCTGTGCAGCCTGCACTACGGCACTGAAAATAAAATAAAGAGAAAAAAATTGTATAAGCAGTTATATGCAAAATGTCCACTGAGTGCACACTTCCATCAAATAAAAAAACTTTAAAATTCATCCCCTGCCCCAACAGAAAGTAATTAGTGTGTCATTTTTCCCATAATCCCTTCAGCTAATCTCCTTCAATCCACTGGGTTTGATTCAGTCATCTTTTCTCTCGTATTCTAATCCATTTTGCCTTTGAGTTTTTGTGTGGGTCGCAGCGCGCCGCCCCACTCACAAAGAGCAGTCACTGAGCTATGACATTAAAGGTATTGTTGAGCAGGCCTCGGCCCAGCGGCCCCCTTATATGGGCTCACTGTGCAAGGAAGTACGTGTTTTTATCCTTGTTGTCATGGGGATGAACACACACACACACACACAACCACACAACCGCTTCCCCCTTCATCAGCCTCCCCTTGTACTGATTTTAGCTGACATAAATTCATTCTTTTGTGCGGGACATGCTGTCTCGTCTCCCACCATGTAGCTGCTTTCAGCACCTGAACTTTAAAATATGAATCAGGAAACTCTGTGTTTCTGTAATGTAAGGGTGGTGCAGGGTGAAATATGCTTCATGAAGGTCTGGTCTGGAAATGAGAGGAAGGTCTTATGTATAACTCAGCTTGTGCCACCGCAAACTGCCAGCACTATTCATCAGGGCTTTCAGAGCAGTCACAGGGAACAAATGAGAAACAGAGCTGACTGCAGTGTAGGGTTAAACATGACCTCGGGAAATCACTTGCTGTAACCGGACGCACACATATTTTGTATATTATCTATGAAGTGTGCATGGTAAATTATAAAACGGAGACATGCACTTGAATACATGTATTGTATATTTATACATATGTTATTGCACACTTAACCTCGAGAGTATGGGTAAAGATTAACTTTATACAGAATTCAAAGCTTCCAAATACACGATACACCATATATGCATTGCCATTATGTTTTCATTCAACTTCTGGGCTCTCAGTCTGAGAAACTGGCAATAAAGCTGCTAAACAATTTATAAATTTCACTGGGACAGGTTTCAGTATCTTAGTGTGGTAGAGGAAGCTATAGGGCCATTGACTTAAGTATGAGTAGCAACTGCCCAATGTAAAAATATACTTAAATAAAGCACAGAGCTGTTATTAGCCAGCATTCAGCAAAGTTATTGGACCTCGAGTGCTATATATATATATATATATATATATATATATATATGTATATATATATATATATATATATATATATATATATATATATATATATATATATATATGTATGTATTTCTAGTTTATTTATTATTTAGCTAGATTATCACAACTGATACATTCATTTGTAAATAGCATTTTGATATTTTAGCTGGATGAGATGGAGTTCATTCAAATTATTTCCTAAAATGTTAGGTAGATAAATCCATAACAATACATCCCTCTCATATCACATAATAGGTGATCGTATGTTTTAAAGTCTGTACCTGCAAAGTATCTAGTAAATACAGCTGTTAGATAAAGCTGGTGGAATAAAGAGGACAACGCTGTTATTCCGTTTTCGGTGTAATGAAGCGGAATCATACAACCATGTTTTTTCTGTACAAATTACATTTATAATCTAACAAATAGTTTTGCAGGATACATTTTAACATAGCAGAAATACCCAAGGATTGTATAAACTAACATAGTACTAAGGTACTGTGTCTGATCAAAAGTTTTTACTAACTTACTTTCCACTACTATTTTTTTCTAACTTTTATACAATGTACTAATGAAAAAAAAAAAAAGTTTTGCAGTGCAACTCCTTCTCATTCACAACTTGTCCAGTACAGACTCTTTGTTAAACCCTCTGGTGTCTCACAGAGGTACTCTTTGACATCTGGTCTGTGGATTATCCCATGGAGCCGGATAAATGTTTCTGGAAAAACACATTGTTGTTGAGTTTTCATTCTTTATTGATCTGAGTATCAAATATTAAATTCTATTCACCTCCATTGTCCTGGGGGAATTTTAAAGGTCTGAGTGACAGAATTCATTAAAAACTGCACACAAAACCAAAATATATCTGCATGGGGAGGAACCTGTAGGAGTAAGTAGGCAAATGTTATATTGCTATATGGGTGACATCAGGTACAGAGAGCCTCGTCACAATTCATGACACTGTTATTATCACTTACTTTCCCACTCTTCCTGCTCATGGTTTTCTCTGCATCATTCTGTCTCTAAATCTCAGACTGCCTCTAACCTGTCTGCCACCGACTCAAAACCAACAAAGAGATATGTTTGCCATAGATTCACCTTAGCCATATGTCCAAATAAGGGTCCTATTGTCACACCAGACACCTCCTTCAAATCGTCATCGTGCTGACTAATTGAGTTTGTCTATGAGGCATTCATTCACCGTCAGACATTTGACAGAGAAGGGAGCCAAGTCCTCCCTCGTAAGTCTTTCCCGAAAGTCAACACAGGGCCAGACGTGCACGCACACGCACTGATACACACACTACAATACAGCGCCGAGGGGTCTGGGACGTCCTGCAGACAGCATCCTGTTCCCACTGAATGGCTCTTGTGTCACAAAGGACAATTTGGCTTCTCTCTGGCCCAGCTACCTGCGTGGGATCTGAATGCCTCCCTGACTGACTTGTGGCCTCAGGTTTTTAGGTTTTGTTTTGGGAACGTCTCTCCCTTCTTCCCTCTGTCCTCCTCCCTGGCTCCCTCTCTTCGCTTTCTCTTTGTCTCAAGTGGTCTTCAGAGGGTGTCCTGGGAACCTGGCTAGCTGCCCCACTGACAGCTCAAACAGCCCCCCCCCCCCCCCCCCACCACCACCACCTCCGCACACACTCACTCACCCTCATCCCCTCAGGACGGACCCTCTGAAAAGTCCTTATTAGCCCACTGTCTGACACCCAGGCTGGCCACTCACAGACATGCTCATGCTTTACATATGCACAATGACATATGAGGCAGACACATTAACACTCATAGACCCTGACCTGCATATACACACTGAAATGTTGACACATACATACACGCAAACACACATACACGCACACACACAGACACACCAACACAGCAATACACAGCACTTACAATGGCACAGCTTAACAAGCTGTATGCCAGAGAAAGGGCAAGAGGCATGGGAAGAGAGCAATTTGCCAAAGTGAATTTTCAACTGCACAAACAGAAAGGACACACACAACACACACACACACGTGCACACACACACACACACACACACACACACACACACACACACACACACACACACACACACGCATGCACATACACACACACACACACATCCTTAAAAGAGAACTGCGTTTATGTTTTCCTCATGACTTAAAGAAAACAAATTCAGTTTGAAGTTCTGCATCTCATTTCCCAAAAGCAGAAAATGTTTTGATGTTGAAGAGGTATTGACCCATACTAACACAATAGTCCCTTAAACAGAGCCTCAGTAACGAAAAACTTAGATTATTGTAGAAGCTTTTGAGGAAAAATGTGTTTTGTCCAGCAAGTGCAAAATAAATAAATTCATAACTCAGTTCTCTACAACTCTACAACCTACAACACACAAGTTCTGGGGCGAAGGGTATTTATACTTGCAAATTATGGCACATAACTGGTGGCTTGCTAACTAGCTTAAATACTAAATTATGTTGTATCATTAGTATGTAACATTATTCAACACTGACACTGCAAATACAGTCTGTTCAGAAGGTTCAAAGTGTTGCTGCACCACATAGCACCCAGTCTGTCATTGCTATCCATCATAACCACACTTGAACTACCCCTTTGCAATGTGCTTGCAGTCCTGCTGTCTTAATTTTGACTGAGCACCAACATCATGAGCATTAACACCTGTACAATATAGTATTTGAAGTTGGTGATTTTAACTAATTCTGACACTGCAGTGGTTCAACAGAGTCTCTGCTATGAGTCTACTGTCTCCACATGCCTGCACAGAGTGGCTGTGTGTTCTAGTGTGTGTGTGTGTATGTGCGTGTGTGTGCGTGTGTGTGTTTGTGCGTGCTTGCGTGTGCATGCAGAGAACGTGGCAGCAGGCAGCAATTCCCCCCTGAGGGTCCTCGCTCATTACCCAGAGGTCACAGCCCACGCCTGTCCACTTCCTGCCTGACCTCCCTCAGGAGAGCAGAGCATGCTGGGTTGTGGATCACACGTGCTGGTCACAAACAATCCTACTTCCTGTCCCAGATCAGGCGAGAGACCCAGAGAGAGAGACACACACAGAGTGGGAGAGAGAGAGTCCTGGCTTCTATCTGCCACTTGCTGTGCTCACTTCCTTCACTCTCACGCTCTCTCTCTGTCTCTCGCTCTTATTCATTAGCCTCCTGACTATTCACCCCAGCCCAGCCCCATTACTGGGAACAAAATACTCACTGGCCATCTTGTTCCAAACTTCCTCCCACACTCCTCCGTATAAAGACGATGAGTCATATAACTGAATCGAGCTTGAATGAGGACGTTTTTACATGTGGGACTTTCTCAAATTTGTTCATTTGTTAAAATTTGCAACATGTACCATTAACCCCTGAACAAGCAGTGGTCTGTCATTGGATCAGTCATTACAAACTGATACTGTGCAGCAAAACATTGTTAATACCTACAGATGTTTTAATTCTAGTGGGAAGATGTCATTATCAGTCAAGAAATCATCCAGCATATAAACCCAGTAAATCCACTATTTTTACGATCGTTTTACATTTTGGTTTTTGTACAGATTGAACAAACAAGATATAATGTTTTAATTAGATACTGGCAGGTTGATTTTTTTCAAAGCTAGCTGTTTCCCCCTGTTTCCTGTTTTTATACTAAGGCAGGCAATCCACATCCTGGTTTCATACTCAGTATGCACTAAATTGATATCAATCTTCTTACCTAACTCTTGGCAAGAGAGAAAATAAGCATATTCCTGTGTTGAACTGTCCCTTTGAGGGATTTCTTATCAACACAACTGAGCACGAATGGAAAATCTCTGAGTTACTGTGAGCGAACCTACTCTGAATGTTCACCAATAAATTTATATAAAACTTGAAAAGGCACAATAATGTATTTTGAGAATGTTCATTGAGATTTTTTTGCAGGTCTCTTTCTGTGAAACTCTTCATATTGACTGAGAAACTGAAATTCAGCCCACTGAAGTACGTCTTGCATGAGGCCATGACAAGCTCCCTGTGACCGCAAAACACAGATGTTGTGGTTTTTGTCATTTCTTTCTTTCTATTATAAAACATATTCTCACTGCATTTTTTTTTTTACATTTCTACTTTTTCAATCAACTGTAAAGCCAATAAATCTCACTTCTTAATCAAGAATCTCATCTAGCAAACTTTAGCTGGATTCAAAAAACAAACTAATCAGGTCTCAGCTTCATTTAAGTCTTTTCACACTTCCCTGCGAGACGGTGTGCAGTTTTTATACTAATAATAGATATATTTCACATATGCTCACTTCACTTACAAAACTTAAGATCTATAGCATCTGTCACTTTGTAAGTGTTAGGCAACCCTGGGTATTGAGCATCCAGAGAGGACCTCTGCTGAAAAGCCAGGCAAAATGAAGACTGATGTGCTGAATAGCATCTCAGGACATCTTATTGATGCCAGATGGGCTTTGTGAGCACTATATTGGCCCCAAGAAAGAGGCCTTGAACAAACATTATTGTTTACCAGTGTTGAGTCATTGTTGGTCCGGCGTCTGTCACTGACGTAGCAGCATTCTACCAAATTAGACAGCAGCAGCAGGGGTTCCACTTTCCCCCCTCGCTTTCAAGGCTCCTACAACCACCTTGGCTTCACCACAAGCCCTTTTATCATTGGTCACCAACTTTTACAATGACCCTCCAGGAGGCTGACCCCCTGACTCACCACAGGAAGCCCCGCCAGGCTTGAGCAGGGTCAGGTCAGTAGAGGCTGGTGGTCGGAGGGCACAGCACTGGTGTGGGGGCCAGACCAGCGTTGTTGACTCAGGGACCTGACCCTGGCTTGCTCCGCTCCCATGGGGTCAGTCCTGGAGCTCGCTAGACCGAGGACTCCCGCAGAGAACAGGGGAGATGTGACTATTCAGTTTGGCTGAAATAGGACCTGCGTCCGGCTCAGCACTGACCACCGGGGGCCGAGCGGGTCAGCCAGGCCAGGCTCCTGCTGCTGGCCACAGATCAGAGAGTGAAAGCAGCCGCACTCATTAGGGAAGGCATTCTGCTCTGGAGATACGTGTGAAAAGTCCCAATTAGCTGGAATTAGGTTGCGCGGTGCAGGGACGCCCCAATTGATCATATTGATCAGACTCCTGGTGTTTAGTCCAATTCCTCGTATTCACCAGGGCATGATGGTGAGGAGCAGCACAAGCCATGTAACATTAACACCAGAAGACTCCAGATGGTGTTTATGTGACAATAAAAGACAAGTTTTCATGAACATTTAGAAAAAAACAGACCCACATTCACTAACTAGCACAGATCCCCCCTCACCTTCAGCGAGGGAACATGTACGGTCAGGTCTCCAATCTCATGTGATCGATGGCTTGGTTTGGCTTCTTTACCTGTTTGTTGTCTCAGATCACAAGTCACAGCTTGGGCTCTAAGCTCATCCTGTTTGTGTGAGCGTGTCTGTGTATAGACTCACGCTGAGGACAATATTCCACGCTAAGTGGATATCTTATGCATCAGGGTTAGAGGAGTTCCAGTTGAGAAAAACTGAAGGCGTTAATCAAAATGTGTCATAAGTTTTCGCTTTATAATGTTACACTTTGGTTAGCACATGTCAGTGGAGAAAATGGTGTCTGTGTCTTCTGTGTAATGTTTTGGGGTTTTTTTTTTGCCTGTATTATAAGCAATAATCCTATCTTTAAGAAAACTTCCTAATCTTTGCGTCTGAGAGTTACATATATATGATTTTTTAAATTTTAACCCATCAGTTGCTATTTTATTTGAACAGTAAATATCAAAGTTTCATGCCATTTCAGCTATGTTCTTCTACAGGAAAAAAACAAACATGACAGAGAGTCCACAGCCACGCTAGCAGCTCTGCAAGGCTGTGCTTAAGTGCAGTTGTGCTTTGGGCTTAATGCAACTGTCAGCATAATAACAGGCTCACAATGACAATCCTAATTTATTTATGTCTATGCAAGTAAAACCTTTACCATGTTAGTAGTCTTAGCTTAGCATGTTGAAATGTCAGCATTTGCTAATTAGCACCTAACATAGGTAAAGCAAAGGCTGATGGGAATGCCAAGTCTTTACAGAATTTAATGGCAATCCGTCCAGTAGGTGATGAAATATTTTGGTCTGGACCAGAGCGGTGAACCAACTGAGTACACACCAAATTACACAACCAAACAAATGACCCTGGTTTTTCAGGCTCAGAGAAAAGGCAAGAAAGTATAGGGGTCAGAAGGTGAAACTGATAACACAGAGGGACAGGTTGTGCCTTGTTCCATAAGACAACCCCATGTCTGTCTCCCCCTCGTCCATCCATCCATCCATCTAACTGCACATTCATCTCTCTCTGTCGACACTTTGTGACTGAGCTCAGGCTTGGAGAGGAAGCCCCTGTCAAGATAGGGTCCTTATCACAACTGGGTCAGCCCCTCCCGTTTCCATCATCCATCAGGCAGGCAGCCACCTGGACGAATGATGACCCTCACTACAACCTGATTGGTCAGCCAGGCAGAAAGGACACACAGGAGTGGAAGAGATAAGATAGAAAATAAGCCTGAGCATATTCTTGGATTTAAGATTTTTTTCTTCATGACATGACAAGGTCTAGGGTGTCTATCTACCTCACGTAAGACTTTTAAAATATTAGATTATAAATGACAGTTAAATAGATCCATTGAGAGGTCATGATGGTCAAATTTAACCAGGAAGCCAGTTCTCCAGATTTCAAATCAAATTGGCCTCTTTTAAGCTGCCCTGAACTGTATTTTAATGACCCAACCGAGTTGTGGAAAGCCCTCAGATCAACTCAGAGATGCCCCCCCCCTTCGCTCCGCTCCTCTTATCCTTTTCACCTACTTCTCTTATTCTCTTTGTTTTGCTTGTATTAGTACCCCAGAGGGCTGTATTAAGGATCAACGGAGAAACATCCATCTTCATCTTGCCTTAGCCTCCCGCTCGTGCTAAAATAAGTGGCCAATTAACTTGGCGGCGACCGTGTGTGCTTGTCCCCATCTGACTGTAGATTAATGACCAGCCAACGCTTTCCCTCCCCAAGCCCATTTATCAGGACTAGCAACTAGGTCAGATGATGATTAAATGTCCGGACCGCCAGGGCCTCCTGGGGCCCATGTCCCAGCATTGCTGTAGGTTCCAATTGGATTTAATTGCTTGGCTTTCACTTGGCTGTGAAAGGAAAAAGAGATTACACTGTCAGGTGCTATTAGCCTGCAAGGCGACGAGAGCTGAGAAGTCTGGGATGTCACATGTGCTGTGAGAGTGTGTTTAAGAGGACTTGTAGCCCACTTCATTAAAACATACCCACTTAGGTGCAATTTGACTTTCTTTAGACTGGCTGCAGTGTCACCGTGTGGTATCAGAGGCCTGACAACCTGCGATGAGTTGGTCAGCAGTAGAGAGGATGGGTGACAGGGAGTCTACTCATTAAAAGGACATTCCAGATTCATAAAACTTGGGTTCATCCTTACAGTTTTTGCCATAATAATAAAACTGTAGTCCGTGCGTTCTTCGCTGAGATGTCGCAGTATGTTGACACGTGAAAAAGATATCAGACGGAAACAAATACATGTGATCAGATGATCATAGACACAATATAAATTCCAAGGCTAGTGTAACTTGACTGAGAAAAAGAGCAAAGGGAAACAACAAAATTCCTGTTCAAAAAGTCCATTGTAAAAGTCCATCACAGTTTACAAACCCATATCTTGCTACAACTTTAAACCTACCATACTAACCCTAGTTGTGTGCACATACAGATTTGTAGCACAATGGTAGATTAATCAACATTTTGGGTGCACACACTTTTGGTTTTCCCTTCAAATAAAGTGGATTAGATAAGCTTTCTAAACTTGTGCGTGCTTACAAGCTGTGTGGTCATCGGAGATTTCACTGCGTTCCTATAGCTCAGCGGTGACTTTGGTGAGTACAAATGTACGATAACTGATAGAAATGAGACCCATGTTTGATAGAATGATCATAAGTCAGTGATCATGTTCTACCTTCTGGTTGAGACCTCTGGAAGTGGGCCTTAAGTTAAGATTATTTTGTCGAACTAACATTTTCATGGTCAAGAATGAATCCTCACACTCAAGACCCTACTTGTATAGGTAGAAATACTCTCCTTTAAAGAACTATGAAAATATGTCACTACTGACAGAAAATGTACTGAGATTGCCTGAAATAAACATCCCCATGGTCTTTATTTTATTTGAGATGATTCTGTTAAATGTGCTTTTGTTTCAATTCAGTAAAAAAAAAAAAAGATCATCAATGACAAAATGACTCTCACGAACAAAACTCAGCTCTCTTTTGACCCATATGGAGCCCAAAGCATTCAAAATGTAAATACCCATTCAGTGGCCCCACATGCTCCTGCACCACTTCATCTCCCTGCCCACCTCATTGATCAGTATTAGTTTTGCTGAAAATGTGATTAGTGAGTGTAAGTTAGCGAGAGATGCTTGATGAAATTAGCTTGGCAGACGTCTATAATACAATTAACTTGTGTGGGTCAGTCTCTGAGGGCGGCCTGAAGACATCAGCAGCTGTGTATGTGGAGTCTGGCAACATCTTTTTATCAGCTGCTAATTGAGTCCCGAGTCAACAAGTGGAGGTGGTGCAGAGTCTGTGTGTGTGTGTGTGTGTGTGTGTGTGTGTGTGTGTGTGTATGTGTGAAAGCTAACCTTGATAGTACATTGGTCTCCTGCAGTATCCCTGCAAAATCCTTTTCGCTCCACCAATAGATTTTTGGGACATGTAGTTCTACCTCTACAGGGTTAAAAAGTTAGAGTTAAAAAAAAAGAGAGAGAGACTTGGTTTTGCAAAAATCAACTCTTAATTCTGTTTCTGTTATAGAAAACTCCATTTGTACCAGTCTTTACAAATGAAGGTGAAGCATGTTTTAAAGGTAATAGTTCATTTTTGTGTTGCTTAAGGAAATGTTTTGTGATAATTTCTTCTGTTGCCAAATGCATTACACTGTAAGTCCAGTGCTTCAGGCTGCCGTTTCAGTTGCTTTTTAATTAAATGTATCCTAGATATGATCCCAAATCAAAATGGAAATAATTTCTAATGGATACATTTGTCCTTCATACTTTTTGTCCTCTGTAGTCACATATCTCCTGTCAGGAAATGCTTACGCTTAGGAAGCAAGGAAAGTAAGTGAGGACAGTGGATGTGAAAAGGAGACACAGTCCTGATAGAGCTCTTTACTTAATGACACTCTCTGATTTTCTTTGTTGTACAGCGCCTTGAAATATGAAATAATATATTAAACAGGACAGTAAAAACTGTTTGATGCTTGATTCTTTACAGCACCATTTCTGGGTCACATAGCAAAGGCACAAGGGAAGGACAGAAGGAAGGAAGGAAGGAAGGGAATGCACCTTTAAATCTACATGACTGGTAACATGATTGGTAGTAAATTTAAAAATCAAATGATCACTTCTGACATTTTACATTTTTAATTGTTACCTGATGCTTTTATCTTAGCCGCGTCATCCTCTGCTGACTATTAAAGCAGAGGTTTTCCATGGCTGGGTGCTCGCCATGCGGAGCTGGCCAGTGTGAAGGAGGGTATAGATGGCATTTGAAATGCAACAGTGCGCTGCGGACAGTCTGACCCTGTTCTGCCCCAGCCATTCAGCTGCAGGCCTTTCAGACCCAGATGGACAATATCGACTGGTCTCCGACCACCGACTGCCCTCTGAGCCGATTAGGAACCGGACTTGCTACAGAGTGACAGAGCCATGGCCTGACACCACCCACATCCAGAAACACCCCTTTACTGGGCCTCCGAAGGGGCTGCCAGGGGCCAAGGTCAGTGGCCAGGCTGACCTCTGATGTCCCGCCATGTTTGGACACCTCCACACACATTGGGAGGCCCAGAGCAGCTGATTAGAATAGGGAAAAAGGGCAAGAAGGCTCCGGACTGTTGCAGGAGGTTGTTTGTGTGTGTGTGTGTGTGCATGTATGCTGTTGGCATGGTGACCTGGTCACTAACTATTGGACCACCGGACCATCCCTGATTCCCCCCTCCCTCCCCCTGTAGTGCAGCTCTTGTCCCAGGTCTCTTTGTTGGGGGCCAGGAGGGAGGAATTACACCGGGGATGATCCCGTATTACTGGGCTTGCCCGCCTTTCAGGTTGGGCTTAGTTTTGTTGGCTGGCTCTGGTTTTATCCTCCCAGTGTTGCCCCCACTGAGCTGATCCCTTTGATGTCCTCATACACTGACCACCAGATCGCAACAATTCACATTTTGTCTCAAAAGTGAAGGGATTGCGTTGGATTTAGTGCAAAGGTGATCTATGCAGCACAAAGGAAAACAGCTGCAGTTATAATATGAAGAATTCCATTGCGACATTAGGTGACTGGAGAGAAAAACTCCAAGATGGATTTATTTTGTTAATTTATTTACTCTAAAGAGACACTTGAATGCAAAACACTTAATTCTAAGAAAAATACACAATCAGTGTTTTTTGCTTTTTGATGAGTGAGAGGGGTCCAATATACAGAGCAATGCACAGTACAAAAAAATCCCACATATACATTATACTAGGGCTGATTCATCCAAATTATGATGATCCACAGAACATCCTGTTGTTGGATGAACCCAGTTGACAGTGAGGTCTGGATTAACTGGGACATAGATTCGGCAGAAACATGATGAATTTTTAAAGTGTACTTTTTCCGTGCTATTGTTTGTAATTTCAGTGACATAAGGTAAAGACCAGGTTATAGATTAAAATGTCTAAGAGGGATAACATTACATTTTATCTTGAATTTTCCATATTACCAAAGTAAAACAAATCTTGGTGGGATTTCATAAAATGAGAAAACTGAATAATTTGTGAATTGCATATTGTTGATTTTTTGATTTATATTATGGAATGAGGTTCCCCTTTTTGTGGGTAAAACTGTACTTAAAATTTGTAAAACTGTGTCTCAGTTCTGTTGTATAATACCCTTCTTTCTTTCTTTCTTTCTTTTAAAAAAATGCATTTATCACACCTTGTTATCAGACTCCATCCACCCTTTCCAACTTGGCTCTTTCCTTCCTTCTCTCCTCCTTTCCTCCCTATCCCGGTCTTTTTGGTTGCCCTTCCCTCCTCATTCATTTCTTTATTTCTTCCCTCTCTTTTTCTTCAGTTATTTTTCATTATTGATGTGTGTCATCAATAATAACAGTGTGTCATGACCTGGCTAAAGGCTAAAGAAAACTTTTAGGAACTGAACTTACAGAGGTGCTCCTTGTCTCCACAGCGCCCCCTGCATCTCACAGATTTCCTGTCTATTTGGACTGTATTAACCTGTGACCCACAACTGACCCCTCACCTTCCAGCTGTGTGTGTGTGTGTATGTGTGTATGAATGTGTGTATGTATGTGTGTATGTGTGCAGTGAGGAGGTAGTGTAGTGAGGCGCCTTGTGTATGACCAGTGGTCCATAGCTCTTTTACTGCTCAGTTCAATGTGCACAGCCAGAGGGTTAGTGTGTGTGTGTGTGTGTGTGTGTGTTTTTGTCATGGTGGAGCAGAAATGGCCAAGGGTCTTGCTCTGACGCCCCTGTGTGTACTCATTCAGCACAGGGGTCGTGTGTCAGGGGTCATAGGGTCTATTGGGGGGAGGAGGAGGGGGTGGTTGGCGGTGGTGACTTGGGGGGTGTAAATGCCCCAAGGTAGGTAGACTGTCTTAATTGGCCTCTGGAGACTTTGGGGAGCATGTGTGTGCTGTGGATGTTTAAATGTATGAGTGTGTGTTTGTGTGAGTGTTTGAGCTTTTTGTTTGTGAGTAGGAACATATAGAGCATCTCAGGAGTGGGAGGGTACTACAGGTGAACATCCGATGCTGTAGAAACAGGAAAAAATATATTCAACATGGGATACCCAACTTTTGACAAAACTTTCAAGGTTTCATTTCATATACATGTCACGTTTTAAACATTCACAGGTCATTCATTAATGGTTAGCCTTTCTATAAACGACAGATAAAATAACAAACATTGTTTATTTAATTTATTGGTTGAACAAGAAGGAGGTGAAAATTAAGAACCAGGTGAATCAGAGGAAGAGACAGAGGGGGAAGTCAGTTTAACAAAAGAGGACAAGCAAACTCTTGTGAAGCAGTTAAAGGTTAACTCACTTTAAAAGTTGATTTCTGATTTCCTGTTTAAACCTTGCTAATTTGGAAATGGAAATACAAAGACTGTGTCACAGTATCATCAAAGCTTAGCGAGAAAGACTTACGCCAGTGTTAGTGCGTGTCTTGTTGAAAGATAGAACATGTTTGAGATCCTTAAATCTTTACTGTGCTTATGGGTGTGAGATAAAAGACTTTCTTCTTTACATTCTTTATATCTTCGGTTTAGGAAAGCTAGAGGCCCATATGTGTGTGTGTGTGTGTGTGTGTGTGTCTGTGTAGGCTGCTATGGTCATGTTTGCTCAGGGACAGTCAGGCTTGTACCCTGCGACCACATTATCCACCTATTAAAGTCCTGCCATTATTTACCTTCCTCCTCCTACAGGGACGGGCCATGTCCAGCTGATAAAAGGCTGCAGAGTGTCTGTTTCACTCCAGGCTGGAGAGACTACGGCGACTACAGTCACTGAGTGTTGGCAGAGCAAACATTCCTGAGCACCCAGGATCTCACACACATGCACACACACACACACACGCAAACACACGCACTCTGTCACACACACACACACACACACTCTGTCACACACACACAGACACACACACACACGCGCACTCTGTCACACACACGCAAACACACACACACACACACACACACACACACACACACACACACACACACACACACACACACACACACACACACGCGCACACACACTCTGTCACACACACACACACACACACACACACACACACACACACACACACACACACACTCTGTCACACATATACAATGCAATAGAAGGACACGCACATAGGCAATAGCTCCGAGAATCAATCATAATGTTAATCTCACAGAGTTACAAAGCAAAACAAGAACTCTTACTCGCTAATAATGGAGACAAAGCTGTGTCCCCATTCCATACTATATATTAAATGTGAACAGTGTGCACCACTTTCTAAAAAACAATGTTCTCTCACATGCTTTACTTTTTTTGGACTGAGTGAAAATGATACAATATAATTCCTAACAGACATCAAACTTTTTAATGCTGAAAAATGCATTCTTTTTGTGTTGTATGTTATCCTCCCAGAACTGTTTAACCACCATCCACAACTTCTTTCAATTTTCTGCAGCTGCGAGTAGCTTCTCTTTTATCTTTGCACATTATACTGTGGGACAACAGTATCTGTTATCTTAGAGTCAGAAATGAATGGATTTAGAGTAGGAATTTGAGGAGTCATTTTGTAGCTTGTGCTGTTTTGTTGTGGTTTCTTGTGTGGAAATTAAAAAAAAGTTGTTGTTTTATATTCTCATTATATGTATTGTGTACATGTGCACTAAAATTAATTAATTAAAATGAAAATTAATCTAAAATATAAGGGCTAGACATAGCTTAGTTAAATTACTTCTAAAACAATAAATCCAGATTCAAAAGATTCCAGATTCAAACCCAATTTTCTATCTGAATTGAGTAAAATTTGAAAATGTAACATACTAGGTCGAACGATTGATCACAGTTTTAATGACAATGTGTGTTTGGAGTAACAGGGCTAATGTTAATCTTAAGGGCTAAAGTGAGATTTAAAGAAAGGCTTAACAGGCCTGTTTACCATAAAACTGTGTTTTTAAATTTTGATGTAAAACAATATGTTAAACCACAATTGTCCAGGTTTAAAGTTAATTCTAGTTGGTGCATCCACACTTAAACTCCCTGACACAGACACACAAAGTAAACAGTAGATATAATCTGATTACAGTCGCGCTCATATCATAGAGTCATAGAGTTGATCGTATCATAGAGTTGATACTAATACTAATATACAGCCACATACTCACACAACTTCCGAACTCACACGTACTCACAAACAAGGGCATACGCTGGCCTGCTGCTCCTGTTGTCAGATGGTGTTAAAACTATTCTCTGGCAACAGTCAAGCACTCAGTGGGGCAGCAGAGAAACCCTGTCTGACCTACTGACGGACAATATTTGCTGGTCCAGAGAGGAGGTGTGCGGAGGCAGCAGGAGGTCAGGAGGAGGCAGCAGGAGGTCAGGAGGTCAGCAGGGCGAAGCGGTGGCCTTTCAGCCTGGATACGACTGACCAGCAGGTGAACAAACAGAGTGGCTGCGGTGGAGGAGGAGCACAACGATGACATAATGGGACACTGCAGAGATGGATTTCACTTTAAAAGTTGTGATTAGTTTTTCATGTGCGAGTGAACAATGAACGCAACAAAAGCTTACAAGTCTGCATTTTAAAACACACAGATACACACAGAGTTTGTAGAAAAGCGTCACAAAAGTAGACACTGAGGGAGGGAGCTGCATAATGATGACGACGGCGCTTTTGTTTCAGCACTCATTTGGCCATTTTTTCATTTTTCCTGTGTCTGACATATGTACCTCAGTAAATACGGACAAAATGTTCTCTGGTTAACATGCAGTGTGTTCATTTTCACAAACTTCACCTTCTCAGGGCTAGTCTTCATTCAGCTCAATATCTTGTTTAATCTCCTCTAATCTTATTTTCAACTCTTATTTGTGCAAAGGTCATGTGAAAGAAAAAACTTTTTGTGTGTTTGAAACTAACGTGCAAGAATTCCTGACAACATTGGATATGTACTGTGGCAATTCTCTTGTCTTGTCTTAATTTATTGTGATGTCAGGCAGGCTGAAATGGAGGCACTATGGGAAAACACTGAACTATTCAAACATAACATAAGCCTGTTTTTCTGTTTAACTCCCGGACTACATATAAAACAGACCTGTTTGAAAATGCAAATCTAATTAAAAGTACAAGGTCAGTGAAAACCCGATCAGCATTTCTTGAAAAGAGACAAAAGCTCAGAAAACTTGATCACTTTACCAAGGGTGTTGTCATTTCTGCTCTGCCTCAACACACGATGCTGCTGATGCTAAAGAGCCTCGCCTCAAACATTCACACTCAGAAACACTGTGTGTTTGCTTTTGGTTTTAGTGCCTGCTAAGATACCATTGATGGCCAGTCAAGTAATGTCACCAGACCGTTTTTGGTCTGGCCTCACTGTGGCACTTAGATGATGAAAGCCAGTCCTCAGTGTCCCCCATCCAGCAACAAGTGCAGGCCCCTGTCGCCGCAGCTCTGCAGGAGGAGGCAGATCAGCCTGACTGACGTAATTAGTGTGGACAGATACAATTTCAGCCTGGCAACACAGCAAGGATCTGGCAACCCTCCTCTCTGTTTACGTAAAGGCTAAGGCAGCAGAGCCCAGTCCTCACCTGCTGGCCCCACTGGTTGCCATGAATGCTCACATAATCCCACTAAGTCCATGCAAACCCAGAGCTGCTTCTTGTGCTAAAAGCTCAGAGTCCCTCCCTCTCACTAAGACCTCCACTCAATTAAGAAACAGTTTGTGCTGCGATCAGTTTTTCCATGGCAACTTTATAGATCTACATACTGCACAGGAAGGTTCCCAACCCTCTTTTGTTATATACACACACACACACACACACACACACACACACACACACCCCTTTTATATCCTAGCCCACTGTTTCAGTATTTTACCACTCTGTCATACTTTACCCACCATCTTGTGGAGGCGGGCACGGCATAAATTTAATTCCTCTAAGTGTCACAGGCTTTATTACAGATTTTCACACTGCAGACTGTATGTGTCTGGTGTTAGTGGAATGCAACTCATACCTGAACTGACAGTGATGTTTACCAGACGTTACCACAGAGGAAGATTTTCTTTTTAAATGCAATTTTTCCAACGCATTTCAGTGACAGTACAGTGACAGCAAGTTCATTGGCTTTGTTGTTTTGATTTGGATTTTTTTTTTTTACGCTAATGTGGGCGCAGTGGCGCTAGTGCAAGTGGCAGAAATGACAACTGTCACAGGGAAATGTTGACGCATTTAGTTTTTGTTGTGGCACCACATATAAATTTTGAAAGGAGCATTGGCTGTTCATATCAAGAACCGACAATGATTCTGATGTGAGGGCAAATCTTTAATGTAATATTTTAGGCAGGGGTGAGATGACTCTCTGTTTGTTTTTTTTTTCCTTTTGTGTAGAGGGTGACCTTATGTGTGAGCGGACACCCTTGCATCTGGGGGGATTAGAAGGAAAATATAGACATACAGATCATCAGGGATTCATAAATGGAGACTGTTTCCCTCCACAATGGCCTGATTCATTTATGACGCCCTGGACCGTGAGAGGCGATGAGGTCATTTTATGGATTCTTTCAGGGTGGACATCACGTTTGAATGGTGAGAACATGCAGTCGTCCTCTGCCCTTCCACCCCTGTGGAAAAAGTGGCCAAGTCCCACATGCACACATACACACAAAGACACACACATATATATTTAGATACAGGACCACCACAGGATTAACGGGGTTTCGCCTCCTTCAGTTCCTAAAATTTAAGCACTGAGTACTGCCATAATTTATAGCTCACACAGAAGAACAGGGCTCTCTGTATATGTATGTGTGTGTTTGTTGGGGGTATGACAAGGAAGGTCACTGACCTCTCTGACTTGGCTAAAATCCCCATGGGCCTAATTCAGCATTGGAATGGACCCCACAGCGCAATGGGAAGATGCCTCCAACATAATGAACACAAAGGCCAATTGTGACGCCATTCTCTGCAGGGCAGAAAGCAGCGGACCCTGGGGACAGTAGAAGGTTTTGTCCGCTGAAATGGAGAAGGAAGCCTGTTGCTTCAACAAGCCTGTGATAAGATTCATCAGTGATGACTCAACAGTGGTAGTTTGTGTCCCGGGGCGCAAAGTTTTAGATTTACATCCACTGTGTTTATCTGCACTTGTTGACTGAAGTGCTGATAAATGACCCTCACAGGCCAAATCATTGTCTTTTAGTTGTTATAGAATTTCTTAAAATATTATACAAAGTCTCTCATGTACAGAGACAACAGTCTCTCCTTTACTTGTTATTGTGTCTTCTCAAATGTTGTACAGTGTCTCTCGTGTTCTGACTGAGAATCTTAGGTGCTCTCAAGATTTGTCAAGTTCAGTGTACCAGACCACGTCATTCAGGAAATTAGTGCGCTTTGTTTTTAGAACACATCGGTCCATCATGGAGGCTCAGTGTTTGCTGAATCCCAAATATTAAAAAAACGAACAAACAAACAACAAAACATGACGTATTGTGTTGCTGACCAGCAAAAACAATGTATCTATATATTTATTGATTCTGAATTAAGAAATTTCACCTAAATCCTAAGGGAAAGAATTCATTTAAAAACCTATTGGATTTTCTGAAAAAATCATTGACACGCAGCTGAATACATGGCTGTTTTGCTTAGCTTGTAAAAAGCTGATATTTTGGATATACATTTTTCCACAGGACAGTGAGAATAGGAAATATACAGACTTAATGCGCATTTATGTGAAATTACAATTAAAAAGAAATGCAGGAAAAAATCTTAGGTTGCATAATACAAATCTGGTTCTTTCATTTAGCCAAAGAAAGCAACATCAAATCCATGATATGATCCCAGGAATCAAAATATAACAAAAATTATTTTTGTAAATCCTGATCCTAAATCCTGATTGGTGCGCATAAATACTATTTTTTTTTAATAATTTTGGTTAATGTCTGTTTGGTGCTGGTCAGGATCCCATCAGTTGAAGGCCATGTGTGTTAATCTAGGTGGCACTATCTCTGCCTTCGCCAGAACCTTGACCGACACCTCGATCGCAGAGGAGAAAGAAAGATGAAAAACAAAGCCAGTGCTGCCAAACAAGAGGGCAAACAAATGCTAACACTGCTGCTTCTGCCAAAAACGCCCATCCCCACAATTTATTGCTCTTTTCTAAGACTTATTCAAGGTTTTCATCATATACCGACCCGCCACACCCCCCTTGCGAAAAACCCAGAATCTGTCTCTGTGATGAGGTGGGGGATTAAAAAAAATGAAGCAACAAGATTGGCCCTTTCTTTTTCTTAAGAAAGACTAGAAATGAAGCTTTGTGCACGTCCGCTGCTGTGGCACATTTGACAGGTCTGGGCCGGCTGCTTTTGTGTCACAAGCATAAAGGGGATTGAGGGAAAACACAAACTGAGCCACTGTGCTGTTGTGGCGCTGGCTATTAGTCAATGTGACGGCCTTTGCAGATGCTAATGGTGTATAGTGTGCGCCGGTTGGCCTCCCTCCTCCCAAAATGTGGCTATCTGATTGCACAAAGGCCTTCTGCTGGAGGTTGACTTTTCCCCTTTTCTTTTCACGGCTGCTACAAAGTCATTAGGCCTTTTCACTTCTCTTGTTTTTAGGAAAACAGGGGAATAGAGTAGACGCACAGAAAACAGCAAGTTGATGTGAGGCATTTATCTTCATGTATAAAGCCTCATGTGATTGTAGTGAGGAATAGACCCCCCCCCCTGATCTATGTTGCCCTTTGAGCAAATTGGAGATGCAGTAACAACCAGGCTCTTGTAAAAGAAGAGAGATGCCCAGGAGTGCAGGACCTCTGGACTCGAACTTATTAATCAGTCAGGCCCCTGGCTGCCTGCCTGCCTGCCTCAGGTTGCATCATGTCTTCAGCCTGCAGAGTTAAATACTCAGAGGGTTTGCTCAGACCTGGAGCGGAGGCACTAGCATGTCAGCACACAGGTCACTGCATCCAGCATCAACCAGCTGTCGGATAACGGGAGCCTACGTAATGGTAACACACATATTTAATACAGGTGTCCAAGGAATAGAGTGAAAGTGCATCAGAGGCGTCGTCTTTTTTTTTTTTTTCCTTATCTAAGATTTTCAGAGGCCATAAAGTGTCATTTAAATGGAGATTTGTTCTGTTCGAAGCAACATTTTAGACAAGAACCAGTGGTTGAGAGTATCTAAGTACATTCTCTTAAGTACTGTACTTCAAAAAAAATTTGAGGTACTTGTCCTTTGAGTATTTCAATGTTATGTTACTTGTGCACTACAGTTCTGGGGGAACTGTACTCCTACTACTTTTTACTTACTATGACGACCTTATAAAATATGATGTACTGTTATAGAAATAAAAATTCCAAACATTGTGTAATAGTTACAATTAGCTCCAAATCAACTAACTAAAACAGTAAAATGCTGCTTTGACATTCAAGCAACAGTTATAATGATCGGCTAATATACTTGCATAAGCTGTCAACTTCATGGTGGCGGTAGAGGAAAAGTCAAGGGAGCACCAGAGTCAATTGGATTCATCATCTGGGGAACATAAATGTCAAGACAGTCCTTCAAGTAGCTGTTGAGATATTTCAGTCTGGACTCAAGTGGTGGATTGACCAGCAGAAACAGCCAGTATGGCAGAGCATAAACTGCTAATATTGAGCTTGATGACAATGCACAACACATCAAAGTGACTTCTACCATTGTGCAGAGGGGTTTAACAGTGACAGGAAAAGCTGACACATCATGAAAAATCCGTATTTTTATGTCAATTTTATTGTCACTTTTTTTTAAACACAAATTTAATAAATAAAGCACATCTGATGGGGTACACCATGCAAACATTTCTTTCTACAACATAAAAGATTTTTTTTCAGCCAACTCACCGTTTTCTTGTTACATAAGCGGCTCCCTCTGCATACACATGCTGTACATGATAGCAGCTCCATGACTTCCTATTAACTTTATCTGTACAGAATGCATGGCATATTTTATATATATATATACCCATATAAACATGTGAATGGATGACTTGTTAGGGTTAACAGTCTCTCACTCCCTTCTGTAAATAAGACAGTTTTCCAAGCTAGTAGGAGTGAGGGACGTCTACATGGGTGATGTTATGAGTCACAATGGTCCAAAAGAAGGAAGTGCTAAAAGTGTGATGCGATATGAGATACGAAAAGAGTTAAAGACGAGAGCAAGAGAAAAGCACAAGATTGGGCAACATCTTGCCCTGGACAGTGACAGGTGGACGAAGAAGTGAGTTGACAAAAGCAATATACATTTTCAGTATAAAATGACCCATCAGATTGTTATATTTTTCATTTTTTCTTGACTTTGGGGATAATTTCTGTACATTTTCCTTGGTCTTGGGGTCTTTGATCTCATCCCTGAAGCATCACAGGGCATAAGATCTTAATGTCAAATCTATCACCTGTACCTCTAAATTGGTTACTGCTATATTTTTAAACTGTTTATGACAAACATTTTTAACTGATGATGCATGTTTAGTAATGAATTTTTAAACCTTATAAAAGGTATAAGTGTAATATGTTCAAATACATGATCACATAATCAGTTGAAAACTGTAGCGCTTGCTTTAATAATGTGTCTAAGTGATCTATAAACATCCTGAATTAATGTTTAATTACACTTATTAAGAGGGTGTCCTATTATTTCTTTGTTTTACTATTATCTATGTATTTGAAACATTGGGACAATCATCAGCAGATGAAGATGTTAATGTACACTGATGGAGCATCACACATAGACTTACAGAGAAAAAGACGGCAGATAGAGGCATGACCAGAGCATTATGTGCATTTGGCAGACATACACACATACTATTTGTCAGATAAACAATCAAATCAAAATAATATGAAATGAAAATCTCTTGATGAAATCTTTACCTAATATTGTTTCCAACACCCTTCAGGCTGATTGTATCCTTAATGCCATGGAGACAAAGCCAAAAACTGAAATGGGTAGTTGCTTTCAATTCTTACAGATTCAAGGTGAGAACGTTTGCTGGAACTTAAGTCTCATTAAGGTTACATGTGGCGTAAATGGATAATACGGATTACTTAGTGCCTTGGATCCTAAGTGCAACAAAAAATTTCTTTTGAACATTAGAGTGAAAAATTCTGAGCCTACCAGCCGGATAACTTGGCATATCTTGTGAGCACCAACAGAGATTAAACAATGAAATACAAGGCTATTTCACCCATAAGGACCAGTGTGAGTGCTTTTGCGTTTCTCTGTACATCGATCAGTGAATAAACATACTCGTATAATCAATCATACACAAACACCTCAGGCCAGGAAAGAAATTCTAATAAAAATAAGAGGGTGGGGAGATAAAGATGTAGCAATCCACATTTATTGAAAGCCCTGTGCAAGCTTCTCATTTTTCTCCTGATCTGACTATGTTTGTTCGGGTTCCTGTGCAAAAGTCCCCCTCTTCATGAAGGACAGCTCACAAAAAAAAAAAAGAGGAAAAGAGAAAAAACAAAAAAACAAAATGAAAGAGCTTGAAAACCCTTCCTCCAGCTTATTCTTCTGCTCAGGTGCATCTTTCCATCATTGCCCAGGGGGAACAGGAAGCCAAGCTGGGGGGTGAGTGGTGAGGCAGGGCCAGGGGGTGATGACGATCATTTACAGATTTACTTGTCTTTGTTCAGTGCATTTCTCTGATGTGATCCAAAAATTTACTTTCAAAAGTTCTGTAAAGTGGAGGGATGGAGGCAAAACAAAATAGATAAACACAGTTACCATCTGTCCTGCTGACAGAAGTGATTCTGTGTAATTGTTTACTATCATTTAATAATTACTCAAGTCTGTAGTTAAATTATGCAACTTTACTGATTTTGATACATGTAACACAGAGACACAGAGACCATTGACTGTATGACAGAGACAAATACCTAGTTCTCTTATTTCTCCTTGTGAAGAGCTTCTATGAAGGCTTCAAGTTTCTCCTGGATCTCACGAACTTTCTCTGCAGAGAAGCACACAAATAAGGTCAGTTAGTCAAAAATACACCAAATATTGACACACACAGAAAAACAAACACAATGTTAGAGCTAAAACAATGACAATCAATCAATCAATCAGCCACCCAGAAAATTACATGGCAATGACTAATATTAGATAAAAATCTTTGAGTGGGTAGTTTTTGAAAAAAAAGGTGCAGGAATTCACTAGTTCAAGAATTTATAAATATGAAGATTTACTGCTTTTGTTTTTATAGTCAAGTGCAGGGCTGAAAAAAAGGATTTCATATCAATAAGTCATTAGTTATTTGGAAATTATTCAGCAACTATAACTGATTAATGACTTTAGTGATTTTTTTCAAATTACCTTTCAAATTAATTTTCTCTGATTGAAGCTCAAATCTGATGATTTTCTGCCTATGTGTATTTTTAAATCATTGGAAACTCATCATCTTCTGGTTTTGGACAGTTGATTAGAAAAAAAACAAGATATTTGAAGACATAAGTTTGGCCTCTCGGGAATTAATATGGCACCGTAATAAATGTTAAAAAAAACAGTCAATCAAAATAATAAGTCTTTTCAGTCCTAACAAGCTGAATGTCTTTGGGTTTTGGGCTGGTTGTCTGGCGATGTAAGATATCTGAAGATAGCAAATTTGGCTCACAGAAACAGTGTTTGTTTTTGTATTTATTACTATCTTCTATATCATAGGAACAAAATAATTAATCAATCATCAGGAAAATTACAGGTAGATTCACTGACAATAAACACAATTGTTAGCATCAGCCCTAAACATTGCCAACAAATGCTGGAAAACGTTGTTGCTTTTTCTACTTAAGCTAGTCACTAAAACATAAAAAATTCTAAATGAAGCAACATCAGCATAGGTAGCTTTTTAGAAATCTGCTTCTTCCAACAGAGAAAATCTGAAACAAAGTCCAACTGCTGAAGTGAATTTCTACAGATAGAAATTCCCTCACATTTTCACCAAAACACCAGATGGTCCCCTCTGACAGTGAAAGCCAAACCTCATGGCAGACCTCCTTCACACATCTGATGATGAAGAATTTTGTACCCTTTCCCAGTTAGCACAAACCACATCAAAGCTCTCACCATCCCCTTTCCATGGTATGTACCTCCCGGGCACATTGCTAATGGACAGAAGGAGATACCATAACAACATTTCACATGAAAGGAATGAATTTACTGGAAAAACAGTCAGTCACTTCGTTTCATTATTAAACTCCTATTGTCCAGAGACCGCGTAAGACCAGCAATCCTTCCACCCAACATGTACTGTCACACGAGATGTGCAAGCCATCTAAAGCAGTCTTAATCGCTGATTAAACAGTGGCTGAAGGAAGCGTGTGAGCCAACGCAGAGAAAAGGAAGCCGAGGCTCGCAATGCCAGCTGCACCTCCAGGCCTGGTGGGCTCTCCAGCTTCCCTGTCACCCTTGCTAATCTGTCTGGATCTTCCCCAAGCACAAACTCAAACACCGGCTCCGAAAAACAAACTAGCACTGCTGTATCTTGATCAATCAGCCACACGAGATCTATGGGTGACCTATTGTTGACCGTTTTCCTATGAGTAGGCCCAATGACAACAGCTTTAAAAAAGACTTGTCCGTTTTAGGGAGATAAATCACTGTATTTTGGAGCTCAGAGAAACAGTGTGTCCATTTCAGGTCAGCACAAAAGTGATAACTCTGTGTGTGTGTGAGTGTGTGTTGGAGTGAAACTAAATATCGTACTCAGGGGCTTGTGTGCAGCCCCTTTGAAGTGAACACGGCTGCTGAGGTATCCTTTTCCTGACAGCGAGATGAAAGGCAAAAGGTTGTTAGGAGAGATGCAGGAACAGCCCCACACAAGTCCTGAAACACTAGCAGAGCTGAGGGGTGCTGGATCGCTCTCTCTCTCTCTCTCGCTCTCTCTCTCACACTCACACACACACACACACACACTCACACACAGGTAGGTAGGACTGAGAAAAAAAACTGACTGACAGCCAGGAAAGCTTGGCCCAGAATGGCGCGTGCACACACACCCTCAGACTCACCGATTACTTGAAAATCAGCAAGAGCTGTGCAGTCATGCCACCTCCACCTCTTTTCACCTTCCTACGCACTCGCTACTGGCAGGTGGTTAAAAAAAAAAAAAAAAACCTGGCCTTTGATACCCTGTTAACACACTCAGGCAAAATGGCAGGGCGTTAGGGGGAGATTACAACACCTAATGGAGGCATTAAGGGGGCCTGTTGAGGGGCACGCTGACAAGTCACTGCAGCAGGTGTGGGGCTGAATGAAACATAACCCTGCGGTACACCATTCCAACACACGGGCCACCGCAGGGCACAGCTCAAAGGCAACTGACAGAGTTCAGCTGTGTGGGCTGGGTGCCTTGACCACAGAGCAACATAACTCAATCCAAGCCAATCAGAGAAGGATTACCAACATCTGTCTGACCCAAAGAAAAAGATGTTAGGTATGCGGGTGTGGAGTTGTGGGTTGGTGTGTGGGAAGGAGCATACTGGCTGTCAGATCATCAAAACATGGGAGATCCCCTGGCTCAAGCTTCAAAGCCTTTAACTGGTTTTAGATGTGGCTGACGATAAGGTTCTCTAAGGAGCCTCAATGTTACTAATGCAGACTGCTTAACATGGGTCAAGCATTAAGGATCCTGCCAACTGCCAGGCAGAGACACTGAGCTTTGCTAGATCACTGGAGGCAGCAGTGGTCCAGAGGTTAGTTTCGAGGACTAGTGATAAGAAAAGACAGGTTTGAATCCCCAGATTGGCTGGGAAAGCCAATGTTGTGTAGTTGAAAATCTTGGACTTATCAGTTAACTCAGAGCTGCAGGAGTATTTAGTGCTTAAGCACAGCAGCATTCCAGCCTGACTTGGTTGATTACCTTTCAGACTGAGAGAGGGCCCAAACCTGTTTTTCCACCCAGTCTCTTCCTCACTCTTGAGCTGACTACTTCCAGATTTGTTTGCTTTTGGACAAACCTCAAACAATAAAAATTGAAGGAAACACTTTTGAGGAAGGCCATTTCGGACTGGCTGCTTGTGGGGCCTCGGCTTGACCTAGCCCCAGATGCCCACTCAAGGTAAGCCTCTCATCACCCACTGCTGGCCAGTGAGCCTTCAGGTTCATTCTTTTAAGTCTTTACCATTTTGTTTTTTCATTTCATTCTCATCATTCTCATGACTTTATAAAAATTAAAATCACAAAATATTAAGTAAAAATAAAATTAGTTTCAGGGAGAGTGTAGACGTGTTTGCTAAAATGACCAGCCATCTTGTACTTGACTAAGTCCCACCATGAGATAAGACAGAATAAATGGGAACAGCAAGGCTCATCAACCATTCCTTTATAGCAGGATGCTTAATCGCTTTAAAATGAGCCCTCAGCAGCTTTTAGGAGCCCAGGTGGCCATGCATGATTGTGAATCACATCTTTCAGAAAAGCCAATATTCTGTGGATAAAATTGAGAAATAGATATTTATTTCCCCCAGCACCATCTGTTTGCTACGAAAAGAAGGCAGCAAGAGGAAGAAAAGGTCACAAAGAGGCTTTCTTTTCACCATCCTGTGGAAATGCAAAAAAAAAAAAAAACCCAAAACAGTGGACAGAGTCACCACTGCCTGTTGCTCACTGAGCAGTGGGACTAGCGGTCTAAACCTCCATTTAGGCTCCTGTTTACCTAAGAGATGAGCCCTAAAACACAGTCATTCAACCGCTCACCCCTTTATCTGGTCATGAATATTCCCATAATCCTCTGGCCTCTATCCCGGAGGCCCCTTCTTTAAGATGCTGGGTGTTGTGCGGGTTGCCGAGGTTGGAGGGACTCTCGCCCATTCAGAGAAAGAGGGGAGCCTTTTTCCCCAATCCCCTCTTTCAGGGCCTTCTCTCCGCTGATCTCCACATGAAATGATATCTCATTCACTCTCCCTCTGTAGAGTCCCCTAAGCCCCCTACGGCCGAAGCGCTGGCAGAAGGAGGGTTGAGCCAGAAAGCCTTTAATTGACCTGTAATTAGACTGTGAAACTGCATGGCCCTGCCGGACAAGTAGCCACCACAGAGGGGAGGGAGAACAGAGTAGAGAAACAGACGAGAGGGAGGCCTTCAACTTACTGTGAGATAGAAAAAAAACCCCCCAAAAATAATCCTCTTCCTTTGGGAGATGGATACACCTCTTCGTTGGATATAAGGGAGGGAATCATAAAGAAAGGGTTGTTATGGAGTTTGGTGCCGTGGTTGAGGCTACTTCATATGCGGTTCTGAAATGTTCTTCTGACAAGAGAGCAGCAGTTAAGTGTATGGCCACTAGAGAAAGTGGGTCAAAGGGATTAATTCCTGTCCTATCCTATCATCATTCATGAAGAAACTTTTTATATCTCATGACTACCAAGGTCTCAGTGCAGGTGGGGACACTGAATGTTTAAAAGTTTAAATGCTGTTTTTTTTCTTTGAAAGATGATCTCTTAATTTAACAAACAGAGAGGCCTTTTTCTTCAGGTTGTTGCTTGATTTGTTGCTAAATCAGGATTGTCACGCAATAAAAACTGGACCATGGGAGACATGGCCACAGGGAGAGCGGCAACGCCGACAGCCCAAACGCCATGTCAGTGACAGAGCAATGAATCAGCCCTCACACTCACGGTTCTTATCTAGAAAACAGATGCCTTTCAGAGTGCAGCCCAACCTGGGAAAGACATACATAGATCTGAACAGGTCAAAGCTTGGGGTCAGCCAGAGGGTAGACAAAACAAAAACAGCAAAATGCATGGAAATTTTTTGAAAGAGCCAGGTGAGGTGTAGGTTTTAATAACAAGTATTGCTTGTGCCTTTGAAGGGCCAAATGTTAGAAATTTTAATGCTGGGGCTTGTAAAGATGAGGATAGAGATGACACAATTTATGAGATGGGGGATTTAGCTGTAGGCCTGAGGGGTTTAACCAGGGGAAGAGATACAGTAATTGTAAATGATACGATAGTAGAGAACTCAGACTAAATACAATTTAGCATATAAATATAGCAGTAAACTCTCACTATCATTTCTCATAACATTTATAAAAATGAAGGGTTCTTAGACAGTAAGTCTACTTATGACTCATAGTGTAAAGCACAGCAAGTCAGGCATCTATAGTTTCCCAAGACTCACCTTTTGCACACAAACTGAGGCGTGTGCTTAGACTAAGTGGCAATCAATCTTGACAAGCCACATGAGTTGGAGGATGTGAAGCTGACAAGTCTGGTTTACACTAAGATCCTGTCATAATCCCTCAGAGAAACTCCCTTCTGCTGAATCGTCCACAGGTGTGTGGACCAAGTTAACTAAACTCCGGTGTTAGCAAACAAAACAAACACTTAAGTTAGGACACTTGTGCTTGCATCCAGCCCTGTTGATTACTGGGCTTAAATGTAAAAGGGTCCAATTTTAATCACCTTGTCTCGGTCCCTTCTTGACATGGCGCTGACCCCAAACCGCACAATCAAACAAGAGGACAGAGACAGATAAGACAGTCCAGCTCTCCTCTTCACCCTGCTGCCCTCAGGTAAATACATTTTTCCAGCTGCTCTGGACCTCACACAACTTCACATCCATATGACACTGACAACATAGCAACTGAAATTCCTTTGAATCTCTAGAAGAGGCGTTTTCAGGTGTATTACTTACAATTGAAAGGTGTCAAAAGTGGCACCGTTCCTGATAAAAGTAGCATTCCTAAGAGCCAGTTCATGTTTTCTTGAAACTCAATCAAAAATACTTGCCGGAATTAAATTCATACTCAAAAAACAGATTTACAGATAAAACAGATATACCTAAAGTTATTTGGGGCATCTGATAATTTAATTGGGATATTTTACCACAAGGAAATCCAGAGACAGGTTCTGTATAACCTTCACAACGGCATAAAGGAAACACATCTTATAGTATTTCCCCGTACTTAATGAGTCTCGATGTGTGTACATAAACTAGACAACAATAAATCAAAGAAAAAGGTTAAAATTAACCTCCTAGGGCAGTATGGTCATGACATGAGAAAATTCCAAGCAGAACTTGGCATTTTTTTAAAACTGTTATAGAGTGGGAGTGTATGGTTTCCCTATTACCTCATCTCAACCAGCACCTGATGTCAGACCTTTGTGTGTGTGTGTGTGTGTGTGTGTGAGTGTGAGAGTGACAAGTGGATCAGTGGGAATGGGTCCCTGGTGGCCACACTGTACTGGAAACATGTGAACAGAAGCCTGGCTGAAGTTCCCCTTCCTTCTCTTTCCTATTTTCCCACACTTGCTCTCTCTCCGTTCCTGAGAAGAATGAAAGATGGCTTTACATTCTCATTCATTTCTTGATCACTGCCTCAATCATCGCCTGTTGATTAGTTGTCACATAACACACAGCTCTTTTTTCTTATTTCCTTATTCCACTGGAGTTATTTCCTGAGTTGGTGCCTAGGGAGGACATTAATCGCCTGCAGAAGCTCTATCAGCCTACTTAATCTGACTGTAAATACTGGAAATGTTGTTGCAGCAACATAGCTAACATAGGTAACAACCAAAATGTCAATGTTAAGCAAATCTTTCCCAGAAGTATCTTTATCATTCTTTTTAAATTACTTCCAACAGAAGAGAAACAAATGAGTCCCCATTCAGCAAGAGAGATATGAAAAGGTAAACAGATTACGGTTCAACATTAAAATTAGGCCTTCCCTTACAACTAAAACATTTGGAAGACAATAACAGGATGCAAAGAATGTCAAAAAAAAGAAAAATTGTATATATATATATATATATACACACATACATATATACACACACACACACACACACAAACACACATATATATATATATATGTGTGTGAGAGCGTGTGTGAAAACATTCCTGGCATTTGACGAGGGAAAAAGGATGGATGTACCGGAGGTAAGGGAGAAAGAGCATCCAAGAGGGAATAAGGGGGAAGAAATAGGTGATGCGAAAGTGGAAACAGAAGCAGGTTGAGACTTTGGTAAATAGGAGCAGGTAGCTAGTTGGAGCCATGATGGAGAAGTGGGGGACAAGAAAGGGAGAGGAGAAGAAGAGGTAAAAGACAGGTTCCTGTGTTTTATAGCTGTTTCAAAATATAGTGAAAGCAAAGTATAACAGACTAAAGACAGTAACAAACAGAAGAGCGATGATGAGAGATGTAAAGAGGAAGTAAATGCAGGAGAGTGTAACAACAAAAAGTCATGCTTCTTATGATCCGTCTTGTGAGGAGAGAGGATTTAGGGTGGGAGATGAGATAGTCGTAAATAGTGAGGCAGTGGAACCGTGGGGAGAGTAGCCTTACTTTGTGAAAGAGAAACAAGAAGACAACTGGAGCGATGCAATTTACCTGGATCAAATTCTAGCCTTTGAAGTAAATTTAATGTAGGACCATTTCAAAACCTATATGAAAGAAAACTAGACCTGGCTGATCGAGTTTCTGAAACTATATATGGGCAGCGTCAAAACAAGGACAGAAGACAAGATGTAATACAAAAAAGTCTTTCAGACTGTATTAACATCGTTCTTTACTTATCTAGGTGTGGATACACTGCAAAGAGAGCAATAAGATGTGGAAAGAATATTTGAGACATTTACAGATGTTTAGAGTGCCATGCAATAGAAAAGTAGTGTGTCTGTTCATTTCGGAAGTCGCTTTCACACAACACTAAAAGAACTAGATTGGATAAAATGAAGGAGGGGCCATCTCATTGATGCCAGTGTTATGACAACCGTGGAACTAGTGCTTATGTACTTGTCACTCCTGGGGAGAGAATGGATTATTTGGCAGCAGCACTGAAGCTTGAGGTTTCCTCCTTCATGGGAAAAAACAAACTTAAAATGTAACACTACTAAGGCTCTCAGTTTACAAAGCCACACTGCTAACTACTGACTATTTCATTTGGAGATGATGAATACAATGGTCAGGATGAGTGGGGGTGAGGTTTACAGGAGGAGCAAGAAAAGTTGGAAAAAGAGGGAGAAAAAGAAAAGAACCAGAAGCAAGGAATAAGAGATATAGCAGCAAGGCAGACTATAAGAGAGAGTGATGTGGAGAAAAACATAGGAGGAATTTATGTACTGTATATCATATTAAACTAAGAGCAATAGCCCCCATAATGCAAAATGGAAGAAAGTCTGCCCACTACCTTACTGCAGAAAAACCTTTCCCATGTTACAAAACGCAGACCAGTTGACTTAGGCCATGTCTACAATCATGTAAATAAATTTGAAACTCCATCTTTATTTGTTTTGTTTTCCCATTTATAAACAGTTAGCATTTTCAACCCCTATGAAGACTGGCTTTTGTTGTAGCGTGGATGGTGGAAACTTAACTTTTCAAAAGTAATCAGGTACTAATGTCTTGTAGCATTGTTAATACACAAACTCTCAGTATATATTTACTCTTTCAATGCATACATAAAAAGTGATTAGATCTGTGGTCTCACTACACCCACGAGTCAGAGCAAAGGACAAACAAACATTCAATCACTTTCGAGTTGATTTCTGTAATGCACTATTTAGTTGTTAAAATTAGTGTGGGCATGGCCTTATTCAAAAAAAACAATAAGAGATCTTGATCGTGAGACGCTGATGTAAAGATCGAGTACGGTACCGTACACACCTTGATGTATAGTATGTAAGTATAATTATAAGTATAGTACTTAATCACAGCTTGTGACATGCTCAGGCCCATTTTATGCTTCATGTGTAGACGAATGCAGGAGAAAAAATGTTTTGCATCTGAGTTTGACACGAGCGAGTGCATTGGGTATATTTCTAACTTGTAAAACAAGACATATAGTACTGTGAAACTAGAGAGCAGCAACAGCATGCTGACTTTCTCTGCTTCTCTCCCTCCAGAGCACAGGCACATGTGCACACAACACCTTAAGATGATACGTCATCCCATACAGCAGAAGAGAACAGAGGAGCACTTCTCATTGAGCCCTCGCTAATCACTCCGGAGGAAGCTGCTCAAAGGAGGAGGAGGGGAAGGAGATGAAAGGAAACAAAGTGAGCATGAGGCTGAGAGGGCATTCCGGTGAGCAAGCCCAGACAACCAGAGCTTTATTGTATTCTGCTTCTACACAAGATAAAGGAAAAGGAGAAAGTTACGGCATGTGCAAACATGCAAACACTTCACACATTATCTCTGTTCCTGAGAGCACATTCAGTTGACACCTTTAATTCCTTAACCCTCAAATAGCCAGAACACAAACGCTGAAATCCATAAATTTCTGAACATCCTTGCATTCGTCATTCACAACAAGCCTGCAGTGAAGATGGTGAACTTTTTGTAGTTGTCTTCTGTCGAGGCTTTCATTAATTTGAATCACCCCTTGCAAAAATACACCAACAGCCAAAGTCTGATAATATTGGACTTGATTTTGGTGTCTGAGGATTCCAACACTTTAAATTGTTTTACTTCAGGCATAGTAGAGTTAATGTACTAGACAGGATGTTTCCAAACTAATAAAAACAAAACTTGCTCACCACTTATCCTCAAACCCTCTCCTTTGCTGCACTGCAAGGCACACTCATTAACTTTTAAGAGAGATACAGAGATATCTTTAATTACAATATAGATCACATTAATGACAGAAATCTCCACTGTGATCAGATTTATTATTGTGAGGGTTGCAGAATATAAATACCTTGGAATCTGGCTCTATAAAAATGTATTTTATTGATTGATTTAGAAAATACTGCTTTTATTACTATTGCAAGAGTTAATGGAATCCTTTAAAAACTTCAGAATAAACTTATAATACTTCAAATAACTTCAAATAAGCCAAGGTTTATTTTATCCCAAAACTAGGTCTTTATAGAACTGATAATCTGCCAAATTAGTATCACTTTGCAAAAAATGTCCTCATGGCCTAAAAAACATGTTCTCCTAAGAAAAAAAACTACCACAAAAAGGACATACACTTACATTCCTAAAAAGGTACAAGCAAAAGAAGTTATATCTGTAGTAATATAACAATACACTGTATAAACTCTGTCATGTTTTCTCATATAACCTTTTTCCCTAAGGATTTAGACTCAAAATTGACCTCACTTTAACACTGAGGAAAAGAGCTGATGTAATAATATGTTATTAAGAGACTTTCCGTGTGTGCGCACGAACATGCAGGTGTTTGTACTAGTGCACTTGTCATCAATCTGACAAGGTGGACAAACAGCCATGGGATTGACAATTGGAAAGCAGTGACAGAGGGAGATGAGGAGCGGATGAAGGAAAAAAGAATTACTGCTGCAATGTGCACAAATATTTATCAAAACATCAAGCAAAGTGAGGCTGTGGGACACTAGTAGAGAAATAAAGAATGTGCATACGCAGACAAGGTGATAAGGTGTAAACTCAAAACTAACATTGTGGAAATATAACAAGGGATAAAACTTACATTAGCTGTCAAGTTAACATATTTATTAAATCCCGCCAACAGCATCCTGCCTCCATTATAAATGACACCTTATATGACATAATTTGCTGACACAAACCTTTAAGCAAAATGGTGCAGTCATTATCCATGTCAATTAGTGTAAAGTGTCTCAAAGTATTAAATATGACAGCCAACACTACCTAACAGAGTAGTGATATTGATATTCTCCAATCAGGCATCACAGTTCTTTTTCCAGTACAACACACACACACAAAACGCAATTTCCATGAGGGGCAATGAAGAAGCCAAGCAACATCCCAGGGGTCTCCTAAGATGCATGTGCTTGCACATTAGTCCTGGGCTTTGCTCCAGAGACGGCACTGTGCCATACAGCTGGCCTTGCACATGCTGATACACACACACACACACACACACACACACACACACACACACACACACACACACACACACACACACACACACACACACACACACACACACACACACACACACACACACACACACACACACACACACACACACACACACACACACACCTCTTTGCAATGCACATTGTACCACTCATTAACAGTGCTTTCGCGCTCTCAATCACTGAGGCATACACACCTGACCTGTATTTGTAACCTGAGGAATGCTGGGCCTGTCTGCGAGTAGGGGCACATAGAGCTTAACAGCAGACTGCCCCTGGGAGCAAATTTCTACCTCTCTAAAGTGTGTTTATCCTTTCTCTCACCTCCTATCTCCCCCTCTTTTCTCTCCTTTTCTTACAGGAGAGGTTGTTAGGTGAAGGCAGCCCCCCAACACACACACACACACACACACACACACACACACACACACACACACACACACACACACACACACACACACACACACACACACACACACACACACACACACACACACACACAAGGGAGAGAGAGGGAAGAAACGGACAGGGTCAGTTTGACAGAATTCAACAGAGGCAGGGAAACAGTGCCTGAGAGACCCAGATAGATGAAGAGAGGGAAAGATAGCTAGCTGGATCAAGTGGCCTGTGGTATTTGCTGGCTGACCTGTGGGGTCAGGCCATAGTTTGGGCTTGAGGCTATCTGACCTGCTATTGTTTAAAGGGCTGGAGAATGAGCAGGGAGACAACAACTCTGAGAAACAATGATTTCATAATACATTGAGGAAGCCTGCTTCACAAACAGACACCATTTTCCACTGCGTGGCTAGGTAGAGGGGGGTTGCAACTCCCAATCAAGTGTTTTAACCCCTGATTTGAAAGAACACACTAAAATTTACTGTGGGGAAAGGCTCGTAGAGCTGCAAACACACTCTTCTGACTGAAAGACCGCAGGTTCAATGTCTGCCAGCAGCTGAAATGTTTTTCAGTAAAACATTTACAGTGATGCATTTGTCCAGTTGGGTGTATTTTGACTGATCCAAACTCTTGAAAATACAAATTTTACACAGATATGCTGCATTTTCCCAAGGATACCACTAATCAGAGTATTTAAAGCTAGATTCTGGTAAGTATGATTGCAAACTGTTGTAACTGGCCATGTCAATGCGTAATTAATTAAGTCCAAAACTCCCAATAATAATTTAAAGGAAATTTAAAAAGCTCTACAAGTTAAACATTTTCGCACCAAAACCTTTTATTATGAAGGTGTTTCTGTTCAAAAAACTTTTGCCCCAAGGAATCTTGCTTACTTTATCCTTTATAAGGTGTGTCACCAAGTCAGCCCAGTTCAGTCTAGACTGATGGACCCACATACCCACACCCACACATGGGTCGAGGCTGCATTAGACAGAAAGCACTGTGAAAAGTGGCAGACAGCTAATGACCCTGGTCCTCCACTCGACCACTAACTCAACCTGACAGACTGACAAGGCTTAAACTCTGGAACATACATTTTCTTGGTAGGTGGAAAAGAAAAACCTGACAACACTATAAAATAAGGACTGATATAAACATGCTGAGAATATATACTACATTAGAATATATTTACAGAATACTGCAGTTATGAGATAGGATCTTTTTAGTATTTTTTCAGGCATTTTAAGCATTTAATGGAGAGTAAACTGTAAAGACAGACAGGAAATAAGGGGAGTGGTGCTAGGTTTGGTATGTCAACGTTTATCTGAAGCTCTTCGCTTTCAATTAAAATCTTTTCTTCAACTGTTGTTTCGATCCACAGAACCTTTACATTACACAATGAATGTACAATTACCGAATATTTTTTGATGTCAAAAACCTGTGTGCTCTGATCCCTGTACTCTCTTACCACTGGCAGCTTGTAATGATGCAGGTGCATAATGAGAGGCAGTCACTTTCACATAAATAATGGAGTTGTTCAAACACCAAACACAAGATGGATCATTTATTCTGTTGGAGAAAACTCCACTCTACAAGTCCCTCTGACAGAGAGCCAGCTGTCTTTAAGTGAGTGTTCTATTCTAAGATATGATAGTAAAAAAGGCTGAAAACCTGAGATTTAACAGCCAGTTAAGTTACAAGGTTCCCATGCTGGACCCCATTAGCCTGTGAGAGAGACTGCGTGGGTGTGTGTGTGTGTGTGTGTGTGTGTGTGTGTATGAACAGGTGTGTTTCTACCCTATAGGATCCCATGACAGATTCCAACCACATTCCCTTATCTACCACTGAGGGGTCTATGGTGGTGGGAAGTGGGAACGTCATGCCTGTTTGAGAAAGTTTGGGATTGACTTGCCTTATAGGATTTGCAAGGCCAGGCAGGTCTGGGCATTCCTGACAGTGTGTGAAATAGAGAGAGGACTGTTTGCGTGTGTGTGTTCTCTCCTCTCCCCTGGGCTGGTGTCATAGAAAACCAGACTCCACTGCAGAGGATGTAAAAACACCCCTGTTTAACTCTTCCTGGGAAAAAAAGGCTATTTGTGTTTGTACCTTTCTATATGTCTTTCCATGTAATTTGAGTCTGTCTGTATGTATTAGTATGCCTGTATAAAATCTCTTTGTGTGCATGTATGACTGTGGATCTACATTACTCTCAATGTTTGTCTTTTTATATACAAAATAAATGATATATCCTGTTCTTCTATGATGTGAGTACATGTGTGCACATGTGTGTTTACGCTGATAGTAACTAAGGAAAAAAGTCAATGAAGGGGTGTGGGTGTGTTTTCTTAGGGCGATAACTGAGTCTTGGTCAACCACACCAACACGCACACAGATAGACCAACCACTCAAGCCTGGCCTCATTTACGCACAGGCCTTTACAACATGAGTCCCCTATCAGTAGTCAGGAAGCAAACATGAAGGAGGAAAACAATAGGGATTGTGTGCATGTGTAAGAGTTTGAACAAATCGCTCTTACAGGGTTAATTTTTGAGTGTGTGAGGCCCAAGCAACACACACCAAATAGATTCTGTATATAAAAGCCAAGAATATCGGGTTGCAGGAAGACAGAGGGATGAGATCTGTAACTACACAGCTGCAGAATATAGCTAATGCGTGTAGTCAGCATATATATTAATTGCAAAACAATAATTGAAACCCTTTTTAACTCTTAAAAATTCATTTGGAATTTGATTTGAGATCAAGTAAAAATAAAGTGATCATTAATGATTAAGAATAGACAACCAAAAGACCTGAAAATAAAATAGAAAACAGTCAGTCTTGACAGAAATCTCAATCTAAAATCAGAAATAAGATTACTGTAGAAATTTCCAAAACAGTTGATTATTCCAAAATTAAGAGTTACACTTTTGAGCCGTATTGATCTGTACGTTTTTTTTAAAAACAAAGAAAACTGAATTGGGGATAAAAGGTTTTATGAAACTCTACTGGCAAAAGTTTTTTTCCCAAAACAAAGCTGAGGCAGTTAAGTCTGACTGACTTCTTAATTCTTTCTTTGTATCCGAAGGATATTTAAGAGAAACATTGAGACGAATGAAATACTAGATTAGTGATGTGTGTCTGTGTAAATTATGCTTCCCAGTGTGTGTGTGTCTGCCTCATGACAGAAACTATCATTATGTGTGTGTGTGTGTCATACAGAGATCCAAAATGGCAGCATGCCTCACATGCTTGGTGAATATAAACTTTGCTTAGTAAGCAGAGTTTTGCTGAATTAGACCAAAGCTGGAGACCTCTCAACCCCAATTGAACAGGCTGGTAATAGGAGGTTTCAGCAAGCAGACAGGCAAAAAATTATATATATACAGTGCTCACTGCCAAGAAAAGTCCTTCAAAACATACTAACAGTGCAGATATATAGTAGTATATGTTCACGTTATAAACATTACATACAGTACGTACCTCAATGCTTGTTAAACCAAGGGAAATGAGACAAATTCCTGTTTACTGATTCTGAACATATTTTTCAGATGCTCATTTGCATCTACAGGATTACCATTGCACACATAAGTTTCTCACAGATCATGGTAGGGGGAAAGGAGGAGATTGGTCACATGTTTTAATAGCCTCTACACAGATGGTCTCTGCACTAGCAGGGAAAATTTCAGCAAGAAAATCTAATATATAACCGTCCAAATAAACATTGCCTGGGGGTACTGACCAGTAGCCTGTGTGCCTCAGTCAACTCTCTGTGGATAAATCAAGACTTAAATATCCATGGAAACAGACAAGATAAACAGGTCTGGTCATGTCAGTGGTCGTGCAGTCCAAGACATGACTAACGTTCAACAACTAGGGGTGCTGTCAGGGATCCGTGTGTGTGTGTGTGTGTGTGTGTGTGTGTGTGTGTGTGTGTGTGTGTGTGTGTGTGTGTGTGTGTGTGTGTGTGAGCGCGCCAGTTCCAAAAAAACAGAAATCCTCTCCATCCATTTCTGGTTACTATTAACGTCAGGATAAAACTGAGACGAGAGCCATACTGCTGGTCTGACTCATACAAGCCACATCCAAATCGTGTACTACACAACAAATGAAAAGCACGCAAAGCACAACAGTGATTTGTCCTATCATGCGATTGGGTCTGGTTCATGACCTTTGCAAAAAACAAGTTTTCAAAAGTATGGTTCATTTTCTTTTATCAATTCAGGGAAAAGAAATGATTCTTCCTATGAGTGCACGCTAACATAACTTATGGAGTAACCAGTAAAGTTGGCTAACAGTGCAATTCTGAAAGTGGGTGTCAATCATTTAAGTGTTAGAAATTTGATTTTGGAATCAGATTATTCACCAGTAAGCAGGAACATGTTGAGTTAATGAGGCAGTTAAGATAGTACTGAAGTGACCAAAGATATTTTACTGATTTTAAATAGATCCCTTTTGGTAAAACTAAACAGGTTGTAATTATAACGGATGCATAGTTAATGAATAACAGTCACCATGTACTAGTGTGTGTGTGTGTGTGTGTGTGTGTGTGTGTGTGTGCGCGCAAAGAAAAAATGTCTCATGGACAGGGAGAGTGGGAGACTGGGAGAGCTAGAGCGAGTGAGAGAGTGCTAGTCTGGGCATGCCTTGTAGGCACTCTGCAAATTGTGCCGCACTTAATCAGCAAGGCTGGCGCTAGACTTGACAGGGAAACAGACAATTCTCCCTACTTTCTATACTTTCCTATGTGCCAATTTAGGACTCCAAATATAGTGTAAAAATATGTCATCAGCATCACCATATATGCCAAGTATGTTTAGCCGTTCTCATATATGCACGTATACACATGTAGGGACAAGCATGGTGGGTTTTGGCTTAAAAGTGGATGGGGAAGCTTTAAAAGTGATAAACTATCACTTACATTTTTGCTTCAATCCAGCATCTACTATGACTAGTTAATATCTGCTATCAACAGTGAGAAAACAGAGAAAACAATAGTAAAAGAAGCTTAAAAAGAAGCTGGTTAGTTGACATCCAAGTTCTCTTAACTTGCCAATACTGTATCAGCTTAAAGCATTAACTAAATTATTCCTGCTATATCAGACTAGTTTATTGAGACTCCTTAAACACCACTGCCACCTACTGACAACTATAAGATTTCCTATAATGGAATTATTTATGTGTTATATACCTACCTATATTACCTACATACCACAAGTTGAGCCAAGTAAGTATATTTAATTGTATGGAAGCCTACATATGACTTACACGTGGGCTAGATTTGGCTGACTGATCTGCCTCTTCACTCATTTTAATTTTGGCTTTCAGTGTAAGTTTTTGTTTTTGCAAGTATTAGTGTGCCTTACTGAGATCCTCAGCCAGCTGGACTCGGCGGCCAGTGATCAACTGGGTCTTCTTCTCCATGTCCTCCCCGAAGTCATCCAGCACCTCCTTCACATTTTTCTCCAAACGGCGCACTGAGAAGATGAATGGAGGAACAAAGACACATACAAAGCATGACAATCAACGTCCGATTCAACAATAACGCATAGGATTTTTCTTTCTGTCTTCTGATAGAATGTGTCGATCAGATAATTCAACCACCATTAAAGTGGTTGAGAAAAGGAACTGTCTATTTTTCACTATGGGCTTTCTGAGCATACTGGTTGTAGGAACATTTCTGCTATTGATATTGTTATTGATACTCAACCATACTGTAATTTGTAAAGTATGCACATTTTCTCCTTTTATTTGCAAATGGTGGAAACCTTGTTTTAGAACAATTTTCTATTATAAATAAGTACCCAGTCCTTACCTTCAGTGTTGGTGAGCTGCTGTCGGAGAGTGTTGGCTGTGATGACCAGCATCCTCTGGATCCTCCAGAACAGTACCACATCATTGCACTCCAACTGGGAAACATATGCAGACACACAGTTCAACCCTTCACTTATTGACATTTGACATAGGTAAGAAGAATGTAGAAAAAAAGCAACTCAGGAAAACTCCTTTTCTCTCTTTACCTCAGAGTCAACAAAGTGTCTCTGGTAGTAGTAAAACCCTCTCTTGCAGAGGTTGCAGTGGGCCAGTGCCTTCTGCAAGAAGTGGCGGCGATACAGCTGATGCCACGTGTCCTTGATCTAACCCAGAAAAGAAGTAAGAACTCTGAGAGTTAATGATGCTAGACATAATAAAAAGAGCCATTGGAGCTCAAACTTTGTTAATTCTGCATGAATGAACAATTTAATTCAAAAAACCCTAATTGCAAGAGATTTTATTGTGGTTAAATAAATAACAAATGCAGGATTTTTCTCACTACTACCAGTTATCACAACATTAATATTTTTATTAATCATAATGCTCCAATCATCCAAATTTTGTTTAGAAAGCTCAGAGATCCGGTTGTTTTGTTCTCACCAGCACAGGGTCTACTTCGACCCCTCTTCCCTCGAGGTTCTTCCTCACTGTGGTGACCTCGTCATTGGCTAAGTAGGCTGTGTGGTCATCGTGTAGCTTCAGCAAACGCTCCAGCTCATTTTTTGTTTCATTACGAATGTGCTAAAAGGTAAAAGAAAAGGACATGAGCACGTTTCTTTAGATCCAGAAGATTATTTAATGCACTGTGTACTTCTATCAAGTTCTATGACTTAAGATACTGTAAAAAGGGGATTTGCACTAATGTGGCAACTGGTATTATACCACAAGTGTTTTGCAATCCTTCCAATTTATGGAGTGCCTCTAAAACGCAACAAATTTTTCTCAGGAATTTTGGGAGACTCCTCAAACTCTGACCTGTTCTGGTGTGCGGTTCTTCCAGTTCATCCACCTCTGCTTCCAGTCTGGACCCACCATGTCTTTGATTACTGAGTCAGCTACAAAAAGATATAGGACAAAGTTCAAAGAGAATGAAACACATACAGTATACCCTCCACTGTAGAAGTCACTTCCACTTACACTGTTTAAAACAACCTCATGGTTGCATCTTCAATTTCTATGGTACAGAGCCTCTAACAGCAACAGTGAAGCAAACTAACACTCAAGACATCAAAATGCAAAGGAATTGAGATTTCAGACTAGCTGTTCTCATCTTAATATGTGTGTCTGTTACACATTTAACTCTTTACCACAAACTGTGACAGCCGTAAAATGATATTAAACCATAATGGACGTTAGAGCAGGTAAGTTTGAGTAAATCCTAGAGCTTTTTCCTTAATTTTAATAGATATGTCCCAACTATATCTGGATGCTGTCCATGTAACCTGAAATAGAGGAAACATGAAAAACACAAAACGGATTCTTTGGAAAATAATCTGGATGAATTGCACTATCATACAGCAACAAGATCCAAAAAATAAGCTTTTCTGTTGATGCTTTAAAGACCTTTATTTTCAAAGGCATGACCATTAATTATCTTGAACCATGTTGATGTTATAATTCCCCAGCATGTCTACAAACACCTATGAAGCATTTTGACAGCTAAGTTATTACATGGTTAAAGAGAGAGAGCGCAAAATCTAGCACAGGGTGTGAACTTATGTGAAGCCATCATGGCTAACATACTGTCTTTGAGGCGGGACTGCAGGGTTTCTTCCATGAACTGGATTGCTGCATCCCACTGAGGCTTGTCTGTTATGGAACGGTCTTCTAGGGCATTGTGCTGGATTACCCTCTGACCAACCCAAACAAATGGCAAGAAGAAAATAACATTATTAGGAGAGCTATGTAAGGTAATGTCATGTAATGGAAATGTGTACTAAGTCCAGTACCATATATGATACTTGTTAGCATGGACCCACCAATGTCAGCAAGACCACTTTCATTATAATTTGTGGTACAGGCCAACTGAAATGCCTTTTGGAAGGGAAGGATTAAATCAGCTTGCGTGCTCTGTATCCTTGTGCCCAGGGTGAGTGGATTTATCGTGTATTTACCAAGCTGTCCATGGCCCGCTCATTCCATTTGTGCCTTTTGATGCTCTCGTCCTTCACAGCCTCCTTCAGCTTGTCAAAGATGTCGTCCTGGTCTTTGCCTTTGTATTCAGCCATGAAGCGGGCAAACTCTTCCTGCAATGTCTCCCAGGCAACCTGATGAGGAGCAAACGTATTGTGTGAGAAAAAGGGATCATAATACCATAAGGCCATTCCCTGATTGAATATTTTTTTCAGTCTGTGACAAAATATACAATCTGTGTGTCACTGAAAAACCAAATCAATTTGAAATAACTCAGTTTCAGCAATGGCATAATGTATAACTGAAAGAAATACAAAAACAAGAAAATCTTGCGCAAAATTCATATAAAATTGATTAAATGTAATAATCAGTGTCTCAATTTAACAAATTGACCGACCAGCTGTATTATGACGGACAGTCTGCTTTACCTCCAGTGCTTTGTTTGGAAGCTGCTTGTCAGTCCACTGCTTGAGCTTGATGTCTACGGTGGTGTTGAAGGTACCTGAGTCTATTGTTTGGGCAGCAGGCAGGTAGATGTTCTCAATTACATGGGTGGAAACACGTTCCCACAACTTCTTCTGCAGGATAGCCTCCCTGCAGGGGTAAAAGATAACTCATTGCAATTCCAAAGAAATATGATTAGTACCTCAAGTACAAGGACCTTGTTGGTTCAGTTTTGGTTCTCTATGTTCTTGTTAAATGCTGAATGTGCTATGACTTTGACATAGATACATATCAACATCTTTTTAGATTTGGTTTATATTTTTTGTTTCAGATGTAAGATGGATTTAAGAGGCAAGATTGCTCTGAACAAAGTTGCTTTTAGGTGTCCAGCTCAGTTCATTTAAGTGACCTGCTGGGGCTTAAAAACAATGAGTGAAGAGAGAATGTTCTTGGCTGAGCTGTTTTACTTGTGTAGTTGGTGCTACTGCAATCGCACTTGACAGTAGATTCCAATACAGCTTAAGTATGACCCTGTTAGTAGCTAAATGCCTCCACATTCTCACTGTATCTCTCCACAGCAGTGTGACAATGGACCAAACCCTCCCCAAGTTCCCCTGAGACTAGAGTGGTGGTGTGCCTCTCTCATTTATCATAAACGCACGCTCATATTTCATTAGGCTCCCCTTTTGTTCAGGCTAGCACTCCTCACTGTCAATAAGCACTTTCTCCAATAGTGCTGGCTAGCTCCTGGCTAACAGGACCTACCCTGTTCCTGTCCATGGTCCATTTATCAGAGTATTGATCTGGGAGAACTGACGGCGCACACACACTGGGGAAGGCCACAACATCATGCATTCATCTCATTTAGCAAGGTTTTCCTCATTGCGGGTGAGATGCAATGATATGTTCAGGCACAGGTAAATGCATTCAGAGAAAAACTGACAAATTGCCCAAGGCCTTAGCTTTCCACTAATGTCTGGTTAAACATTGTAGCAGCTGCAAATACATCATCTAACTGCCTTCAGACACCAAGTAAATCATTTCACAAAGTTCAGTCTCCTCAATGTGGCATCTTGATAAAACCAATATTCTACATATTAAAATTATGATCTGTATGTCATTGTGACAAGTGATTTCTGACTAAAACTCAGAAGGAAACACCTTGTATTTGGAATGTTGGATTCCACTAAATCTAAAAAATTTTGTACTGTTAATGGTATTTTATCGATATACTAAAACTCATCATAGACTTACCAGTGTTGTGGGGTCACTTGACTCAAACTAATGACTTCATCCAAGATTTCATTTTTGGCCTTTTCAAACAGTTCATTCTGCAAAAACACAAATAAGGTACATTTGGATTAATATTCTGTACCTTTGGAGAACTTTCATAGTACACAACTGTACAATCTGTGGTTTAATATTAAAACAAATGCTTTATTTTTTCATTGGGACATTTGGGACAAATCTGCTACAAGCTGTGGATATGTACATTTTAACCCACCAACTTCTGTTGAGCTTTCACTACAGACAAATTTATGCAAGAGTGTTTTTCTAAGAGGACTTTCTGTTTAAATCTCTCACCCTGTCCAACTCTCTCAGACGAGGGTAGTTGTTCTTCCATTCTGTCTCCAGGTTGAAACGGGATGCTGTGGTGAGGAGGGACAATGACTATGAATTTTTGATTTGAATAAACCTTTTAAACATACATTTAGAATCTTCAACTTCACAATCAGTTTCATTATAAATGAATACAAGTGGGTCCATCATCGAACCTTGTATAGAAAGTTAATCCGCATCTCAAAATAAATAAATCTACCTTGTCATGTGTCATTGCAAGCTCTCTGTCCTCATACCTGTATTAATTTAATCTCCATGTTACATGTTACTATCGCTTTTTCACCTTTGATTTTACACTCCATCAAACAGTAATTTTCGATAATCAACAGGCAATGACCATACAGGGACAGGGCCTGTTTTGTTTAATCTCTGTATGATTTCAGACTGCTAACGGTGCCCATCCTTTAATAAAAGTGGACAAGGACTTTGCAGACTCACTCTCTTAACTGGTCCCTTAGGAGAACAGGGGAGGAGGGCAGTCACATACTCTCTATCAAAAGTCAGAGTTTCAGTTCTCAATATGCACACAGAGAAAGACAGCGACAGAGTCATACACATGGACACACACATACGCACACCGAGCCTGCTGTCCCTTTCCACAGCTCCCTATCCACAGTGGAGATTAGGCTAATTGCTGGTTTGTGGGGCCACAGTGGCGCCAAGCATGGACGATTGAGGCCGGCTGTGTGTGATTTGATGGGCTATGGATCGATATACCATACAATGGGCCTATGGGAACTGCAGTCTCAAAGCCATAAATCTCCTGTGCAGTTAGCAATGGGCTTGTAATTGTCTAGACTAATTTTACTTGGAAGGCAGGGCTGGAGGAGTAGAAAAGTGTGGCAGGGTAGGCTTAGAAAGACCAACACTAGGAAGTGGAATTAGGAAATGTAGCACCTGTTCACTATGCAGCATATGGATAGAGGCAGGTGCTAACCCATATCACAATAAATGAATAAAATTTTACAATATCCATTCACACTTTCATAATGTCTGGAACTGTAAGGGGCTTTGCAGATAAAAATCCACTAAATGGCACAAATGACAACCCTCTCTGGGATAATGGTTAAACTTTAAACCTGTCCTGTAAGTGCAGCCTTACCTTTGAAGACATCAGCCTGCTGTTCAACAGACTCCCTAACCATTTTCCAGAAGCAGTCAGAGACAGCCAGACTCAGGTTCTTTGTAGTAACCTGGTGGGCCTTCAACATGCCATCCCTGATTGTATGAATACATTAATTGTCAACTTTAAAATGATTCACATTTTGTAACATTATAATTTTTTTAATTGGCTATAACTTGCCTCAGTAATCTTGAGTTTTGGAAGAAGTCCTCCTCATAGTCTTTAATGGAGTCTATGCTTTCACCGGTGCTCCCTGCACACGAGCAGACAGCAGAGCAAGAAGTACATGAAAATTCAGTTGATGTTGGATTTCATACAGAATTATAATAATATTTGTATTTATGCAATTATGAGTGCTACATAATTCAGGTTACAAAGGGCAAAAACACACAACAGAAGTTTCAAACAACATGTTGGAGCAACCATAAAGAACCTTCAAACGATCTAGCTCCCTGGTTAACACAATTAGTGTCATGAAACAAATTTAGTGAATCAGGATATGATCATGATCTGTAAGTCCCTAGTAATAAATGTCAAATTAAATGCACCACAATGAATTACTCAGTACTAGATGCTACCTTTGCCTGTCACCACAGCAAAGTAACCCAGGGCCTTCATAGGGAACAGCTTTCCTTCCACTATTTGTTGGATCTGAAAGAAGATGCGAAAGAAAGGATGAAAACTCTCAGGCTCCACCAGTCTACACTATGTGCTTCCTAAATATTGTTGGCTTGTTGAGGGACCAGCTGGTTATAACTAAATTGCTGAGCGCCCTCTGGTGGAGTAGCTACATACAGTTGGTACTTCATACACTGGTTTCAACAAATCTTCAAATGCGGCTGTTATTTAATTAGTGAGGCTGTTTTTGCTGCCTATTTTTTTTTAACTCCATTTCATATAGGGGTGTAAACAATTAATCATCAATTTCACCACTGTAAGAAGGGATCGAAAATATATTAACCAACAAAGCAAATTATACTGTAGAAACTGTTTCAGTTTTGGTCATTAATGATAAAAGCATGTGGACAGATCCATGCTTTCATTACAGGAGCAGTATGTACCGTGTAACTAATAGTCAGTGTAATTATGTAATTTTTGTAGCATTGGCACTATGGGCCAATGAGTGGGGAAAGTGACCGTCTTACTCTGCTCGGGCTGGCCAGGTTCTTTTCAGCCAAGTCCACCTTGGTCAGGACAAAGATGGTTCTCTTCCCTTGGGGGTCCATCTGGCTAACCAAGTCAGTTACGATGCTCCGCTCTGCATCAACACTGCCATCTGAACACAGAGAATGAAGGTCACAAGAGATGAAATAATTTTGTATAGATAATAAATAATGAGGGACGTAAAGTGTATGAAAGCGATGAGAGACTGGGATTTGGTCTTTTGCTTGAGAAAACAACAATAGAGTGACATAAGTGTCTGAAAGTCAGTCCTCTGACACATTATTTCCCTGCTCAGTTTGATACCTGATGCTTTTATATATATGATTGTTATAAGATTGTTGTAGCTGGTAATGGTATGCTCATGGCTCACCCTGAATACAGAGGATGATTGCGTTGGGGTTCTGCATGTAGGCTTTGCTGATGCTGAAGATGGTTTCCTTAGTGTCTGATGCCATGCCAGCAGTGACCGTCTGACAAAGAGAACAATTAACAAGACTTTAAAAAGTACTCGAATCACTGTATTTGTAAAGATAAGTCTGATCTATTGAAATTTTATATACAGTATAAGAAAAAGTAATCATCTGAAATAGATGTCCTGTAAAGAATAATATGAAAACTTATAGCAATAATAAAAGAGGAAACCAAAACATTTGGTATGTATTACAGAAATAATCAAGTATCCAGAAAAAGACATTTGCCAACACTCCCACCATTATTGGAGTGCATACTCACACTGATGACACCTGGTAAATCAACAAGCACCATCCTCTGGATGCCGGGGCCTTTGACACTCAATGATATTGTCTGACGAGCAAAAAAATAAACATGATTATTCTATGAATCATAACAGAGGTAAAGCTGCTAACAATTACAGTCATTATTAGCTAGCTGAATGGAGGCACTATGTCCAACCTCAGAGCTGACTGTCTGTCCTTCCTTTACGCTCTTCCTCATCCTCAGCTCGATCTCATGCCTCAGAGCAGCAAGCTGCAGGCAACAGGAAAAAAGAAAAAGTAAAACTGCGTCAACAGGCAACAGAATTAATGTTCTAATTAATATTAGGTGGATGGGGTGAATGACTTTTTGACTTACATCCTCCTCCTTATTAAGGTCAAACTCGCGGCCACTATCCTTGAACAGGGCCACATGGTGGGGGCCTTCACTCAGTGTTACCTACAGAAAGGAGACGAACGTTGTCATAGCTCCGATTTGTGTTATAAAAAAACTTCCAAAATACCTGAATTTCTTGGCTAGACAGTAATAAATGAAATCATTTTAATATTTTGAATAAGCAGCATGGCATTTACTAAGTAAATTTAATTTCATAGCATTTCAATTAAAATGTACATGGCATTGTACATCTGTTTTCTAGCTTACCTTGACCGGAGAGCGTGTCATCATTTCTCCCGAGCCCCGAGGAAAGATCCTGGCCTGAGCTATCATCTCCAGCACACTAGTTTTCCCAGCACTCTGATCCCCGACCACAACCACCTGAAGCCCAAGAGGAGAAAGTGGGTGAGTGTGGGCAGAGTACACAGATAGATGAGCAGGAGGAAGAAGAGGACATAGGAACCAAAAATGGTAGGGAAAAAGAAGTGGGAAGGATCAGTGAGCAGCTTCGAAGTAAGATAAATTTCAAATTGAGAACATGGTGTGAGTATTCATCAAGAAATTAGATACCGGTTATATCAGAAAGATTAATTAGAAACAAGATATATTTTGAATAACAGCATTTTTCTTTATCTGGTAGTATCAGAAAAAAAAAAAGGGTCAAAAATAAATCCTTCAAACACTTAGCAACTCGGTGAGACAGTCTTGTTAAAGTATTTAAAACAACTGACAAACCAATAGACAAATACGGCAAACCATTTCTAATGAACACAGAAAATGCTCCTTACCCTGGGTAGATGGTCCTGTGTGTTGTAGTTGGCATCGTAGTCAGACAAGATGTCGAGAACTTCAGAATACAAGTCAATAAGGGATTTCTACATTGGGATACACAAAAATGAACATTATTGATACAGTATGTATCTACACATTAATCTTGAGAGCATTTAGTTGACACTTTTATCCAGAGAGTACGACAATGATAGCAAGGGATAACTAAAGGAATAAATAAACCGATACTAGAAGCAATATATAGCTGCTAAGAGCAGCATTAAAAGGACAATACCCAAAGTATTTGAGAAAATATTCGTCTATACACAGAATGATCATGTATAATATTGCAATCCAAAACAGGACAAAGTGCAAGCCTCACATGTTAATGTGTTTCTTGTATGTGTTCGAGTGTGTATTTAGAAACCCACCTTCACTTTCCTCTGATGAATCCCCTTATCATCTTTTTGCAGTACCACTTTCCTTAACTCTTTGTTCTCCTTCTCCAGTCTCTCCAGCATGCGCTGATATTTTAGCTGAGATGAACATTATTAAAGTCCTTCAACAATCAGCATAAGTAACACTTTACATCTAAAAGACCGTTTTTACTAAAAACCTGGTGGCAGTATCTTATATAGTTGTGATACTATGGTATTTACCACCTTTTTCAGCTGTTTGAACAGTATGTAGTACTGTATGAACAACAGTTCATCATAAGTAATACTTCAAGCAGGTTTAACATGATTGATTTAATGATTTTGATCTATTATCCAGTATAGCTTATTCCTCAGCAGTTTTATTTCACTCTGAAATAGGACCAGTATTTAAAAATATTGGAAAATAAAAGCTTTCACATGATATTAAGATTCCTATGTCCCACAAAAAACAAAAAAAAGATTTTTAGCAGAAGTATCACAAAATCTACTGCACCTGTGTACGGAGAAGTTCTTCTTGAAGCTGGTCGACCTTCTCTTTGTCTGATGACTAGAAGTTGAAGCAGAAAAACAGAAAAAAAACAGCAACAAATTGAGTTAATGCTTCCTTTCTGTTTTGAAAAGGAGGGCTTTCCGCTACTTTCGTTGTGCAATTTCCCAAGCAAGAAATCCCACCAGCACCGGGAAGTTTTATTATGTGCACACTGTATTACAGAGAGAACCAGAGTTGAGAGTCAAGTTAATGCATGGAGAGAAGAACAAAATCTGATTTCAGGCAGACACTAATGATTCTGGGATTATTCAGCTTTGATCAACAAGCTCTAATTCACAAAACAGGCAGAAATCACGGGATGAGACCTGAAAAATACAGATGAATTAAATCCCAAAATGATTTTGTCATTACAGCTTGATTTATTTTGTACACTTGGAATAGGGTTGGGAGGATGAGCGATAGGACAGGGAAGCAGGAGACACAGCATAAATGTACAGATGGAAATGGCAGCAGAAGAAAGGGAATTTAACAAACAGATAGAAAAACAGTTTCCACACTACACAACAGTATATACCAACAGTGTGTTAATCGGAATTTCCATAATTAAGAGAATTATTTGGACATTACAATACTTCTCATAAGCTGATGACTTCTCCCGTGCTGTGGACAACCTAATCATCTTTTTATAAAAGTTGTCCATGTATGGTAGATTGTGCAGCTCACACCATGCAGCACGTCGCCACTCCAACCCATGCAGTGTTTCCGTACATTAATGGAATACTCCTGATGACATCTCCTGATCCTTCCATTTGCATGAGTGTGAGGCTGAGCTACTACGTAACTTCTGGAGCAAGGCTATGAAGGTCCATGCATTCCTTCTCCACCGTCCACTGACAAAGCAAATTTCAGGTACAGTCCGACAGACTGTGGGGTGATACATATGGGCTACTGTCGAGTAATGCGGGGACAGACTATCGGGCTGACAAGCCAATTCATCTGCGCTATTAATACTATAAAATGAGCTTACAAGCACAAAAACCTGTAAAATATAATTCAATCCAATGCAATAGCAATACAATTATGCCCTCACTTAGAGAATTAGTTGGTTAATTTATGGTGGTGTTGTCCTGTGTTGCATTCTATTTTAAGACAAAATAAACACATTGTCGACTAGCAGACGTTGTATTTAATACATAGCCACAGCACTAGAATGTCTTACTGTTTAATTAAATATTTTGCAGCTGTACACATTGTTGTGTCCTCCTTCCCTTGCATATTAGGGACTGACAGAAAACACTGCTACAAAAAATTTAATCTTCTATGATAAAGACTTTTATATAACTATTAAAATTGCCAGCTCTGTTCTTCATCCATAAAAGGTAGTTAAACAGCAACTTAACCTTAAGTGAAAATCTTGTTTTTACTGACTTCCATTGCTTTAACTTCTCATCTTGCTTAAGTGCACAAGTGGGCCAGTACACTGTGACATCACTGTAGGGTGTGGTAACATGTGCAGTAGAGCACAATTCTGAACACATTCAACTACACAAATCAGTGATGCTGGTTGTGATCAGACTTGCAACAGATTTAAAACTTTCATGCATAGGGATCCATGAAACCTTGCTTTTCAACTTGGTGTTAAGTTACTCTATTGTTTTGTCAAGGCGAAAGGTAAAAATGAAATAGATATCCTTTTCCTACTCTGTAGCTGTGATCTTTTAGGAGTTGTTTTTGGGAGAGGACGGATCTAAGTGGGGTGGGACCTTCACCTTGCGTTTCTGTTGAGGGGGGCTTGGGTTCGGAGGCGGACTGGGAGCAGGCTCTGGCGGTGGGGGACGCGCACTATTGGCCGCAGCAGCCCGCCGGACCTCCTCCTCGTGCTGCTGGATCTGTTGCTGAATAAGAATGAGCTCGCCAAGCAGACCCTGCTGGGGTATGTCATAGTGAGAGAGAGGTAGGAGCAGCAAAAAACACAACAACCAGCCACTGGGCTGGTCAGCCACACAGGCCAATGCTGCATCCAAACACAGGACTACAACAGAGGAAACCTGGCCAGTGTCTCAGTCTGGCATTGGAACTGTTAATGCCGGAGAATCACAATTCAGTCAAGGCTCAAGTTTAACAGAGTCAAGGTCTTTGGCTTTGGTAATCTTGCCACCATCATCAGTGTGACCTAACAAAGTTAGTCTCTCTCAAACTAAAAAGGAGATGCTAAACTTTGCCAGACTGAAAGCAGAAGAGGCAACTAATACCACAACCAGCACCTCTCAACAAGTGGCAACAACAGTGACTCTGTTCCCTTTCCTCGCCATCATTCACCACTGGAGGTTCATGACTGTATGCTCACCAAGATTCAGACAACACTACGACTCATTTTCATACTCAAACTAAGAAGTAGATAATACACAAAGAGAGGAGAAATCCAGGTTTTACTTAATTGTAAAATAATAACCATGTTCAGTTCATAGTGTTTCAATGTGTTGCAGCACAATGTGAGGCCGTTCTGAACATAATTGATCTGATGATGTTGAAGATATTGACGATGCTTATAAACAAAGCAAGCATTTATTGCTATATCCTGGATGAAGCATAAAGTATACTGAGCAGCAGGTGAAATTTGCTTTAGTTCTCGGGTCCCCAACATGACATAGTTGTGCTATTTTGTGCTATTTTTTACTTCTCTGCTCTGTCAAATGTGCATACAATTCATGATAAACATATTTTGAAGATTTTTGTTGTTTCATGTGTGTTCATGTTGGAGACCATGACTTAAAACAAAAAAGCAGGGCAAGGAGAGGAAAGCAATCATTTCTTTTAAATGCAGCTTCTCTTAGAATAATCATAGTCAAACCTTAGTGTATTTTTTCAGTGTTTTAAAAGCTTAACTCTCTATGGTGTCAGAAAACATACAAAAAATTACAATAACATACAAAAAATAAAACAGACACTGAACCTGCTCACTTTGTGGAAAAGGAAAACACACAAGATGAACTAGAGATCGACAACAGAAAGGAAACACATGACTGTAACAAGTGTTTGCCAGAGAATGCTGTATGCAATACTGTAGGTTGAGGGACTGTCTCCATGAATGAGACTTCTGGGAAAAAAAGGTGAAAAGAAAGACAAGGAGCTTGAACCAATGCTAAATATCAGAATGACTGCCATTAAGTAAGTGCCTGGTACCCTGTGTTAACGGTAAAACCGCATAATTTTTTTACATTGTACCACACTTATAAGTTAGCTGCTCCCTAGTGAGAACTACACTTATGTTTCTTACCATAACATCTGATCCTACTAAAGCCTATCTTGATAACTGGCTTGCAATTCAGTGTGAAACATTTCACATTCAGTAGAACAGACTGAATCAAAATACACCAACAAACGTTAAACATAAATATAGGGCCACTTTCAGTCAAAGCACCTGTGCTCAAGTTCATATAATCAGGAAAACATTATATGATGCATCAATCGCTGCAAAATCTTTGAAGTATGTTTGGTTCCTCGGGGCACATAAATGATGTGCGTTATGCCTTGAACAATAAACTCAAATATAAGTTTATTTGAGTATATTTTGATTCAGTCAATCACAGTTCTTGCCTCTGAAATGTGGTAGCCAAGCTGCTGACAGGAACAGAGCAGAGAGCAGAAAGCTGAGAAGTGTCAGCCAGTTTATAAACTTGCCTTTTTGTACTGCTTGTCACTGGCATCTTGTGTGGCTGCAGCAGAAGAATCTGTGGCTTTTAGAGGAGGATCACCTGAGGTTTCTACCAGAGGAGACATAACACCAAAAAATAAGGTTACTAATGAAAGCGCATCATTGACAGTTGAGGGCTAAATACACTCAAACCTAGGTAGACAATGCCCAGATAGCCATTAAGGGACTGCCTATGATTAGAGAAATAAAGACAAAATGACCAGCGTGATTAAAGTTCAAATGTTTGGAAAATGCTGATATAAATGTGTGTGTGTGTGTGTATGTGTGTATATATATATATATATATATATATATATATATATATATATATATATACACACACACACATATACACACACACACACACACACACACACACACACACACACACATATATATAAATATATATAGAGAGAAAGGTTTGTATACCTGATTATTATTAGTTCAAGTAAGACTGAAAAGTATCTTCAAATCAGTGTGCCTCAAGGTCAGAATAAGGTCAGAATAAGGTTCAGAAAACTGGTTACTGGTGGTTATAGTTCTTTTTAGATATGAGGTTGGATTATATTGTCCACTGATATTTGATTTGTTGACTTTCACATATACATTTGTATTTCACATAAATATTTAGTGAATGTTTGCATTTGAAAATAATTTCCAACATAAACTGGTATTCTATGCAAACTGTATTATGTCTGCATTGTCCAAACATCTGAGTGTCAGTAAATAAAGTTAGAAAGAGATCACCCCAAAGACTGGTGACCAGAGTGTAATTAAAGCCTGCACAGGCCAGGGGAGAGAGGGTGGAAGTCAAAGGAGGTAAAAAAAAAAAAAAAAAAATCAAAAAAAAAAAATCACACAGGTAGGACAAAGTACAGCCAAGGACGGTCATGTTAAAGAAAGTCAAAAGGGAAGGGTACACAAACTAAAGGCCAAAACAATGGAACTGCATTTTAGAGCTTCATAGACCAGGAAATGAAAATTAAAAATCATGGCAGGTTAATGCTCCTATTTAACACTTTTCTTTTACTGCACTTGTGCTTTGACATGAACTAGAGAATAGTTCTCTAAGGATTTTAGAAGAAGTCTGGAAAATGGAGAGAAATCTAAAGAGTAAGTCCTTTACTGATTCTAGTCAACAGATGTCAGCCACAGGGTAAAATCGGATGTCTGCATAAATGATCACACTCTTCTGAATAACCTAAGTCCAAGACCTTTTCACCATCCTAGTCACAGGTTGGACATTTCACTAAAGAGCCTGTGTTAATCTTGAAAACTGCTGTTGTTGACACCAGCTCTCCTCTGTAACCTGGAAGCCAACTTGGTAGTGAATCTTCCTGCCTCTAGAGTGAAACTATGGCGCACACTCCTCACGCCCGTGAGAAGGAACCCACAACCATAGCGATATCAATGTGGCAAGACTGTGGTCAAACAGCGGCAGAAAGGAAAATGAGGGGATTGGGCAGCGCTACTGAGTGCAGGGTTTACACACCTAACAACAGATGCAGACCAGCTCCTTTGACTTCACTACCCAAACTCACACCTGTGAAGAATGTGGAGGAGGATAAGAGGGTAGGGGAGGAGGAGAAAGGAAGAACAACACAAGATAAAAATCATAAAAGACAGAAGCAGAGGGATGATGGTCAAAGCAGGGACACAGCTAAATGGTGTGTATTAAAACAAAGCAGCTGCTGTGCTGGAGATTTGAGTGAAACAGCCACTTAACAAGAAATTGTTAAAAGGAATAAGCACACCCCAAACTGGGCCTGATCCTCAAGGAGCCCAAAATGTAATATTTTGTCATTACCAGCCAACCAAGAGGTTGCTCTGTTTAAAAGCCATTTCCCTTACTTGCTAGGGACTTGTAGGCAGGGTAAGATTTCTTTGTTAAAATAATCACTTTCTTAACCTCAAGACATGGGGAAATAAATCCCATCAAATCTTTTTGGAATCCAAATGCTGACTTAAAAACCCTTGGACTAAAAACTGCTTGGTATCTTAGAGAAATTCATGGTTCTTTCAGGTTCTTTTTTTTGGGAATTCTTAATAAGGACAATGGTAGGAGAACGTCGAGATATCAACCAGTTGCAAATATACTGGAAGAAAAGTTGGTTTCAACTGACATGATTGTGATTGGATAGTTTTTTTTCTAGGGTGAACTGTCCCTTTTTTGCCTACAATACTACTGATCCAAAACACATTAGTTATGAGTTATTTGGTATAAATAAGAGCTCGTTGTAAAATTGTTTGGCAACCAAAACCATAGACAGGAGGGTTACTGCAGAAAAAGCAGCAATTTAAAGCAGAAACCAGGTTACTTTGTCTTATTTTGTCATAACTCTTGGTCTGTTATCTCATTATGCCAAGGTCATTGTGAGGTAGGAGAAACTACAAATATTATACTTGGTATACTTAATTGTTAAACACATGATATAAAAGTAGCAACCAATGCTGATATGGAGGTTTGTGAAGGTACAATTACTCTTATCTTTATTTGAAACCTGGACAATGATGTCTGTAAATGACAATTCTATTTTTGTTACAATGCAATAACATTATGACGACATAGTTAAGATTTTGATCACCCACCAGATGATAGGAGACTTTTGAGGAAAGTGAAGTTCTCTCCTATTTTATCAAGATCAGGTAGTAGTTTGGCTATTTCGTCTATCTCTGGTAGAGCTTTGGCCAGTTTATCTATAGAAACAAAAGATAACAGGTTAAGTGGAAAAGAGATTAGTCTTAATCCATGGGGCATAACTGTGCATTACTGTGCATAACTGTGACACTAAAATAAAGAAACTTACCAAGATCAATTTGTTCACTCAGTTCCCAGACAAAATCAGGAATGACCCAGTTGTATTCACTAAAATCGGGAAGCAAGTCCTTCCACTCCTCATAGGTCTGAGAGTAAAATTACATTTTTTTTTTAATCATTTTCACAGCTATTGCACAGGGTATAGCACTGATATGAGCTTCATTACATTAGTAATACATTTGGATATTTGCAATTAGCAGCATTCCACCATTACAGCTGGAACAATCAACAAATGCGTGACAACCACCAATAGAGAAAATGCTGAATACATTATAATTTGTCTCCTTGGATCGAGTGATGACTGAGAATCTAAAACAACTTCAAGGATCAGAAAAGGGTTGAAAAACCCTAGGTCATAGACACACATTCAGTGACTAAATACTGACCTTTTTCGCTGTGTACCCTCCTCCCACTGCTGAGCCCAGCAGAATGTATCGGAGCTTCAATAGCCTAGCAGCAAGGCGGGCCACCCAGAAGTTGCGCTGCTGTTGGTAGTTACGGCCTCCAGACCCAGGGGGAGGCTTGGGTGGCCGCATGGGCAACCGTGACATGGAAGTAAAATAGCGGGCTGCCGTGCAATGAGGAGGTCGCTGAGGATTGAAGTTTCCAGAATAGCGGTGGTGGATGGCACGGGACAGAGGGTGCAGCTTCTGCAGTGGCACCAGAAATCTCATCCCCATGTTGGAGGAGACCAGGTTTCTGCAGGCCATGCTGAAAGGAGAGAGAAATTAGATGACAAATTACACAAGTTCACCTTGACCGTGTGCCTACACGATACAATCTCAGAGGGAGCTTCAAGTCATCACTCCAATTCTACCCCTGATGATGAAAGTACTGGCCAAAGCATAACATGAATTCTAATTTAGTCACAAGACTCATCCTAGTATATAAAAATTGGATACTTTGGAATTATGGATTGCGTTTATTAGTAGTCCTCAATATTGTTGTAGCAAAAGCAAAAGTCTTTAAAGAAATTTGAAGCATCTTTTCTTCCTTTTCAAGCCTGTGACTGTGGTGAATTGAACCAGCCAAGAACATACAGAGAACTGATAAGTGCAATAGTGCACGTAACAAAGTTACTGACACAGGAGTAGATGTCGTTCCTACTTTGACCATTTATCAGCTAAGTGATGCTGTTAGTACGCAGCAACACAAGAACATGCAGGCAAGGAGAACATATGGTGCATATTGTAAGATAACGCTAATATTACAGCTCAGCAAAAGGCATTCAATTCATTTCTGTAAACTAAATTCGTTGATCTGTCGCCATCGTATATTTAGATACGCACAGCGTGTTAGCTAGTGGATGAAAGGCATTTTCAGGTCGGATCACTTTAGCCATTCGGACGTTAGTTTTGACTGCGAGATACAACACATCAACTAGCCACTCGGGTTAGCTACCTAGCTAGGCAGTTAGCTGGCTAGGTAACGTTCAGATCCTCCACGGCAGCACAAACTATATAAAAAAAATATGGCTGTGACAGTGTTCGGACAGAGGTTCTGCATCCAGTCAGCCATTATGCTTTGAAAATAGGAGTCTTATTCATTAGGACGATAGCTAGCTTGTGTGTCCTCACCTGTCAAAAGAACCAGCTACACCTGTGCCTCCTTTACAAAGCTCACACAACTAGCTTCTGCAACCGTTACCTGTATCCGGTAAGAACTTACCAGGCGGCTTTGCTCCCGACACGCAACATCGCGCTGTTATCACCAGCAAGTTAACACAAATCTCTTTCAAATCCACCCTTCAGGCACAGTTTTATTCATCTTTACGAGCGGTACACATTTGCCTGGCAGCTAACTAGCTCGTTAGCTAACAAGGACACAGCCAGAATGACAGTCTACTTCCTGTGGACGGTGTCGCGTCCAAATCGGCAGGGACAGAAAACGCACCGCTGAAACGTTCCCCCTGCAGAAACGGGACTTTATTCGGGGTTTGCCACCTCGGCAGTGTCTCAACACCTCCTCCCTGGTTAATGCCTCTCAGGTAATTGTCTGTTGCCATCAGCGCTGAAGCCTCACACACTAGAACTAGTTTTTGTGTGCCCCTCACAAGTGTGTAGGGGGATGAAGGTACCAAGTAGCAAGGCCAGGTCAAGCTTCTAAAAGTTGCCAACAATTGGTTGTTAGGGTTCTACTGTACATGACAGTTTAAATAGTAATAATAATAATAATAATAATAATAACAATAACAATAACAATAACAATAACAACAACAACAATCATCATCATCATCATCATCATCATCATCATCATATAAAGGGAAATTTTCAATTTTCACTATTTTCTTATGACCTGAAATGACCTATTATGATTATAATTCTTGGTTGCAGCCTTCCAGTAAGAAAAGTGCAATGTCCAGGGATTTCTGCATTACTCACTGTAAGACCAGAAAATGGTAGCAGTTTGATATAAAGTTTTGTTTTAACAAAGAACCACAGTATAAAATATACAACTAAGGTCTTAAAGCAATTTTTTTTTTTAAATGAAGGGTCTCCCTTCAAATAGGGATGCAAGGACCATCATAGTTGATATTGTACCCCAGTGGTGCAAATTTTTGACAAATTTGGTATATATATATATATATATTTATATATATCTATATATCTATATCTATAGATATAGATAGGGATAGGGATAGATATATAGATAGGGATAGATATAGACACAAATGATAAGGAGTAAACCTTACTTTTCGGGTCCCTGCACTGTTGGTAATCCAGCTGTGCATAGTAGGATGGCACCTTTTGGAATGACCTACCTGGGTCAGACGGATAATCAGATGATCATACAATAAGCATAGTGATACCTTCATAGGGAAAAGACATTAGGAATAGTACATGCTATAATGCACTAAAAATATAAAATTAGAAGGATGTGCTCTGTCTACCCTGCATCGAATTTGTTACACAAAAATGCCATGAATTGTGAGTGATTACCTCAAGCAAAGTCTGAAACCTTGCAGACGTTTGAAAGTGTGCACAAGGGAGGCAAAAAACAGTTGTCACCCTCCTGAATGCCACCTGTTGGTTTGGACATTTAAATAGGCAATACTGATATCATTATTAATCAATATGTAATTTGAAAAAACAGTGCATCTTTGACTAGTTAAGAACAAAGTGCAATTGATATTAAGTTGAGAACAGACAAACCGATATACACAGGGCTTGCTAAGCCACCAGTACAAAGGATCCTATGAAAGCCACAGTCGTTCATTTAAGGGTTGCCAGCACAAGTGGGGGTAGGAACTACAAAATGGGTATCTGTCCCAGTTCAGGGAAAGGGTCTTTGAAAGTCCGTATTTTCAGAAAGAATTCAAAAAAATTAGTTTAAAGGCCTGTCAAGTTTCACAGGCTCTTCAAAATGAGGCATATTGTGCCTGAATTTGAAGGAAATAACCTGCGTAACCTTTGCAGCCCTCAGTATCCCACAATCTACCATGTGCTACATAACTGCTGACATTTAGATGATCTCTGTCAATATGTTTAGCCAGTAAATATCTAATGACCACTTCACATTTACCACATACTGTATTTAGGTAAAATCTATAAACACTATTTTGAATTTCATCTACATTGTCAACTACCAATTCTTTAATTATGACATACTTTTCTATGAATTCAGCAGCATTATGGGGATGACAATGGAGACAAAGCATTCACAGACTTGCAGAAGATTGTTTTCAGAACATTTATTAAACAGAAAGAAATCAAGATAAATTTGAAATACAATCCTTGGGGGAAAAGAAATGTAAATAAATAAAAAATAAATTATAAAGTACAAAAAATTTTCAAAAAATGTACATCTCTGCAAATAACAAAAATACATATACCCCAGGTGAGCCTCTTCCTGAGGTGTGGGAGCTGCAAATAAAAAGCACATAAAATAAACTGTACTGAAAGAGCTGACATACAGATGGAGTGTGATAAATTTCTTTTACCAACAATATATTTTTCAGTTTGGGTATCAACTTTTATTATTTTCTCTATTCTTTACAAATAGACATTTCCCTGAGGAAACAACATCCACATGAGGCTTAATATACTCAGTGGCCAACTCAATCTAAATGCCATTCGATGGTTTGTTCAAAATAAATGATGTGAATAAGAGGCAAACGCTAACTGTCAAAAGTCAGTATATGTTGTACCTGTATAAGAGCATAAAGGTTTCAGCATAAAAATCAATTGCTTTGACATAGCTGTGTCAGCATAAAGGCAAAACTGTAGCACGGAAGAAAAGCAATAGTATTTTCACTTTGCACATCATTAAATTGATGATTTTTCTGTATCAAGGTGCACAGTAATTACACAGCTGATACCAAATAATTTTTGCCCCTAGCAGCAATATAATCACATCTATGATAGACTGCTGATATTGAGCAGCTATGAACATTCTTTTTGCCAATTACATACTCATTTTACACAGATGCACAATATTTTTAAAAGTTCTAGACAAAAGAAAAGTAAAATATGTACACTGGATGATCGGACAGAAAAGTAACACGATTGTCAGATGTTGCTCAAATTCTGAATTTGCCGGGAGCAGATGCTAAATATACTACATTAGTTGAATTCCCTTCTTGTGTCAGACCCTTGGTTTTATAGAAAGCATTGAGACAAAAGAGAAGCAAAATAAAAGCTGAGAAGTAGAACTACTATAGAAACCTGCACAGACAACTTTTTCTACTCAGGTTGGTTCCTATTCAGCTTCATTCAAACTATAGTAGACATTTGCTGCATTATGTTTAACCATGACAGAACAAATATTGATCCAAGTGCGAAAACCATAATTCACAATAACTAATTCAAACTGTGAAATAAATGCCCTGGATGCATGCCCTAATATGGACGATCCAAGCTAATGCAATTCCACAACAAAAGTGAAAGTACAAAAAAAATCCAACAGACAGTAACAAATCAAAAGTTGACAGACATCTGATTGTAACACAGTACCAAAATAGTGAAAAGACACACCAGCCCTTTAATAATCCAAAACCATTCATTTTTATAACTAAATCTTTTCATTTTTATGCACACACTAGAAATGTACATCTCATATATACAGATAGAATCCAACTTCTAGTATTATTATCACTGTTTAAAGTCCACTCCTGCTGAGTCAAATCAGATTTGACAAAACTGAACACAGGCTAAAATAAAACTTACTTTTCCTTTTTTTTCAAATGACTACAGATGTGATGAAAAGTCTTTGGAGAAAGAATCAATAATCATAGAATTGCATTGCATTAAATTTTGTTCATTACATAACATTCAATTTTAGCATCAGTAGGTAGCTAGAGAAAAAAAAAATTAATGCTGAAAGCAAAAATAAAAACAAAAAATACCACTGAATATTTAGAAGCCTAGAGACCCATGTGGCCCATGTATGGACACATTAGCAATATTGTTTAAATGCAACAGAAATAAAAAATTCAGACAGAACATTTTTTGGACAAAATATCAAAATATTTTTTTGCAAAATGGCACAACAATGTCCATTTGAACGAAGTGATTCATTTCTTACCAGTTTCTTTTCTATAAATCCTTCTTTCACACTGACAATTTGCCCACAAAATACTATAACAAAATACTATCACTTTCCTCAACAAATAAACAATGTATCCATGAAAACTATGGTCATATATCATATATGAGCTTGTCATAAAAACAGTAGGGATCACAAGTTTCATATGCATTTGGGACATGATTACAAATATCTAAATAGACAATGGCTTTTAGTTACTGAGCAACTTCAGACTCTTGTTATTATTGATATTTAGTAAAATCTATTGTGACTATTTGAATATGGAAAAAAAGAAAATCAATGGACAAGCTATAGACCATGTAAAGTGTCATACAAGTATCAGATAATAAAGCTTTTTTTTTTTTTTTTTTTAAACCAGATTTGAGAGAAATTATTTTCTGAAAGTTGTCATGGAGAAAGAAAAACAATAAATTCAATTTGTCATTCTTTAGACATGGTGTCCTATAACCACTGATTCATACTCTGGAAATACTTTGGGATACACATTATTTGAAATTATGAAATTACGAATATGAATATAATTCATCAAAGAAAGGCTGCTATTAGTTATACTGACTCTGGGAACCAGCTGCATGAGTGTTGGTGTTTTTGCTTCAAAGTGATTCTCTACCCTAAATATGCATTTTTGCAAACCACCATTACCTCTGGGGGCCATATGAAGTATGTAGTTTTCTCCTTACAGTGGCTGTGATCATCTGGAGTCAGTTATATTGATTTCCAATGGTGCCAAGTTTCATGGCTGGAAAAAGTATGAAAATTTTCAGTCTGTCCTTACAGGAATCTATTTCTAACAACTTTGAAGATGGATGTAAAAGTCTGTCATTTCTTCCTTATTAAACCTTACTGTTCAAAGTCTAAAAGAGATGAGTGTCTAAAGAACGCTTTAAGAACATATTTTGAGAAGCATCACTTTAAATGTCAAACAGCAGTGAACATAAAATATAGCCCTTATCTATCTATGCAGGTAGCCTATGTGTAATACATGAATACAAGTGTACATGAAAATCTGCATCCTCTTATGTAGGTTGTGCTGTTGCATGGACCTTTTTAATGCACGTAGAGCGGCGAGTGAAAGGGATGCACTTTTCTTTAACTTAATTTACTATCACACTTTTAAATCAGTCTTCCACAGGAAGAAATTTTGTTTAAATAATTGATTAAAAAAAAAAACAAAACAAAAAAACAACCACCAAAACAAAACTATTGGCTTTCTGTAGCCACTCTGGCATGAATTTGTAGATGTAGGATGCTTCGATTCCTATGGTCTCATGCATGTATTTAACTGTCCATGATAACCAGTCAGATTCATGCTGCTTCTTGTGTTGATTTTTACAGATACAGAATACAGATGTGTTAATGAAAATGGTTCTTATTTCTACAGTAATGCAGTATAATTGTAGTAATATTTCTAGTATTACAACAATGTAGTCTTTCAAGTCATCAGATCATGATTAATCAGGAGCTGGCTTCATGCAAGTCCTAGTATAGTTTGACTTTCCTGTCTGCTGTCATTAGAAGCTATCAGGACATGGTTAACAGATGCAAAAATGTAAGATTAATGGTTTATAGCCAAATTAGCAGCCCCCGAGGGTGCAAAGCTCATTAAACAATAGAAAACCACTTTTTATGATGGATGAAAACCATTTAGTACATTAGCATCTGATGTTATCTTTAATATCAAAGTACATGTGAGGTTGATGAGAATTCATTCATTAGCTTAAGAGGTATCCTGTTAAGAACTGAAGTGTTGTTGAACAGAGGCATGACATTAAAAATCTAGGGGTAGAAAAAAAAAAAGTTATTTCTGTGCCATAGTTGATGGCAATGCATCCCATAGTTGAGATATTTTTATATTTTTTTCATTTTTAAATTTTTCCTACATAATATCTTTTTCACAAACCCATAAGGTACATTTCTGACAAACTTGATGGAGAGCCTGCCACAGTTCCCAGCCTGTGGTTAGAGCAGATGAGCTTATCTGAATCAGTCTGCCTCACTGGTCTCTATGTTTTTTTTACTTTTAAAAGCCATAATGTTTTGAATGTGTATGAATGTTTTGGCCTCACATTACTTTGAGGTTAATCATTTTGTACTTTCAATCATCAATCTGATGATGCATGATGAATTGAAATTTTAAAATACCATTTTCTCTAAACCCATCTTGCCTACTTATAGTGTCAGCTAGACATTTTCTGTTTTCATGTATCTAAATCAAAGGTGGCAGATAATACAGTATAATTTTCAGAGGCAGCAGGTCCACGCATACTTTTAATGTGTCTTGTCAGCTTTGAAAAAAAAAAAAATATATATTTTCAGTCTAATTGTGCAGTTTGCAAGTCTTACAGAATCTGGACATTCCCCATTTCACTCTCTATACTTTCTGTGCCTTGTATTATCAGCTCTTGACAGCTAATTTGATATGTATATTTCTGTGTTTAGTATTTACTGTGAATATGAACTTCTGCTTTGGGTATACAATTTACCAAGAGAGACTACAGCGGTTCATTATTCCAAATTTTCTACACAGTGTGCTTGAATGAGTATTTCAATACTGGTCTCAAATGAGTAATTTCATTCCTCACTAGTGGTCCATGGTGAGCTTTAAAATATTTTTGGTTATCACCATGTGCTTTCCAGTGAGTGTGTGCCCGGTGGTTATACTAGCTCATCAAAATGATTCTCTATATATATGTACATTAGATTTATAAGACCACTACACAGTAGCAATCAGAGTCTGCTCAGAAATATGAACACAGAGGGGCCTTCTTTGCTGCGACTTTTAAAAACCGTATGATCAGGTAATACCAAGTTGGTCAATGCAGCCACCTACAGGTATTTATCCATTACCCTTTTCACATTCAACTCTGTCAGGCATTCCACTCTTAATAACAGAATCTCTCCATTTTAAAGTGAATCTTCTTTCCTCTGGCCTCTTCCTAAAACTTTCCAGACTATTTCTTTAGTGACCAATGGTATTATTCACCATATCAGTCAGAGAGGGTTGTACTAAAGTGGTTGTACTTAATTACTGGCTTAGCACATCGGTTTCATTCGGATGTTATGGATGTTTAAACGAAATTTAAAGATAAGCAAGAGAGCCCTGAGAGCGCCCAAGTGGGTTAGCCAGAGAGAGCAAGAGTACGGAGAAAAATTAAACTTAACTTTATTTGGTACTTATGTGGAATACTATGGTTTTTGGAGTAATGTCTCTAGAACTACAGTATAACACACAAGTCTCTGTGAACTGTGACAACAAGCTATTATCCTATGACAATTGTATTTGAAGAGGTTGAATGTGCATTCACTATGCACATGTTATATGCATGTGTCATGTATAAAAGGGTAGATTGGATACTTAGAGAGGCTGTGGGGGTGCTAGGAGTTGATCATGATTTGATAAGTGGAGCCATTCTCTGTACGGGGTTTGGCTTCAATGGTGGTGGTTGGCTTTGGAGGCCAGTCGGGGTCCACACTGAGCTCTTGGGCCAGATGCATGTACCGGGCCTTGGGAGTCTTGCGTGGGCAGCACAGCCAGGACAGACACTTGTACGCCCGCAAGTCAATTCCCCCCTGAAAATGCCATAGCCCCAAAAAAATAAATAAATAATTACATGAAATAAAAATATAACAAAGAAAGAAGGAAAGGGAGGGATTAGAGGTCCTATCAACTGGTGTCTTACTCTTTCAGATTTCCTAAAACAACTTTACTAACAACAGATAGTGGCATGCTACTATAAGACTGTTGCATGCAAAATATAAAACCATTTGCATGATATACAGGTCTATTTTCTTTTAAAATGGTAAACCGCAGTGTGTGTGTGCATGCATGCGAGTCGTTCAAAACAAAATTCAGCATGATAATAGTTTGAAGGAGTTGGCAGTAGACAGCATAAAGGGTGAGCCTTCTCCTCAAAAAAAAAAAAAAAGCTAATGGAGTCAAAGGTTAAACAAACAAAGGGATCCACAGCAGATCTTTATAGAATAAAAAAAATAAATAAACAAATGAGTAAAAATTTCTCAATAACTTTATATTGGAACATAAATTTAAGGCTAGCCTACTTTGATTTTAAACATACTGCACTGGATGAGAACCACTGACGGTGTCAACTGTCATAGTTAGCTAACAAGGAAACCCAGGAATGAGTGCGGCAAGTAGAGCTTAGCAGACCCTGTAGGCTGGAAGTGGAAGCACAGTAGATGGAGAGAAAAGAGGTGGCAAGCAATTATACTTCAAGGGGAAAAAAAGTACTAGGAGATATCCAAGGCTTTGAAATGTATCTGCAATAATAAGTTAATGTAGTTAATTTTATTTTGGATTGTAGGTAATAATGTTTTTCCACAATAATATGTATGGTTGACGTTTGCATGGCAACATATCACTGTTAAAAGTGATAGTGTAGATTTGCATTCAGAAATTAAATGTGCACTTTGACCTAGCAGTAAACTCATTAATTATATTACACTTAAGGGTCTATGTAACAGATAAAAAGGTGGAGGATTCCTCTGCTGCTTCCTATATTTTTGGCAAGTGGCAAGAAAAGAAATGGTGCACTAACTGCACCATCTCCTCTCATGTGTCTCAGATTGCTTCCTCTCTAATCTTTGCTCTCATTGACAACTTTAATTTTACTTCCAGTGTTAAATTTTGAAATTTAAATTTGACTGTGCAAATACAGACTACAACACATAAATCAAAAATTTAACATACTGACGGCTGATCATGAAGGTTTCTACCACTTAGTTAAAAGGGCATGCTATATGGTAGTTTCTTCAAGGACAAACTTGCTCATTCACTTGACCAAGTCTTAAACCAGTTTATCTCAATGTAAATTTGTTTAACATTGAGCTTCAGCAGGAACGTTATTAAGTAAACTACTTGTTCTTATAAGCAGTTATGAAGCTTTTCTAACAACAGAGGTTTGGAGTGAAAATGTAACTTATCAAGCCCTGAACAGAGTGCCCATCAGGGGGACATAGGCAGAGGACAGATCAGAATGAGATTGATGTCTCGCACATGCATGTCTTGGTTAGAGGTTACAATAGAAAAGTGCACGTTTTAACATTAGAGAGAGAAGTTGGGACAGAAAGAGGGAACACCACACAAGAGGAAAATGAAAGGGCTAGAGGAGAAGGTGTCAGATTTTCCCAACCTGTGGTGTCGGGGCAGCAGGAGTGATGCCAAAGCTGCCTTGTTTGTCTCGGCTGAACACAAGCTTCCATAAGACGATGTCAAGGATGAAGGTCTATGGAATAGTGCAGTGGGCAGGGGAAAGAATTACAGAGAGGCTAATTTGATTTCACATAGCTCCTGCTGCCGTTTTCTTGCACAGAGGTCTTCGGTTGTTTTTGCAAAGCCACACTATATTGAAGCTTCAACTATTTGTGTGGCTTTTTTTTTTTTTTTTTTTGCTTCCATTAAGTTGTGTGTTAATCATTACATGTGAGGTTAAAATAAATTAAACAAAATTAGTATTCAGAGAGTGCATGGATACCATTATCTCAAAATACTGTAAACATAATCAATAATTTTGATTATGTGTAAAATCATTTTGGTTGATTTTTTTTTAATTCACTTAAAAGGTGAAAGGATTTGGCATTTCTAGTTTAGGAAATAGCTTCATCTAGGGTGTCTGCTAAGCAGTGTGTGTATGCAAGGGCAGCCGTCTAAAAAGGAAGGCAGAGGCATAGTGGTACTGCTCCACTGAGTGTGGCAGGCCAGCATAAACTAACCATTGTCATGCAGTTGTACAGCAATAAGTTATTTTCTTAAAGAGCATCCGCCTATTCCAAAATCTGACAAGACTTCAAGTGTCAACAGTTACAGATACCATAGTTCTCTTTGAAGACAGTAACATTTTCACTTAAGAACATTTCTTTTCCCAACACAAGATCAATTCTGCTGTCAAGTTAAGTGAGACAAAGATGAGCACACTGCATGAAAAAAACAAAAACTGAACATGAGGAAAACATCTACCATTACACGTTGTGTATATGTGTGTGTGTGTCTTACCTCCACCACAATAGACACAGCAGCATTGACTAAGATGATGAGGAAGAGTTTTACCCTCCATTCAAACGGGACACAAACAATCTGTACACAGAGAGAAAGAGACAGTCAAATGTTAACCATTGCTGTAATAATAAATGGTAAATGTACTGCACTTATATAGCACCTTTTATGTTATATAGTGCTTTTACATTCATCCATTCACTAAAAAATTCACACACCGATGGTGACTGAATTGCAATGCAAGGTGCTGGCCTGCGCATGAGAAGCAACTCAGGTTTCAGTGTCTTCTCTGAGGATACTACGACACACTGACAGAAGGAGCAAGGGATCTAACCGCCAACCCAGATATTACTGGACAGCTCGATCTACCACATGAGCCACAGCTGTCCCCAATGCCGTAGCATTAAAAACTCACAAAGCTATTTTTACAAAGACAGCCTAATGTTTTATATGTTTGCAACACTTCACTAAGGGACATCTTAACGAAATTACAGATGATAGTATAGAACTTGGCGTGATGAAAGAAACTCTAGGTCACACCAGAGGTGAGTAAATGTGTGTGTTTCTTGTGTTTGATGTCTTCTTACCTCGAGAAACTCATCAATGGTTTCAACAGGGTGGAACATGATGAATAGCAGGAAAAAATACAAACTCAGTGCAGATAAAACAAAAGGCCCTAGGGAGAACATAGATAAGCACAAATACACACAAAAAGTTTATAAAGAGAATATTAACTTTAAAACTATTTCAAGACCGATTTATTTGTGTTAAAAAGCAAGTTTCTTACAATTCTTGTAGCTAGGCTGCCTAAAAGGTTTGCCCTTTGAGAATACGATGGCAACAATGAGATACTGGAAAGAGGAGACATAGAAGAGGCTGGTGTTCTCGTAGTTTTGGATGTTGTGGTCGTCGACTTCTGTGTCGTTGCTGTCAGACATGTTAACGTGTGATGTCTGGTTGCAGACACTAGATGAAGACAGTTTCATTCAAAAAAAACATTTCAAGTTAAAATACAACAATTCTCTTTGACCAAACAAACAAAAAAAAAATCATACAAATATAAGGTTATTTAAACGGGCTATCCCACATTAAAAAGCGAGATAAAATATCTATTTCAGGCTGCTGTGCATTAGTAATGACAGCAGGTACTCACTCTGTAAGTGGTGACCAGACTGTGTACCAGGGCTGCTGTCGGACCCAAAGGAATGTAATGGTCTGGAAGCCCAAGCAGATGAGGATCTGGGTGAGCACAGAGAACAACAAAGGCCCTGAGATCAGACCAGACGGTGGGCGACGTGACACAAGCACTTTCCACGCTGGGTTCAGACTCACTGAAAAAGGAGAAAGGACATGAAGTGAAGATACAGGTTAAGAAAATAAATGCTTGAGGCTCAACCACAGTATAAAACATAGCCTTATCATTGTTACTCCTCTTCTACTTACTGGTAAAGACAATAAGGAGGATGATGGCAATATCAATGAAGAGGAACTGGAAGTCTCCAAGGTTACTGAGGATCTAATGAACAAATACAAAGGAACAGGCAGCACAGATCAGTTACTCCCATAAATTCTCTAGACTTCTCATTAAATCAAAGCTACTAATGATTATGGAGGTAGCAGTACATACAGAGTAGAGGAGAGTCACACTGATGTACTGGATGATGCTGTAGAGGGCCATGAACTTGAACACACAGAAGGATGTGATGAGAGCAGCGCGACCCTCCCTGTAAAAGCAATCAACCACTGTATCACCTCTATATCCAACATATAACCCCATAAATTTTAATTTATTTCAAAGCAAGCCACTTTAAAACTGCACCCAATTGAAAAAAGAAACTAAATTCGAAATCAAAGCATTTTTCAAATCACTAAATCAATAGTCTATGCTTGCAACATTATCTGTCCTTGTTGATTTTGCGATGAGATGTTCCCTTCAAGCCTTATTTCTTATTTTCTCCATTCATATTTTCTCTATTATTTATTCATTATTTTAATGTGTAGCATGTAAATAAAAAGAAGGAAAGAAACACCTGATGAGGCTGGGGACACAGGAGATGTTGGGGGTCCTGGAGGTGAAGGGAGAGGCTACAGAGGCCTCAAGCTCTGACAGAGAGATGCCACCATGAGCCCGCTTCAGAGCCTGGGTGAGGAGAGATAGAGAAATAGCTTATGTACAGACTACAGAATATTTATGGCCATTTCAACATGTTGAAATGGCTCACTAGTTGTGACACCAACATTCATTGGTAAAGTTGCTGTACATACCCCACAATCATTTGCTCCATCTCCACACATCCCCACAAAGTAGCTGTGAGAGAATGATAAAGAGCAATGACTCAATGTTACCACTTTTTGTTTGGTCTCTCAGCAGACAGCAGCAAATACTGCGTACGTAGTATTCCGAAGAATTTCAATGGCTTTTCTAAGCACCTAGCTACATCATAAGTTTGACTTAAATACTCACTCTACGCCCTGCAATGCCTCAATAAGCTGTGTTTTCTGATCTGGTGCCATTCTGGCAAACACTGTCCCATGCAGCACCAGCTAAAAGGCAGAACACACAACAGCAGAAAATTTAGGTATTGTTGAGATAACTGCCCCCAAGAATAGCAGGAGCAACCATAACATTTCTACTCCAGCTACAGAAAAATTCAGAGTGATGTACATTCTCGTTTAAGAGACTTCATACCTTTTGAAGCATGTCAGGGAAATGCTCAGTAATTACAGCAAAAGATTTTCCATTCATAGCAAAGTGGTAGAGCTCTTGTGCTTTGGGCTCGTCTACATGGCACACATCCTCCAGGCTGATATTCACTTCCTGCATAGAAAGTATTGATTAGAGCCAAAGCATTACAAAAATAAAATATCTATAAAATAGCCTAAATAATTACTGTTGAGTTAAACAAAATACTGGTATAATGAATGCTTCATTACTGATATCAGTCAAAAATAATTTGTGTTTTTATTAGACAAGATACCCTTCCATCTATATATCAAGCTAATAACAAATATTTTCAGTTTTACACGTCTCTTACTTTAATTGAAAATAAAAAGAAATGGTAGGGAAACAGTGTTTCCTCCCACTAAATCTGAAGTGTGGTAAATTTGTCATTAAAGCAGCCATATGGGCTTAAATTTGTCTTTCCACCTGTTCGTGTACAAACATGTAAGCTTGCAGGCAGTCTTTTACTGTTTGTTTCTGAGACATTTTCATGTGTTCTGTTTTGTGTTGATGCAAATATTCGTATCAGTATTAACCCCATCGCCTCACCGCCAGATGAGATGTCTTGCTTGGTTTGTCAGCATATCTCCAGGTGATCTTTGCAGCCTGTCCATCATGGGGAGGGAAGGCATCAGCAATAATGACTGTGTCCTGGGGAGGGATCATTCCACAGTCTCGGGCCACCGAAATCGCTGTCAGCATATTGTCACCTGGAATTTAAATGGAGTACACATTTATCCTGAAAATTTACATATTCAATTTGTTTTCGTGACACAGATTCTTACATTATGTTTTACAGATCAAACCATCATCTATCGAGTAAAAATTTCAAATCTGTAAGCTCAAGATTACCCACAAGGGGTCTACTGAATTATGCACAGACTGTCCTACTGGATCGCAAATTATTTTTCTTCATCTTCAAAAAATAGAGAGTTTACCTGCCTGTGACTGATGGTAGGATGGTGAAAGGAAATAGAAGGCCATTGTTCTGGAATACTTAACTACCACAAGGGGAAACTATCAAATTGGTCTGAAAACTGATGGCATAGGATGAGTTGGCAAATAAAATGGGTTAGAGAAAGGAAGCCTTAGTCTGAAATAACATCTAGTATGTGTAGATTATGAATCACTGATAAAATTTACTTTCATTGTCAGCTTTAATGTCCTTTGTGTGCAGCAACCTTCAGAAGACAGAAGAAAATGTGAAAGCAAAGGCAATGAATTAAAGAGAAAAAAATCCTTTGGTGGAAACTGGAGTTAGTTTGTGCCAGTTACACTGAGCAGCTTAGAAATGTTATAACTAAGATTACAGGCACAGCTGAATAAATACCAGAGGGCGTGATTCTACCGAGTGCCAAAACGTTTAACCAGCTAAAGGGAGAAATGTAGAGATTGTCTGTATACAGGATCTATTATTAGCTTTTTGACTCACCAGCCAAGGTGGTGGGTAGATGGAAAAAAATCCAACGGCCAAGCGTATTTTTTTATTGACCAGGATAATAAATTGCCTTTTTGTGTCACATATATGTATGGGTCAGTATTTAATTGTGATAATAAAGGTATTGTGCTGACTGCAAACTTAAGGAGTCTAGCGCAAAATTTACATAATTGGTTTACTATAATGATCAACATTAAATAAGTTCACTCTTGCCCTCTCTCTCACTCTGCTAACAATAGGATTTCTGAAACTTTCAGGAAAAATGTGGTAGAGACTCTTAGGATAGTGTTTTAGAACTTTTTCGGTACAAAAATTTATCCGCCAATTGGGCAGATGGTCTTCTGAGATTCACGTGCCAACCAGAAAATCTAACGGCTATTGGCACTTGGCAGGTGTTAATTTCAGTCCCTGCCTGCATATGTATTATAAGTTATCGTTTACATATCTGTGTATGCAAGCTTATTTTCTCATTACTGACTGTAATGCTAAAAACACTGTCATAGTTTGAGACTGTGTGCATTTGTGGGTGTGGTTGTGTATTTGCTAATGTGTGTGCATCCTCTTACCAGTAACCATGACAGTGCGAATGTGGGCTTGGTGGAGGTCATGCAACACTCCTGGGGTTTCTGCCTTCAGCTTGTTCTGCATGATGATCAGACCCAGGAACTCCATGTTTGCCTCTATGTGATCCCTAATTCAAACAAAACATTTACACATTAGTACTTGGGTGTCCAAACCAAAAAAAATTAAATACAATAAGCACACGGGACTCACCTACTACTACCTTAAATAAATCATTATTTGTTTCAAAATTTGAGCAGATGCTTTGATAAACATAGGAACCCATTCATCATGTTCTCTTATTTGCTCATTTTACATGTTTTTACACCATCACCACAAGCCTGGACTTTTGATAAAATGTAGTTTAGGTCCCTGGATTCATGCTGTATCAGGAGAAATCCAGATACATCTGTACAGTCTTCAACTTTTCAGTTTTGGCTAGCCTATGCCCACTGCACAGATTTCTGTTCTTGGCTGACAAGAGTGAAACCAGACCTGGTGTTCTACTGTTGTAGCCAATCCACCTCAACGTTTGACGTGTTGTGCATGCTGAGACGCTTGTCTACTCACTACAGTTGTAAAGAGTGGTTATCTGAGTTACTGTAGCCTTCTGTCAACTCAAACCAGTCTGGCTGTCCTCATCTGACCTCTCTCATTAACAAGGCGTTTCTGTCCACAGAACTGCTGCTCACTGGATGTTTTACTCTGAATGATGCAAAAAACAAAAAGGTTTATGCATCATTCTGAGGAAACTCCAGAGATTGTTGTGCATGAAAATCAGCAGTTTCAGAAATACTCAAACCAGCCAACCTGGCACCAACAATCATTAGATCACTTTTTTTTTTTTTTACTCTGATGTTTGACATGAACATTAACTGAAGCTTGTATCCGAATAGTTTTATACTTTGCAGCAAGTGTACAGGTGTGCTTGGTGTATAGAGTATGGAGACAGTACAGACCAGAGGAATGCAGGTATGAGTGTGTTTAACATCACTGGTGTAAAGTAGGATGCTAAAATAAAAGAGGTAATCCTCACTTAAAGTTCTCTGGAAGGTTAAAACAGGTAAAATCAAGACCAAAAGGAACAACATATACAGTAAAATGAACCTGTTAATATTCTGGACTTTGTGCCAGGTGAGTTTGGATTCAAGTCGACGGTGAGCCAGAGCAATGACCCTGAAACCCTGCTTGGTGTAGCCTTCCAAAACCTCTGCAAAATTTTCTGGCACTGCAAGGAGACAAGGAGACAAGGAGATATAAAGTCAGAGAGGTAGAAATAGCAAGAAAACAATCCCATCAAACTTCTGTGGCTTTTGTGCTCTGGCCAGGGGAGAGGCAAGAGTATGTTAAACCCTTTGAAAGGCTAATTGGTTAAAATAGAACAATGCATTTTTCAATGCTGGTCGCAACCATAGAAATTAGTGCACAGGTCACCTGTCTCTTTCTTGCAGAGACTAGCCACCACTTCTGGTGCCCCCTTTGTGTAGGCATCCATACGTTTCTCGCCCAGCAAACGAGCTACCACACTCATTCTCTGGAGAGCTGAGGAAAAAGGAAACTGACGCACAATACCTATCTCATACGCTGACTGCACATGCCACGAACACACAGGGGGGAGAGAGAGAGACACACACACACAAACACACAAACACACACACACACACACACGTCATGTTCGTCAACATCAACAATACAACTCTGCTCTTGAAGCTTTCATTTTACAGTTTAAGAGAAATCTGTGTTGCTCATTGTACACTACTAAATTTTCAAAAAATGAGCAAACTTCTTACCGAGAGCTCATAGAGTTCCTAGAATGAGAAAGAGCAGATAAAGAGAAGTTGGTGAGGAAACAAAAGTTGGTGAGTTTTTAAAACAAACATTATGTTGCTGTTTTTACTCTATAATATGATGGTAGTTTTATACATGTTGCAGTGATGTTTTTTTCATTATAGCCAATATAATGTGGATTTAGGCAAGCTCAAGTCAATTTCAATAGGGCTTTCTATAAGAAAAATTTTGAAAATATATAATAAAATCTCCAAGACCTCATTCCACCTCTAATAATTTATTAGATTAATTAGATTATTAGAGTATTTTTTTCACTTTCATGATGTTGATGAGATATACTGATTTATATAATTTCTAATGTTTCCCAGACTTCTACCCTGTTGAACAACTGGTTTTCTGTATTTACCATGTCGTGTTCTTGTGATATGGCAGGCTCTGGGGGCAACAGCTGCTTTGGAGGTCGAACCACTGTGGGCATGATACGGTTGTGGAGAGATGTTTCCTCCTCAGTGGCCTCTTCCAGGATCTGGACAGGCAAAGGTTTAGAGAAAACAGGGAGCAGAAAAAATGTCTATGAAACCACAAAGAGAGATATTAAGAAGGAGTAAACATTTCTGATATAATAAATATCTTTTAGATTCTCTCTTTTTCCTCTGTGTCACACACAGATAGCCTACACATAACATACATTCCATGCGGCCTTTGGTCACCATGTATCTTTTTAAGGGTGGTCTGGCTTACCACATTTCCACCGCCCTGACCTCACCAGCTTTAAGCGTATGGCCAGACACAGAACAACTCACCCAGCCTGTAGCCTCAAACATTTTGAGATCAAGTGGGTCTCCAGACAGCTGGCCCTCTATTTTGGTAAGAGAGTGGCAGGTGGCCATGCAAGCCACAAACTGGGACTTGACAAGATTCTCCTTGTAGGCATTTTCCTCTGACAGGTGGAAACTGGACAGGTTGGAGAGGTACGTGGAAAGACGACAAGTTTTACTCAGACAAATAACTATTTTTATGATGTGAAAAATATATCTCATGACAATGAAAATGCTTCCAAACCAATGAATCTTAAGGACGTGTAAAAACAACTAACATAATAACAGTATAACAGTTATAATAACAGTGTATGACTAAGGCTACAACACTTAAAACAGAAATATGCAGATCATTTTTCTAAATAAACCGACCAATTAATTAATTAATTAATTAATTTAAAAAATCAATAACTATTGATCTCAATTTTGTAAGACAAAGAATTAAATAATTCAATATCACTGCACATTACATTTAGTGATGAACAATTGTTAGATTCTCTATATGATCAACAGAAAAACAAATTAAACAACTTAAGTAACCAACTTTAATAATGTCAAACACTGGTTGGTTGAGGATTTTGATCGTTATTCTCTGGTTTCTTTATAATTGGCAGTAATTCAATTCAGACTTTTGAAACTTTCAGCAATTTCAAGGTCTCTGAGGTTTCAGTTAGCATTTTTTGTTAAATTTAAGTTTCTGAACATCACAAACATAGGCAATTGAGACCATCAGTAAGAAGCCTATGAAAATATTTCAAATGTTTGTCACCAGGTTGTCAGCAAAGCAGCATAAGACATATCAAAACAGCAGAAGTTTCATGCTTGCTAAATTAGAACCCAGCCCAGGTTACCTGCCACTCTCAACTCTCTGGACTCCCCACAGGTCTAATCCATCCTCTGTCAGAGTTCCAGTCTGTAAGTCGAAAGGAAATAGAATTAAACTGAATAGATTAGTTCTGTATACAAAACCAGAGGCAGGTGGCATTCAATTGGTTAATTTCAGTATTTACTTACATATGGAATGATACCTACCCAAGTAAACAATATGACTCCAATACCTTCGTCGCTTAATGTTTTAGTTCAACCACTGCTCATATCACTGTGTTTCTTCAATTCTTTAATTTCAGGTGTGTAATTTCTTGCAAGCCTATTGAAAATGGGGTCTTTAAATGTAACTACTGAATGAGAAAAAAAGCAGTAACACGACCTCTTGTGCTCACCTTGTCAAAGCAGACCAGATTGATTTGCCCACAGATATTGATCCTCTGTGGACTGATGCAGAAAATGCCAATGTTTTTGAGGCGTCGCTGGGCGTACACAATGCCAGCCGTCATGGCAGCTGGCAGTGCTGGTGGCACAGTGATGGTGATAATATCCAGGGATTCAATGATGATGGTCTTAGCTGGCACCTGGGGAAGGCAAAAAGGAGCTAGTTTTGTGACTTTTGCAAATCTGATAATCACATTGTCTTTCATTACCAGCTCTCAAGCTATAAATGGTAATGGTTCCGAGTTAACTCTCACGTTAGTTACCGACTTTGTTGGAGGGGCTTCTAAAATACTGATTTGAAAGTCAAATATGTGGCATTTCCAAACATGAAACCCACATTAGGCCTTAACAGTGTGGAACAATAAAGTTTCTCCTCTGACGGTTCATGTTAACAACAAATCCAACAAAAGGAGCCGAACTGGTTGATCCTGTGAGTCTGATGCTGATCCTACCAAAAGCCTAGAATGCAAACTAATGTCTCACACAGTTCATGTTCTGTAGCACATAGAGATCCAAAAATGTATAACAGTGCTGTGTTGTTGTTGTTTGCTATGGTGATGGACAGACTGACAGACGAGGTTAGACAGGAATCTCCATGGACTATGATGTTTGCAGATGACATTGTGATATGTAGTGAGAGCAGGGAACAGGTGGAGGAGAAGCTTGAGAGGTGGAGATTTGCCCTGGAAAGGAGAGGAATGAAGGTTAGCCGCAGCAAGACAGAGTACATGTGTGCGAACGAGAGGGACCCAAGTGGAAGAGTGAGGTTACAGGGAGAAGAGATAAAGAAGGTGGAGGATTTTAAGTACTTAGGGTCAACAGTCCAGGGCAATGGAGAGTGTGGAAAAGAGGTGAAGAAGCGTGTGTAGGCAGGCTGGAACGGGTGGAGAAAAGTGTCAGGTGTGATGTGTGATAGAAGAGTTTCAGCTAAAATGAAAGGAAAGGTGTACAAAACTGTGGTGAGACCAGCGATGCTGTTTGGTCTAGAGACAGTGCCACTGAGGAAAAGACAGGAGGCAGAGCTGGAGGTAGCAGAGATGAAGATGTTGAGGTTCTCTCTGGGAGTGACCAGGATGGATAGGATCAGGAATGAGTACATCAGAGGGACAGCACATGTTAGAGGTTTTGGAGATAAAGTCAGAGAGGCCAGACTGAGATGGTTTGGACATGTCCTGAGAAGAGATAGTGAATATATTGGTAGATGGATACTGAGTCTTGAACTGCCAGGAAGGAGGCCTAGAGGAAGACCAAAGAGGAGGTTTATGGATGTAGTGAAAGAGGACATGAAGGTAGTTGGTGTGAGTGAAGAGGACGCAGAAGATAGGGTTAGATGGAGGACACTGATTCGCTGTGGCGACCCCTAAAGGGAAAAGCCGAAAGAAAAAGAAGAAGAGTGCTGTGTTGTTGTTAGGAATACTTTTGGGCAATGTTGCACCAAGGGAATAGCTTTTCACTTGGCCTCAGTGGGTGACTGACTCTCAAATAGTACTGCTGCTTTTGACAATTCATCAGACTAACTCCCTTTTAGCACGACTGATTTATAAAAGGAAGTTATCTAACTGAAATTTCACTTATCCTTACACTTTTTGAACAACCTAAAATATTTTTCTTGAAATAAAAAAATAATAATAATTTGGGGTTTTTTTTGTTGTTTTTCTGTGTAGATTTAGCACACAAGCTCTCACAAACTGACTGTATCTGCCCAGTGTGACATAAGTGATCCAATAAGTCGGGGAGAGTCTTGCATGCCAATTAAAACCCAGATAATGTTCTTAGGAGCTACAGAACCAAACTAGACCTTAAAAACCAGTCAGTGCGTATTAATTAAATGACAAGAAAGAGGGATCAAGTCAACTGCTTTGCAGTTTTTGCAATGTGCTGGTTTAAAAAAAAAAAAGAAGAAGAAAAAAAAAAAGTATTTTAAGATAATGAAGTCTCTGTTAGTCTGAGTTTGTCTGGACTGTGCCCCCCAGTGGGCAAAAATCTCTCGAATCAGTTTAAGCTACAGCAACAGATAGACAGTACACCTGTAAGTACACCAAATCTTGGATTGTCCCATGGAAAATTCTTTGGCTCTGTCAAAATTGGGTCATGTAACTCAAAATCAGAACATTACATTTGCTTATTCCGCTTGTCAGTTCTTATGTTACCTTGTTCATGACACTGAGGATGATTGAGTAGACAAAGCCGATTCCAGCCACAGCCACAAGACACAACAGAAAGAGGTAGGCATCACGGTATAGCTTGAAGTCGGTGGGTTTGGGATACAGAATGGAGCGCACCAGCTGGCCTTTGGCTGTGCTGAAACCTGAGTGAAGAAAAGGACAAGTCTTTAAAAAGTTGATCCTACTTTTGCAATCTGACCAAGTCTCTGAACTGTAATGTCCATGGATTCAACTGTGAGAGATGTATCCTAAGAAAGGCTCAAATGTGGATTAGTATTAGTGGAGCATGTATTATACTAGCTGCCTTAATGACAGGGATATTACTGATCTCTGAAATGCTGCACTGCTCGTTATAGGCAGCAGTAAAGGCAGCAGTAAAGGCTTGAGAGGTATAGTATGTCTTCAGACTACAGTTAGTCTGCAGCAAACGATCGTATTTCTATTAACTTCTTATGTGCAGCTCACTCTATGGATGTGGCATCTGAGACTGAAGTCAGACTGAGATTTATGTCCTTATACATACATACATACATATGCACGTATGTAAGATTACATCAGAGATGCTTTCTTCAATGAGGACAGTTGTGACTTTCAGTAAAACTTTAATATATAAAATCTCACAGTTATAGTACCACATTTTATCTATATGATGAATTAAAGATACTTCCGACAAATTTAAAGAACATCTAAACATCATAACATTCTTACATACAGGTCCCCAGACACACACACACACCTACCTGTACGGACCACTACAGCCTTAACCAGTTCGCCTGTGTAGAAGCGGGTCTGGATGACGTTGGTACCACAGAAGAGTGTGTGTCTCTTATGGTCCTCTGTGTTGTAGGCACTATCAGCCTCCTCCCCCCTCTCCCCTGGCACTGGGTTTGGGAGGTTAGTCTTTGTCACGGGAACGCTCTCACCTGATGGAAAGTAGACTAATATTATGACTGGCCTCTGGCAGGTGTAATGGGAAAACCTTTTTGCTGTTTGGAGTCTCCTGTGGTTGTTTACGGTTATCTTCAAATATATCAAATACTCCAAAACTTTCTTTCCAAAGTTATTCGAATTTTCAGATTGCTCCTCCTAACCTGTGAGCATGCTTTCATTGACGATGCAGGTGCCACTGACCAACACAGCATCACACGGCATGATGGTCCCATTACTGGGGATGACCATCACATCACCGGGTACCAGGTCCGTTGACAAAATCTCTTCAATATCTGCAAGGAAGGAGGGTACATTAAAGGAGTTGAGAAGGTAACTGTGTGCATTAAATAATCAAAAGGTAGAGAGCAATGTGGAAGGTTTAAAGTGTGTAAATGAGCCAACAATAGCAGATGGTGCACTTGGGGGAGGGGGGGTGTCAGGGCCCAAGAGTCTTGTTCAGCACATATCCCATTACTTATCATTACTTATACCCCTCTGGGCAGCAGTAAGAAAAGCTGAGGCATCACAAGCAGGGACCAGTGGAATAAATGGATGCATCAATAAAAATATAAATGTTGTTCAAACCTCCACAGCAAGGGTTCAGACTAATTCTAAATATGAGTTTCTATTTCTCCTTGCCCAACTCACTGGATAACTTTAATTGACTACAGCTGATAGGACACCTAATGAGACTGTCAATGCTTGTACATTATCTCTGCAGAAACTGCCACCCATTTTTAAAAGGTATAAAAAGCACATGCAGAACCATTAAAGACGGCTTTTAAATGTGTACACATAAAAACACCCACTGTCTCCCATACACTCTCTCTCTCTCTAAGTCTGCAATGTCCCACCCTAGCAGCCATCTGGAGGACAGCCAAAGCAGGGTGACTGTGTAATTGAGTCTGCCCCAGCACAGAAGCAGAAAAATGTCTGGGTATGAAAAGCACTCTTCAGAAAAGCTGGAAACTGAATAGAATATTACATGCTGCAAACTAATGTTTAAATGACTCTACAGAGGCAATCTGAAAAAAGGAGCCACATAAACAAAAAAAATTGACAAACCATTGTTGGCTCGGCATACAGACACACGGACAATACTGTGAGCTGCCACCATATCGTGAAGCATGACGTATTGCTAGAGGAAAAAAAAAAAACAAAGAAAAAAGTGATGAAAAGCTTGAGAGATTCTTGATTCCCATGACCACCTGTGTAACTGCAAGGGTGTTTTTGTCTGAGTTTGTCAGCTATGAAGCCATGGGCAGCAGACCGTGTGCAGATGAGCTTTTATGCTAACTTGAAAACCCTGGATTAGACACGATTGAGGCTGTGAGTGTGTCTGACATGGCTTAGCTCTGGCCTCACACTGGTGCTTTAACATTAAAAAATCTATTGTACCAGAGCACTTAAGTTAATGTGAAGTTACAGCAGTGTAGTATGAATGTAATTTCCGATGTCATATGTAGTATTTGATACTTGATGTACTGTTTCATGTAGAGAGGCACACTTTTGTGGAAGCCAATATAGGATGAAACCATGCAGTAAGATATGTCATTTTTATGTGATAGAAGGCACATGACAAATAAGATGCATTCTTTATCAAATAAAACAATACCACTTCTCACATGCTACGCCCTACATAACAGGTGACAGGTTAACTGCTAATCTCTCATTTCTCTTCCAGTTCACTTTAACGGGCTCATCCATAAATATGCATTATGATAAATGGCCCTGGATTAGTAAAGTGTCTGCATTTTTGTGTAGCTCACCTTTTTGATGGTGTACAGAGAGGTAGCTATGGATATGACCGACATGAAAACAATGGCCACAGCATAGTAGTAATACTCATCGGCACTCCACAGGATCACACTGAAGAGCTGGAAGATGTAAAAAGGGTTGAGGACCTGCCGGAACAACCAAGGGAAAGATTAGTGAAGCAAATGCAGACGTGAGAGCATGAAGATAAAACTGCAATAGAGATAAAATTAGAGATGTCAACTTGAGGACATTCCTAAGACACGATAAAAGGACAGTGAGAAGAAATCATCAGTTCCCACGATTTAAAGTGAGAGAACATATATAAATTACTTCACTCCGTTTGATACATTTCTATTGGGTAATTTTCCAAATTGTATCCTTTAACAGGTAGACATAGAACTGGGAAGGGCTCTATAACTGCTCACTGGGAAACAGTTAAATTCAAATCAAAATTAATGGAAACTTTGTAGGAGAGTAATAATAAGGTCTCAGTAAAGACTACGGAGGCAGTGATATTCCCTTTAGCAGATTAAGAAGACAAGTGGCTGTTTGCATTGCTAATATAGATCCTGTAGGTGATTAAGGCCTTGCAGAAATACCAACAGGCAAACATTTGACTGTTTTTCTTGAGGCATTTCCATGAGATAGAATGTTGGCTTGCTTTTGCAGGAACAGAAAAAATGACATGAATATGGAAAAGTCCTGACATCCATTACAAACCCTACTAGCAATCCAGGATGGAGAAAAATACCAATTTGAAATACTCAATTAGGGTTTTTGACTATCAGTCAAAGATGCAAAGATAATGAGATTACTATAAGTCTAAGAAACCTAGCAAAATTTCCTACTTGAGAACATGGAAATGGTGTTTTGTTTTGGTTTTTTTTGCTAAAAATTTTTTTTTTTACTTTTTTACAATTATTCGATGATTAAAATTGTTGTGATAATTGACTAATCATTTCAGCTCTACTTGGAAGTAAATAAAAAATTACTCATGTGACATAAATGAAAGGACATATAGAATTATATTCTATCTTCAACCTAAACATTATTCATTTCAAAGCTATTCAAATTTGTAGCACACAATCAGAGATGTACTATCCATGAAGTTCTGACAGTTGCAGAAAGAATTTATGGACAACGAACACGTCTATGTGCCAGTCACCACATCACGTCATTAATATTTAATGTAAAAAGCCATTGATTGTGCCAATATCCATGAAAAAAAAACTATGAGATGAGCACACAAGTTGACAAGGTTTTTTTCATGCAGGGAAAATTCAATTTCTGAGTTAGAAAAAATGCTGCCGATGTTATGCAAACTAGGCCCTACCTCTTTGATAAGCAGCTTGAAAACAGAAGGCACTTTCACTGCAATTTCATTCACTCCGAAGAACAGTCTCCTGAAATGTGGTGAAACAGACTTTCATGAATCAAATGTTCTGTATCAGATTATCATATCTAAAAACACGCACACAAAATTAAACATGATATAAAAAAAAAACAAAATGTGTCAGTGCAAAGGTTATTATCTCCAGTTACTGTAATTCATACAAGAGAATAACCAACCAACAGGCCTGGATACTCTCCTCCTGTCTGGCTGCCTATGGTTGTGTGATCTATCCTTGAGACAGAAAAGATACCTGTACTCCCGCTGGTTCCTGGTCAGACCTGCACTGTGCTCTGAGTGGAGGGTGGAGCAGCTGATCTGCAGATCCTCCAGGCCGCTGTAGGGGGAATGTAGGCCAAAGCATGATACAAAGTCGAAACTTTTAATTACACATCAATGCCAGCAATGCAAGTCTAACTGTTAGTAAAGCTGCAAGTGCTTGTTTTTTCTCATTTGATCTATCATTCTATCTTTTGTTATCAGTGCTGCTGTGTATCAATATACAAATACTTCCAGATAAAATCCTTAGCCAATTTAGCCTACTGTAAAGGAGTAGGTTTCTGCAATGGAAGTGCATGAAAACAGTTACAAACACAGCCGATAAAACTTCTGTAGATGATGTATGGATGCTTACCTTAAAACTTCAAAGTTCTGTAACTCATCATTCCAATAATACTTTGTGCTATGAAAGGTAAAATAGCGAATCTGAGGGCAACAGGAAAGGGAGGGGTAGAAGGAGGAGGCAAAGACTTTTATTAGAGTTTTATTTGATGCATGTCAGCATTACTGCAATGTTGTCCACAAAAGTCAAAGCAAATTTGAAAGACACTGAAAAATGAAAGAAAAAGCAGTTTGATGAAGTCCACTACATAAAATTCTAATTCAAAAAGTCAATATGAATATTTCAACAGAGGAAATTATATGGTATTTGTATTGTTGAGTTTGTTATTTGGGTAAGACATTATGTAATGAATTCTGTCAATGGAGAGTACCCACAACAACAGAAATACATGAGTACATGTGTCTTAGACTGAAAGAGAAGGGCCACAGCAGCATTCTGTTTTATGTAACATATGTTTAACAATTTGTGACATCGCTACTTTATATCATACTTTTACTTTATATCATAAATGTGGATATAAAACATCAATTCTATCAATTTTGGAAACCAAAACAATGATTGAGGGTTATCATCACTGATGTTTTAAGTGTGTGTGTAAATACAGTATGTGGCCGGGACAAGTGCCTACCTGTGTGGGCTGGTAGTCGGCAAATCTTCTAATGAGCTCCTGAGCGGGGCTGCCATCGGAGGGGTGAGGGGTGTGTCCGTTGGCCAGAGGGGTGGAGGCAGAGGAGGAGAAGGGGCAGGAAGGAGAGGAAGGTGAGGAGGGGGAGGTGGTCTGGGTCTCCAGGCTGTGGAAGGGGTTGCTCCCTGGGGCCAGCATCACTCGCACTCTGGCCAGGAACCAGCGCCGGAACTCATCCTAGTCAAACAGATACATGGATGAAGTTAAACTAGTGTTATATCTTTATTTTGTAATGTGATCTTTAGAATCTTAAATTTATTTATAACGTCATAGGATGTAGTTTATTGATTACACAGGTATGCAACACTGTGTGATGCTGCAAATGTATTTGGCTCTAAAAATAGCATGTTGACAACTATCATTTCATTTCATTTTTCAAATGTAAAACTAAGAAAAAAATTTAATTATGCTTGAAGATGTCTGTGTACTATCATGATTACTGAAATAAGCCTGCAAATTAACTTGCATTATATTATATAACTTAAGTGCAACATCCAGTATGCACCTACATCAGGCAACAGCTTTACCCTTTTGTCATTTGTCCAAGCCATAATGGGCAGTTAATCTTTATAATTTATCACCGGTGTTCACTAAAAGGGCTGCAACTAACAAATGTTTTCGGTATTGATTAATCGGCCAGTTATTTTCTTGAATAGTTATTTAGTCTATTAAATGTTACACACAAAACCTAAAGATATTCAATTTACTGTAACATGTGACAAAGAGAAGCAGCAAATCCTAACATTTGACAAACTAAAACCAGATATTTGGTATTTTTTAATGATAAATGACTGAAATGATTAACTGATTATCCAAGATTTTGCAGATTAATTTTCTGTTGATCAACCAATCACTGCTCTACTTGCTACCTACCGTGGAGCGCAGCAACACCACTTCGGCATCACGGGCTGTGGTACGGTTGCAGGTGGATTTGACGCACCACTCTGGCATCCAGTAGAGCACCAGGAGGAGGAAGCCCCCTGTACACAGCACCCCAAGGCCCATCAGGGCCAGCCGCCAACGACATAGACAGTAGCCGTGCAGCTCCTAAAGGGTATAAGAAGAAAACATGACGCAGTCTGTTAAGTAGGAAAGCAAGAATGCCAACATTGGCATGGATGTCAAATAAAATAGGAATACCATCTCCTCCTCTTCCCCCTTGTTGAGGACCTTCACGTCTTCCTTCTCCATGCTGCAAACAGTTAGCCAAGCCCCTTCTTTAGTCACTGCAAACACAACAGACAAAACTTCAGGGTGAATAGTGTGGAAAAAACATTTCAGCTCCAAAATGGCCTATCAAAACAGACTATAAAAAAAAGAGTAGTGTGTGGAAAATGCTGAACATGTCATCAACACATTCACATTCACAACAGATTCACATTTTTATAAGATCCGCCATCATATAATGTAGTAAAAAAGCCTGAAAAGATTAAACCAAGATAATCACGCAATGTTTTTATTAACTTTATTTCCATGGTTACAAAATCATGCTTCACTCTGCATCACTTCATAGTTGGGGTTTATAAACTGAAAAGGATTGGGAACCATTACTGTGCAGCCAGCTACCATTTAATCTGGTATCAAATCTAGCAGTACAGTGGTGGTGCAGAGCCAAAGGGGCAATTTGAGTGGCACTGTTGACACTCCAAATCTGATTAACCAGCCTTGGTCTCATTCAAACACATAATTTGCTGTTTAACAATGAAAATACCCGAAATCCACTACTGCATTAGTTTAAACAAGCAAAGCACTTTCTCGGAAATAGGAGCATTAACAGAGGATGACAGGTAGCATTTGTTTTTACCCCAGGTTTATACTCGTCATTGCTATGTTAAAAATAATTAAAAAAAAATAGACTAATATACTACAGAATTCGTAATTGGGGTAACATGATAGTGAAACTGTGATGCTGTGGAGAGGCAGCGAAAGCAGGATTCTGTAAGAGACTTGGAAACAAATTGCAGAGCAAGTGTGAAAAATGTTATGATTCCAAGTCATTATGGAGTGATTGAATCATGATGCCAGCATATCCGATCTATTAAAACTTGCCTTTGAATTCCACTGTCAATTAATTACATTTAACTAGTAAAATGTTTCAGAGAATGATTTGTGAGTTTAGCCTCATCCAATTAGAGTAGTTTGTCAGGAGCATACAGTATATAAGAATATATACAGAAACAAACCGATGTGATGAAAAAAAAAAATGAAATCAGCTAAACAACCAGAGTGCTGGTAATTATAAGAGAAAATGTTCTGCTCTTGATAAGAACATTAGCTAAATCTCTGAAATGCTACCTTAAATCAGTCTTTCAGAAGTTAATATTAGTCAGTATGTATGACAATTATCAGAAACTAGGTGTGACTTACACTGCATGAGACAAATTTTAATTTTAGTTTTGCCTTAAATAGCTTACATTTTCTACCCTATCACAGGATATTTTAAAGGGCTATGAAACACATGCATTGCAAAATGTTAGATAGCGCATGATAAACAGCAGGAGGGGGCATCATTATGTATCTCTATCCTTGAACCCAGTGTGAACTCTTCACCTGTCTCTGGGAGAAGAGCCTTAATGAAGGAAGATAAAACTAAATGTGAATACAAAGTACAGAAAAGTTATCAGAGGTCAGTATTGCATTGGAGCACATGGATATGCTTCAACTAGATGAATGCACTGGCCTTCTAAGACAGCTGCTTGAACTTAGAACACCTGAGATTATCTCTTAAGAGGGTCAACTGAGTCATCAGATGCGTTTGTTACCCAATATCAAGCTCGTCCCACTTTCCTCCTTGCAGTTGTCCCTGAAGACTAGCCAGCTGCCAAGGAAGGCACACTGTCAGTGTATGATTATATTTCTGAATCCTGCACTGAGGGGGCATCTTGGTCAAAAACGAACAGGCCCTTAGAAATGCATGTCCAGCTACAGAAAACCGGTCTGAGGCTAAATGCAAGACCAAGCTCCAGCAGCTTACTTTAACGTTTTGTGGCTCATGCACTGCACTGAGTTTCAGAGAAAAACAGCGATGCCAACTGTATGTACAGATTCAATCTGTTAGTAAGTAGTACCCCCCCCCCAAAAAAAAAGGTTAATTAGGCTACTGACTTCATGGTCAGGAGTTGGTAATCAATTAGTTAATAAAGTACACTCAGGATTTCACTGGGGCTTGTGGGGAAATGGGTGATATCTCATCCTGCCCTGCTTAGACGCCACCTCAGCCTTTGGGGGATAAGGGCACAAGGTAAAACATTCGTGGAGGAGCTTTATCCTGTAATTCCTAATTACGCTACAAAAAACACGTAGGAAGTTACAAATAAGAAATGGAAATCAATGTGTGACCTCTTTGTATACATGTTGAATTGCTGGAATTCCCATCTACCTGAAGACAGGGCAAGAGTAGCTACTGCATGTCTGTATTTTGTAACAGTACAGTTTGGCATACACTCTGCACTACTGTTGTGCATCATACCATGAGGCTTGTTCAGTTCAGGTAACATCAAGTACTTTCTCAGAAATGCAGCTAAAAAGTACTGGAGAACTGGAAGTCTCCTATGCCACCCACAACACTTACACCAACAGATAATAACAGTTCAAAAAGGTGCAAAGCTTTCAGATGTTAAACATTATACAAGTCATTCAACAACAGTGATTCATTGATTCAACTACAAGCTGCTAAAATTAATTCAAAATGGCATACATAAACAAAACAACAGAAATTTCTAATCTGGAACTTATATCCTCTTGCACATTCCCTTTAGACTAATTAGAGCCACACTGGCCAGAAAACCTCTGACTGCTGGAATGCTATGAAGGTTGGCATATGTCAGGGTTAAGTTGACTTAAGTTAAAGTTTGGACACAAAAACTGGACACAAAATCAAGACAGGGAGTGCCCCTTTTTGTTCACGCAACTCTTCAGGAGAGTGAAGCCACAATCTCAATCTATAACCATGGGTTTCCAGTGTGCAGTGCCATGACTGTCTTTGGAAAAAAAAAGCCCACTTGATCAGACTATCTTTGACCAAGCATTTCCCTACCTCAATATAGAGGGGAATTAAGAAAAAAAAAGAAAGAAAAAAAAAAAAAAAGAAGAGCGGCAGGGCAATGTACCCATGGGGTCACCCTGCTACTGCCTCCACCACCCTGAAAACACCCAATGATCCTGTATCACTGCCCCTCACACTCCGATCTTATCTGCCAACTGCACCCGGCTGGACTTTTTCTCTGGCATACAGCGGGATATTTTGCTTAGGACCAAGCCCTTCCTAGTATTTTACAATAGCAGCCCCCTGGCCGGCGCTAGCAGTGGGTGCAGTGTAACAAGAACATTCCCTCCCCAATGTCTGCAATGACTGGAAATGCCAACAACAGAGTATCATGGATAGACTCTTTCACAAAATTGCTGCTGTTATGATGACTCAGAGATAACATACCTATGAAAACTGCACCTAAGAATGGAAAAGTATCAAATTGTAGTCTTTATAACTAAAGACTACAAAGAGACAACAGGTCAAAGTTAAAGCTTGGTGGCTGACAGGCCAGACATATTAACTTTTTTTACAGCTGAAGTACAGATATATTACATTTTAACTAGGCTCGGAGACAAATGAAGTTATGCATTTATTTCAAGCAAACTGATTCTAGGGCAGGAATGAGGACCGTCACAAAATCAGTGTGCATGAATTTTATTAAAAAAATTAGAAGTCATGTTAAGATGAAGCAAGATCAGAGTGAGAATAAAAGAACAAACTGATCACTTAATGCTATTATTGTCTAAAGGGGCAGAAACAAAACACTACAAGAAAGTTGACAAATTAAATGATAAAAATTAGTATATATGAGTGGAGAAATTTAACAAATCTAGATGCTACCACATAGGTGCAGTTCATGGCACAATTAAGCAAATAACATTCAATCATGCTCTGTGACATACATGAAAATGCTGAGCAGGCCCAGTTGATTCTGATGTTGTATGGAGATCGCAAAAGGAAAAGATCTAAGTGACTTTGAAAGAGGGTTCATTGTTAGGACACGGATGGCAAGAGGTTTAGTCACAAGGACAACTGGCTCATGTTTCAATAGGAACAGTGACTAGAGTGATATCTGCATTTAGATCTATGGAAAAGAGATCAGTGAATAGAAACAGTGGTCGACCATACACATTTGAAAACTATGACAAACAAACCTACAAACACACATGGGTGAAAACGTAACCTCCTTGTCAGAGATAACAACACAAATTTTCCAACCAAATTATCAAACCTGGAACAACCTGGAACAACCTGGAAATCCTCTTGCACATACCCTTAATACTAAAGAAACCCCTCTCCCCACCGTGAACCTGAAAACGTGTTTCTAAGTTTCTAGTTACCTTGAGAGCCAGAGACACAGTGCCCCAGGCGGTCCTCCTCCCCGTAGTTAGCTTGCTCTCTCACCACACCAACCTGGAACCCTAAGCGGAAGAACAAGAACAAGATAAACTGGTGGTTAACTGGGACCGACACTTTCACAAAACAGTAATATATCATCCCGAGGGAAAAACAATAATGGTTAATATGTATTGAGCTGCAGCTGAATAATTTCTCAAAACCAACTACGCAATTCAAAAGCAGAAGCCATGCTATTTACTAATGTACATTCTTAGAGATTATATTCATACTTTTTATCTTTCCTTTAAAAAGATAAATCTACACTTCAGGACTTCATTCTGAAAGACCGACGACTATAAAATGATGAAAATTAGCTCAATTTTATTGTCCCCAGGAAACCAAATTTCAACCACTGTCGATCATTTCATTTGGTCTTTTTCCCTTGTGATACCAAAATTTTGAATTTTTTAAAAGTTGAGAAATTAAAACAAAGAATGAGCAAACTGCTTGATGTAAATAAGTCCAACAATAAACTTTCAGCATCATGGAATAGCCAACAAGAGACTACAAATACTGAGATCATGTCTAAACTAATGCTGATTTTAGGACAGAATTTCATCAACTGGAACACACTAGAGGGTATGTGAAATCCTATCATCCAAAGTTCAGTTTTACAACTTCCTGTTCCCACCAGATTCTGTGGACTTCTGTTACCACTAATCCTGTCCTGCAGTGACCCTGTTCATTTTACGCCTCATTCCCCACAATTATTTCCACCAGTGACCCAAGAACCTCTGTACTGTAGGTGTCAACATGATAAGCAATTCCTTGAGCAAATAATTGTGACTTTAAGCTGAAATGGCACCAATATATGAAAGAACTGTCAGCTGACTCCTCCTGACTCCTATCCACTCATGAGGCTTGGTATTCCCTTTTGGTACCACTGCTGATGTCATAATGTCATAAAACCACCCCTTTTCCCACCAGAAACGGCTACGGAAAAGCAACAGTAAAAGATAAGTTATGGCTCCTGTAAGAATAGGAGGATAATTGGAGAAACCAATGTTCATATTGGAGTACAGAGGACCATATTTGGGGCCTCTAAGAGTCAGCATGATTTCAGAGATATTTATAGATTCCTCAGGCCCAGCCTAAAGCCACATTGTTGTCTCGCATTTGATTAGTCTGCTATTGTATTAATAAGAAATGCTGGCTGGGGGGGGGGGCATCTTTTTTTTCAAACGTGTTTAAACATGACAATCATAATAGTTCCTGGAAAGGAAGTGTAACATGTCAAAAAATAATCCACTAAGTTGATGTAGGGCTGTGAAATATTACCATATATATCATGTGACTATAGAAAATGTCTGTTGTTTCATATTATGGTCTATCATTTATTTTTTTGCATCACAATTCACTGTCTTTACATCAATAGTTGTAGTCATTTGGATGATGCTTTGCGGTCTTCCACACAGCACAGATGCAGGCAGGAAATTTTCATGAAGGCAATTCAAAAAAACATGGAGAGTGAATGTAAAACAGAACAAAGTAATTCTGAACAGGAGAAGGACTCCAACCAGCCAAGAAAAAATGAGGCGCTTGTACCTGAACGAGGGGCTACTTCTATTGCATGGATGTTGTTTGCGTATGAAAAAGCCTGACATGGACCAGAAAAATGCATTTAACAACAATACTGTTCTCACATGCTACCACTTGGTCACATCATCAGAGAGACACACAACTGTACATATCCACAGAACCAAATGATGCTGTAGCCATTAATGTCATTACCAACAGTGTATTAGCAATACATACATGGATGACCGATAACTTCTTTAAGTGAAATGAGGATGAAACTGTCCTACTTGTTTTTCCTAAAACAAAAGTTAGCCCCCTGGATTATTATTGATTAACCCCCTGGATTATGTCTGAGGTCAAAAGTCTTGGCGTTATCTATCTTCAGGTCCCACATTAACAAGATGACAAATACATCACTTTTCCACCTTATAAACATCACAAAAGTGTGACCATTTATAAATCAAAAAGACACTGACAAACTCACGCATTCATCGCATAATAAATTATCATTATCATCATCATCATCATTATTCAGTAGTAGTAACTGTACTTTGCAAATTCTGCCGTGGATCAGTCCCCACAACAGACTCAAACACCACTAATCTCTTTTATCACCTATGCAAGAATCAGTTGAACGTACGAGAGTCTATTGATGTTAGCCACAGTTGAGGGTTGAAAACAAACTACAAGCTTAAACATTACAAGACACCACATGGCAAAGCATTACAAAGATGAAGGGAGATCATGGCTAACATTGCACTTACATCTGCAAAAATATGACTATTTATACAGTCAAGAAACAAGGGTTTTGTGAGTTGATGCTACCAATCAACTCAAGGTTCACAAAGCTAAGCTGAAAAGTAATGTAAGAAGAAACACGCCACTCCATTTGGCTACTTCAGATAAAGTATTTATTCACTGAATTTCCTGAAGATGTACTATATCATGATATTTATGATAATCTGGAAATGGAATGACCTATATTGTTCATATTGCAAAGCCCTAAGTATATCTGTATCACAGTACAACACAGGTAGAAACTTGAACTGCTAGTGAAGTCCAAAAGGAGATCTGGTTCTATGATCAAGCTCAGCTTACACACAGACCAGTGGCACAGATAAAGAGATAATTATCTAAAGACACCATTAGTCATTTATTTGACTGTGTTGCAAGCTCTGACTCTCCAGTTCATCAGCTGCTTTCTACCTATTATCTGCAATACAATTCCTTAAAATTAGCAAATGGACCTTTATCAAATTTAATGTGTGATTCGCAGAAACAAAGTTTGTACAACTGCCTAGGGGCACAACTAACGATAACTTTCTCGACAGTTTAATCTGGTATATTATATATAATCATAGTCACCTAGTAAATTTTTGTTGATTGATTTCTCAGCTTGGTTTCAGCTGGATGTGGGACTTAATTCAAAATGTCACACTGCGTCATTAGTAACAGATAAGTCTAGTCATAAAAAGCTTACGTTCATTCCTCACCAACATCAACAGTAGCTAAACCTTACACTTATGCTTCATATCTCGTGCTTGCATAGGAACTGCCTCAAAATATCACTATTTGCTAAACATCATCAATACAAAGTTAATATTGATTTTGATTTGGGGCTGAGCCATTTACATCAGCTTACGACACCTGAACATAGATTTACATGGACATGAGTAAAGCAAAAGTATACATAAAGAACTCTAGGATAGCTAAGGCTAGACACATTCTCCTTTCCCTTTCTGTCCTGTTCTTCAACACAGACAAAAAAGGAAAAAGTGAACAATGAGCCATGACCTAATGACAGAAGTCTATAATTCATGGAAGCATTTGGAGGAAAAAGTGTTTTGTTGCCATCATGCTCTGCACTCAATGTGCTTTCTTTATCACTTCCCCTCCTTCTCATGGGGTATTATAGCCAAGCTTTGTTCCCCATCATGAACCAATCAAGCTGTTTATCACTGTGGCCACTGGCATTACTAAAAAAAAAAAAAAAAAGAAAATCTATGACCACCTGCCCTTCCTCTGCTGTTTGAACAACTAAAAACTCTTTCTCAGCCAGATTTAAGATCCCACCACTGACAACATAATCAATTCTCTCTCTACAACTCACTAAGGAGAAAACATATGTATGAATAGCATCTTATTTTTCATTCATGCATATGGAGGAGCTGTAGCATGACAGCATGCACAGAACTATTTCCAGTTTCATCATTAGCTTTGAGATGTTTCTGAGTGTGTGTGCGTTTTTTGTTTTTTTTTTTTTTTACACATAAAAAAGGTCATGGGGCACATATACTGAAAAGAGTTTATTTCTTCACCAACTTCAAACTCCATTAAAACATAAATCACCTAGTGCAAGTTACCAGTGATGCTGCATACATCCACCCCTTAAATATCACAGATAGTGATACTGTATTTTTTCGGATAACAAAGAAAAATTAAGCTGGATAAGATCAGGGGGAGGAGGAGGACAAGCGGAGCTCTACAGTGACTGTATGTGGGTTCCAATCCTGTCAAAAACCTATGGGAAAGTAATGAAGGAAGGAGCTGAGGAAAAAAAATCCTACGGATCAAAAGTGTGCTGAATTTTAAGTCACACCACATGCTCCTGGTTTAACGGTGGCATAGCTTGACAGTCTATGAAAAACTGCTGATACCACTGTGCAAGAGATTAAGACATGTTTTTTTACTTCACAGAATGGCTTATTGGTACATAATGACCCTGGGTGAGAAATAATATTTCTACATGGATGTAGCAGGCTATTGAATTATTCAAAATTTAATTCATAAGAAAAATTAAGCTGTAAATATCATATACACCAATCAGCAACAACATTAAAACCATCTACCAATATTGTGTAGGTTCTATTTGTGTTGCCAAAAACAGCTCTAACCAATCAAGGCATGGATTCCACTAGACCTTTAATGGTGTCCTCTCAAATCTGGCACAAATAGATTAGCAGCAGTTTCTTTAAGTCCAGTAAATTGCAAGGTAAGGCCTTCATGGATCTGACTTGTTTTTCCAAGAGATCCCAAAGATGCTCTATCAGATTGGGACCTGGGAAATTGGGGGGCCAGGTCAACACTGAACTATTTGTCATGTTCCTGAATAATTTTTGAAGCGTAGCAGAGCACTACTAAAAGAAGCCACTGCCATCAGGGAATACCATTCCCTTGAGGTGCTGTACTTGGTCTGCAACAGTTTTTGGGTAGATGCTATGTCTCAAAGTAACATCCTCATGTATGCCATGACCCATTTTTTTGTCAGCAGAACACATTACATCCTGGTGCCATCTCTTCCTGAGGTAAATGTCACCCCCCCCATCCACCTGACATAAAAGAAAACGTGATTCATCAAACAGGCAACCTTCTTCCACTGCTCCATGATCCAGTTCAGACACTCATGTGCCCATCGTTGGTGCTTTCATTGGTGGACAGGGATCAGCATGGGCTCCCTGATTGGTCTGGGGCTAGATAGTCCAATGTTTCACAAGATCTGAGGTTCGGAGATGTCCTAACCCAGTCGTCTAGACATCACAATTTGACCCTTGACAAAGTCGCTCAAATCCTTACACTTGCCCATTTTTCCAGCTTCCAAGGCATCAACTTCAGGAACTTTGTGTTTACTTACTGCCTAATTCACACCCCCAGCCACTGTAACAAGATAATGTTAATAATTTCACCTATCAATATTTTTATAGTTGAGCCTGATATGATGAATCATATGTGATGTAAATCACCTGAAATATTAAAATCTAATAATTCCCATTTGACAACTTAGAGAAGGAAATAAATATAAGTCAAACGGTGTCTTCACCATGTAATCTAAATCATGTTATCAAAAACACACCCCTGAGATAATTTATGTTCCTGTCCAGCCCCGGACATACTTGAGATGCAGTCAGACGGAGTATTTTGGGCTGCAAGTGCCTTGCAAATGTTACAGTGATATCATAGAGCAAATGGGAGTCTTCCAAGTCTTCCACCCTCTCAAAAGTATACTTTTGAGGTTTTTTTCTGGTGCATCAGTTTCATATGTCTACCAAGCGTAAGAGTGACATTTTCGGCAGCTGCTTCTTGCTACACTGCATCTCATCCAGTTTAGAATCACAAACCACTGTGCAAATCAGGATACAACAAGTGTACACTGTTTCACTGTCATAATGCCAGATAATTATTGTTGTCAACAGCTACTGTACTGTGGTCATCTGTTTGGCAGCTTTACTGGGTGTGTAAAAGGAATGAAAAAATGGCTGCTTTAATAGCATTTAATCTCTTGAGCTACTCCATGATCATCATCTAGATGAGTATTTTAAGGAGAGGCCTACCCTGAGCTCTGTCAAGAGCTTTCTGTCAAGGACTGCCACTGACAGCAATTTCACTTGTTGAATCATCTGAACAGCTGTTGATAAGGTCAGCTAGAGCCAGCAGTGTGGGACACACCACAAAAACTACAAATGATGATCTGCCATACATCTCCCAAAAGCACCTGACAACTTAAAGTCAGCATTCTTGGGTTGCAACAGGTTTGCGGAGAAGACGCCTGAGGACCGTAGACTGCATGCAGGTATGTGTGGGATTAATATGGCTCATAAAGTAAAATAAAATAGAACCTTGGAATAAATTCCATCGTAAAGAAGTACTTGAATTGCTGAATATTCCTAATCTAACACTATAATTCAAAATCAAAGTAAATTTTGATCAGCGATGAACTTAGTCCATCTGAATGCTCACTATATTCATCTAATCCCAAATTTCTGCTGTCAAGTTGGCATTACTGTGTTAAATTTCACAGTTGTTTCTATTTTTGTAGAAAGTGTTCTCGGTTCCACTGATGCCAGCAGCTGGTTTGTTCTGGTCTTGTTGGAAGCAAACCGCTATACTGTCACTAGAAAGATCTGTTTTTTTATCACATTGCACTCGGGCTCCAACACCAAACATTGCTGAGCTGCAGAGAGGACTTTTACCATGTCAGGATATTTCTCATCACCGTTCTGAATCTACACTGGCAGGCCTTCCATCACAGCCTGCTGTTTTTAAGCTCACCTGTGAAAAGTGTTAAGGTACTGGCTCAAAGGCCGTGGAATATTGGCGCCTTACTTCTTAAACTGAGACTAAACCTCTTCCAATTCTCCAGTTTGGACAAGACCTCAAGCGCTCTCCAAGAGAAAAGGAGTTCAAAGGTGAACAGGGCAAGCTCAATTGGTAAATTCCTTGATTCCAAGAATCTGTATGAACACAAATGTGCAATATGGATTAAGCAAGTTGAAGTTGTCTGTCAACGATACTCACACAATACCAGAAACTGCAACTTTTTTTTTTTTTTTAACAATTATGCAACTCATCCAGTGGTTTACCCAAGTCTTATTTTCTTACCTAATCCTCAGAAAAGCATTTAGCACAACTAAAGCATACATTTTTATCAGTATGGCTTTACTACCTGTTCCTGGGACAAGCATTACATAATGAACCACGATAAAAACCACATGGATAAGATCTTAAAATAGTCAGTAGTAGACAGTAGAAAAAGGAGACACTCCAGCTAAGCTGAATATTTATCACTCTGTACTACAATATACTCATATGATGGTGGAAGTTTAACTCCTGCAATGGTTAATGTAAAATGATTGATCCAAAAAAAAAAAAAAAGTCCTTTTAAGAAAAAAAAAAAAAGAAGTAAAGAGCAGGTACTGTTTTGTTTCTCCAAATACATCATAGCTCAAAACAAGTGGTTGCGGCTCATTATAAATAACTTTTTATAACTGATTTTTTTAACAAATCAGGTATTTTTTTTCCTAGTGAGTCTAGCGGCGCTTGATTCAAACAGGCACATGGTGGAAAAACACAATTTCACTGATCTAAGTCTCTACATATTGTCAACTGACGTATCAAATAATAATTTAACCTTAAGTTTAAGTTTTTCCACAGTTCACAGTTTAAGAATGAAGCTTTTGAAAAGCACTAGTCAGTGAAAATTTAAATTCAGTGGAAAGTATACTTATACAGAAACTGTGGAAAGTGAGGACTTGTTGACTTAATAATTAGCCATCTCACTGACTGCTGTGCATGTATAGTTTAAGTTTATCATAAATGTTCCTAAATTATGTTTTGTTTTAAAAATGCTCCTTTACCCCCAGTATAAATGATGAATTCATCAAGAATTCATTATAGAGATCTTTTATTCAGGCAGTGGTTCAGTTCCTACTCTTCCCCCTTGTTTTGTAACATCAGGATCAAATTAACATAGAAAGGACTGCATATCACCTCTGAATCCTACATAGTTTGGCCAAAGGCTGCACAGGTTTTGTGTGAACTAGAAGCTTTTCTTCATATGGACTGAAGGAACAACAACAAAAAACTGCGTTTGTGTGTGTTTTTTGTGTGTGTGTGTGTGTGTGGATATCATTCCTCTCAACTCAAAGGTCACATTCTCATTAAAGCTACACAAACTAATTATCTCCTAAGCCTCACTGTTGCACCACGAAAGAAACATGTGCCAGCCAGCCCACTGTATCTGTTAACATATAAACAGAAAAGAGAATAGACAATGAGTAAGTTTCTCCTGAGCTACTCTGTACAATTATTATTTGAGCTACACAAACAAACTTGAACTCAATCAGGATATTTTTAAATTTGTCAGGGTTGGCTATGTAAAGCCCCCAATCCCTTTCCAATCCTTTGTTTACAGAAACCTTTTGTGGTCTCGGTATGCCAGCTATGCCCCTGCACAAACAAATAAATAGCAGCAAGCAATCTCAATTAACAATATCCACACTGACAGCATAAAGCCACAAGCAACGCGAGCATGGCCACTCTAGCTCAAGGCTCTTTACAATCCAATTGAAATAAATCTCTAAAAATGTATCTGAATTAAATAAAATATAATAAAGTGGAAAGTCAAAATGGAATATAAGAACCTCAAAAATTCATTTTCTGTGTAAGGAGTCAATTAAGAGGCCTAGGGCACCTCTAGAAGAGCTACTGGAAGGTGTTACTATGAGGGATCAGAGCCAATGTGCATATATAACAACTGTTACCCTGGTGCTTCACCAGTCATAGCCTGAGTTTAAGTTGTTGATTCAATGTCTATAAGAAAAACACAGTTGAAAATAACTCACATGACATCTTGACTAGTGTTTGCCAAAAGGCTTTTGGGAGATCTTGAAATAAAGTGTAGTCCAGACCTCAATCAAACTGAGAATTTGTGGTAGGACTTAATTTAACAGAGCCTGAGGTATCTTGCAAAGCAGAAAAGGAGAAAGTCTTTTGGGTCCACTACAAAACTGATACCTCTATGCAAGCCAAAGGTGCCTCTACTAAATACTGCAATCAATTATTTTGCATTTTATATGTTAATATAAAAGATGGTATATTTTTGTTATCTGCATGTCAAATATACAATTGCTGTGTGGTGGAAAAATTCACTAGTAATCATGTTTCCAATGGTTAAAAGGACTTTCACGCTTGCTCTCTTATGGAAAAACTAACATTTGCATTACAGGGAAGATCAAACGGCTTTGAATAGATATGGGGACCATTTATGGATTTCCTGAAAGAGAGTCCAATGGAGGCCCTTTCCATACAAGAACCTATTAATCTTAAAGTATAAAGTTGAAATAAAGGTAAGTTTGAACAAATTCTACACAGATGGTTTTCTTTCATCTTTTCTTTATCTGTTAATTTTACTATTCATCTATTAAGTCCATTTTGTTGCCTCTGTTTCAGTTAAATCTTACCTTACTTTTTGTCTATACTCACAAGTATGTGTGTGCATATACACTAAGCCTATTTCTTGTCACTTTCTTTCCGTATTGATTATGTTTTGTATGTTTGACATATATTCAAAACAGAATAAATACAATAGTAAAAACTAAATTCATAAAAATTGTAAATTTTTTTCCAAATAACAAGTGTACTAATTCATATACACAATCAATTCATACCAAAGAATTGCTTAATTTGTACTCTCAATTAATATATCTATATTTATTTAATTTAAAAAGATATATTTTTTAAGCTTTGGTAGCCTTGATTACTTAAAATATTGGCGATAGGTTATTTTGGCAAAAGAAGACACCAGTTACCGCGACCAGACAGGTCATTCGAGGGGGAACCAGCCCGGTTTCTCCCTGACTGATCAGACATGTCACAGAATCTTAGTCATATAATTTCATCTAAATTTGATGTCACACTGGTCATTGGCCAATTCTTGTTTATAGTTTGCTGCAGGTTTCCGCTTTTGTATGCATTCATGTCACTGTACAATACAGCACATAACAGTCAGTGTATGTTGTCTAATTGTGGACAATCTAAATGGGCCGTGTTTCATTATTTGAGTTTCATCCAAAACAAAAAAAAACTGGAGTCTGAATTGAGATGTCGGTGCACTTCAGTCACTGGCTGTTAAAGACAGTGTTGTTTTACTTTTGACATGACTTAAACATACCTAACATTTTTTTTTTTTTTTATGAAGGTACACAAATATATAGTTTTCCTCTGTCAGAAAACATAATGGCATCCACCATGACTGAATGCTTTCAAACATTCAATAATAATAAAGTCCAGCCGAGGTTGAACATGTTTTTGAGGGCACCAGTCTCTCTGCATGCAAGAGATAACTTTTGCACGAGTTATTTCAAACGCAAGTTTTCTTATTCTTACACCTGCGTTGTGGGAGCTTTGTTAAACAGGTGTAGGATGAAAACCAGCGTGTCCCGGGTGTTAATGATTTCTAACCGGAAACCAGATCAGCGTGGCAGGTGCCTGTAAGGAACGACGCTGTCAGAAACGGGCCAACGGGTTAAAGTCTCTACGGAGGCACCATCTGATTGTAATGATATGACTAACGATACTGTAAATAAAAGCAACTCCACTTAATAGTGGCAGCCTTGCTCGACGAAAGAAAACTTCTCCATTAGGTCATTTAAAGATCAGAAAGACCAAAGACGCCATCACACCTGTGTAGTGTGTAACCGCCATATTAAAAGCTTTAGAATAAAGGGGAATATAGATTTACATAGGTTTATCTTTTCACTAAGTGGTGTTGTTATTATTACTGTATGGCTGACGATGAATCGTGGCTACAAGCCCCAGGCAGCCAGGGAAACGATTCACCGGGAAGACATCGCTGGCTAGCTGGCTAACGTTAGCTAAGCTTCATTGTTAGCTTGCTACTAAGTGCCTAGCTTAATAACAACGTCCATGCGTCTCCCACCGCTGATCTCGCTTTCAATTTCAGACGGTGCCCGTGGGGAGGGAAACGGGTTTCATTAGCTTCCCCGGCCGCTTTTTTCGAGCTTTATCGCGGGAGGGGAGGACGACTGACGTCCGCTCACAAACACGTATACACACACACACACGAAAACACACACGCAAACATACACAGCTCAGCGTTACAGCTTTAGCTTTAGCCCCGCTTCGTAGCGACCGACACATGGGTGATGATGACAGCGACGATCAAATACAATTCAGGGAAGAAGAAGAAGAAGAAAACCACGCTCACCCAGAACCACCTGGATACTCTGAAGATCACCTCCGAGTCATGGTGAGACGGAGAGTAGCTGTTATCTGAAGGAAAACGTCGTCGAGGAGGAAAAAAAAACGGGACTAAGTTCGGGTAGGGAAAGAAAAAAAAAACCCCGAAACGTCGTCGCGGCGGCGGAGCGGAGCGGAGCGGGGCGCCGCGGTGCGTTGACAGCTCAGCGGGACGGAGCGAGTACTACAGCGGCAGCGAACTGGCCCGAACCGGCTGTCTTGACGGCAGGAAGTGACATGTAACGAAATCACGGGAGCGCGAATAACCGCCCATCGGCCCGGAGTGAACGCGTTACTGATAAACGAGGGGGGCTCCCTCCTTCCCTCCCTCCCTCGTCCTCACCTCCCCCGGCTTTCAGTGACCGGCTCCCGAAAGACGCTACGCGAACGGCGGGTCGGGTCGGGTCGGGTCGGGTCGGGGACGGGCGAGTCGCGGCGCGATCGCTCGCCGGCGGCGGAGATCGTCCGGGCGCGTTTACCCGAGATCCGTGCTCAAGTACGAGGTCGAGGTACTTAACTTTGTACTTCGCTATTTTTCAATTTACGCTACTCGTGGACGGACTGTGACTGGTCCTGGTTAAAACAAAAAAACAAAAAACCAAGAGAGTCCCGCCCCGGATCCTCCAAAATGATCGTAAACCACGCGGCCGCATCGTCTATGGCTGCGTTGTGTTTATTGAGCCTCTCTTCATGGTTGTTTTGCGTCTCAGTGTAGACATCTTGTGTATCTTTGTCTCGTTCTGCGTTTCTAAGTCTTTTTTTTTGCATGTCTTTGTAGATGAGTCGTGTCTCATTTTGGGATATTTTCCAGGTGAAAACCCAGGGGCCGCCTAATCCCGTGAGAACGTGGGCCTCTGACCGATAGACCCCTTCACTAAACCGGCAGTGATTCTGCTGTAGCACATTTCAGATGGTTGACATATTACTTTTTTTTTTACTCAGACAGATGAAGTTAATGTACTTTTTAAATCAAAGTTGTACCTCAAAAACAAACAGGATACGGTTATAAAACACCATAATTAAACAAAATTGTGCCCAAGGGCCAACAAAGCTGGTCGACCGGCTTTGTTGGCTTTTCAAACAAATGTTTTGAACTATAGTTCAAGAAAGGGGCTCTCCAGTGAGTTGGTACTGCATATATATAAAATTTAGGGACTTTCAAGAGACAGATTAAATAATGGATGGGAATCAAATCAGAGGAAGCCTGGATATTCCAGTTTTTATTCCAAAATGTCAACCATGAATTGACCTTCATAAACAACAGATCCCGCTTCTCCTATAATGCAACCAAAATAACCTGGTACCCACAGAAGAAAATTATACAACTGTTTTCACTGTTTAAGTGGTACCATTTTTGATAAGAAAACTGAGCTTTGTGTCAAATCACTATTCTTAAGAAACTCACCGTTCTGTATTATATTATCCCCTTTTAAGTAAGTAACAGCTATTCTCATTCGTCAGAATTCAGTTTCTGATTGATCCCTCATTTATTAAGGATTTGGGCTGCTCTCTCTACTCTTCTTCTACTCCTCTTCCCCCCTCCCCTTCTGGCCAACTTGCAAGGTGAACAGAATGCCATGCGGCCTCTTCCATGTCCTCTGCAGTGGAGCGATCACTGACGCACACGCAAAGAAAAACAGAAAGGCCCATTCCCCAATGCTGCTTCAGATGTGCTAATCCTTGCTCTTGGTCACTTCTGCAAACAGAATTCCACCTTTTCATGTGGGATACACAGTTTGTTTTCCTTTCACCCAATCTCAGAAGGCACAGAGATGAGGCCCACAGATGGAGCAATGCAAGCTCAGCATTTATCATAACTTCAGATGGCATTAAGGGAGTACAAACAAAATCTTTTTTTCTTTGGTTTATTAGATCTGTTAAGAATTACTGGTGAATATCATGAACAGCAATTTGAGTTTGGTCTATTTTCAAGATGATTGTCTGGTTCAAAAGCTTGAGTCAACAACAACCATACAGATAAATCTATTACTTGAATAAACTTTAAAATCCAAATTTACTTGTTTTTAATTAACTGCTCAAAAAGAATCTTATAATTTGTCATTAACATGACTTTATGGAAAATACTAAGATAAGATCATTTCATCTCAATATGATGTTGGTGAAATTCAGTAAAAAAAAAAAAAATACTATTTCATCTCCAGCTCAAGCTATTCAGTCATGTGTACAGGACAAACAAGGTGTTAAGCAATATTAATTGCTACTGCTGATTTCAGCAATTACTTGTTATACTTCATTAGTTGTTTCCCAGTCATTTGCCTCAGACAGACATGTCACTTGAGGAAATGTAACAGGGAGGAGTGAAATATACTTTGTAACATTGCTCTAATCTGTGTATTGTTTGGTTATCAGGCCTTAGGAAGTCCCGTCGGTTAAAAATGCCCTACAGTTGCCCTAGCATGATCCTTTAAAGCCCTGCAGCAGCCACATAGATGGTGGTCTGAGGGATGATGGAGAGGACAGACAAGCTCTGGCCATCTAGTCTGGTGCTTATCTGCTCTGTCGGCCCTTTTCCCAGTCCAGCCCTGATAACCCAGGTCCACAAGCAAAATACAGGATATGACCCAATAACCTTGCAAGGCAGCAGGGGAGCAATATTGTTTTATTAGGGGAGGTCTTTTCCGTAAACCTTCCTAACAGATCTCAGTTCTCAGAGAGTTTGATGAATGCAGTCAGAAGTGTTTTGACCACTAATGTATTTGATGCTTTGCACTGACAAACAGCCACAAGTTAGAGACAAAGCTGTACATTGCACCTATAATAAAACATTCACCGTTACCAGCCAAAACCCTGCATTTTTCTAAATCATTTTTACCAACTCTGATCAGCTGATGTTACATTTTATTACACATACACACATTAGCTAAGCTGTAAAGCAGTTCATCAAAACAAGACAGATAACAGGTCCATGCCAATTTCATTACCTCTTAAACCATCAGAAGTGAGTGTATCTAACAGACAGAGACACTCTCACCCTCTTCACTAACAGACAGAGTGTTCTGTGGGAGTCCAGACACGGCACAAGTGCCGATGTTAAATGGTTTGGGGTTGGCCGACCACTCTTGGAGGGAGAACTCATCACCCTCCTGTTGTTTTGTCTTTGATTCTCTCCACTGGCCATCTGCCTCTTCAAAATCCCACTGGAAAACATGGACCGGTCAACATATTATCATTGAGAATTACATTAAAATGATTTTTCATATTCTACCATGTTTGTATACATTCATATTGTCGCTAATATTACTTATTCTAATATTACGTGGAAACAATTAAAAAAACAAAAAGATTGCTCTATAAAGAAGATATTAAAAGGTGGGCATGCCTAAAAGAGAGGCAGGTTTTGTCGGATTAGTGGCTGCAGGTTGTTCACGCCACCTCAGCTGTTCATTTCTGGAACACAATAATATTGTTATTACTTTTACCTCTGGTTGTTTGTTATGTAAGAGATACTGGAAGTTTAACTTAAAGTTTTTATAACTAATCTTGTATAAGTGCATTAGCTAGACCTAAAATTTGAAAGGTTTACCAGTGTTCACACACACACACACACACACAGTTAAATTCCAGGCCAGAAGCCATCACACAAGAGACCATAAACATCTCTCAAAATAGCAGAAGGTAGCACTGGCCCCCTATAGACAAGGCAACCATTTTACACTACTTCCTAAGCAGACAGGCCCAGCCCAGTTTTGGTCTTTAATCAAAGATCCTTTACAGCAGAACAATTGAGCCACAAGGCAAATCTCAAACAATTCCACCCCCTGCCTCACCCAAGCACAGAACCAGCAATCTGCAGAAATGTGCAAGGAACACACAGCACAATAGACAATTCAAGCTGCAGTAAGATCAGCAAGTTGTGACTGCTCAGTTTAGACAAGCAGCACACTCCAAAAATGTTGTGTGGTTTTATTATGAGTAACAATTATAGAGTTGTTATGAAAAGAAAAAAATAAATTAATGTTCTATGTATGTACTTCTAAAATTGTTCACACTTCAGCCCTTCATTTCTATCCTAAGCTCACTTCGGAGTATTTTACAGTTGGGTAACCTCTGAGTTTAATGTAAAGGAAAAAATGTTGCAACCATATAAAAAGTGAAAGTTTTCACTGACCAACTTGAACTCATCTGAAGAGCTGTGTGTTAAGGATTAAACACTGAGACACTGAGCCAGTTTGTAACTAAACAATATTTCTATTAAATTACCAAGTAAACAGATTCTGTTAATTCTAACTGGCAAGTAGAGAGGGTGTCAGAGAGGGAGGGAGTAACTTGTGACTTTACCTGCTGCTTTGTTTAGACAGACTAAAGATTAGAGACCTGTTAAGTTCTGATCTGCCAAAATTACCTCTTATTGCCAGGAGTGTACAGATTAGGCCTCATGCTGTGGCATGCTGATCTGAACTGCCCCCAAAACACTGAATATTGGTAAGCTCCTGTCATGATCAGTGATAACAGACATCCACTAATCAATGAGAGTTCAGATTGGATTAAGATAAAGAAGGCACAGCAAAATAGTTGTATAAATTACCAAATGCAACATGCATACACAGACATTTTGAACACTCTTAAATTCCTTTTACTTCTCTAACAGACTAGCTGTGCTAAGGGCATTCACGTCATTTGCTTTTTCCTGTTAGGTGAACAATATCCAGCAGCAATTGTTTGTGCTCACACCATTTGCTTTTGTTTCTGTTTAAATGACATCCTCCATAGCTTGGCTTTCTACAGAGGCACAGTGAGGGAGTTTCTCTTGTGAAGATCAGGGCCTGAGAGAGAAAAAGCTTGTAATTACACTCCCCTTGCAAACTCAAACTATGTCTTACAAAGGAATTGAAATTATATAAATGTGAACTGTCAAATGCCAGTTTTGCTATGCAGCCAATACTTAATCTGGGCACAATTGTACACTGAGGAGCAAAGTTCAAATACAAACCTCCCCATACACTTTTATTTGCAAACCCACATGCAAACACTCTTCTCTCTATGGAGTTTGACTCATCTATAAAAACATGCTGACTGTTGTCATCTTACAAGAAACTGACTTACTTCCCTGCACGTCACATGCAAAGCACAAAGCTTGTTTACAAAATCACACACACTGTCCTCACTGCTACTTATTCTGTGAGTTCTTCTGAGTTCCATTCTAAGTTTTTGTGGTTGGTTTTATCTTAAACATGAACTAAAATTACATTAATTCAGATATTTCAGCGGCAGTGAAACAAAAGACTGGAGGGACAGTTTGTCAGCACCAATGACTGTACAGACTGTCTCCAGATGTGTAATCTCATCATGACTGGACAGAACAATCCCTAGTTCTGTGACACTGCCAAGCCTTCAAGTTTATTAGAGTTTATTAGACACTGGGAAACACAATCATATTGTAAATACAACAAATCTCTTCTGTTTCTCAAACATTCATCAGCAAGTATAGCTCTCGGTTTTCACCATTTCATGAACTTCAGTGCTGTGTTGTGCAGGGGAAAACCTGTCACATGAGCCCATACAAAAAAAGCAATAATTAACAAATTCCAGCCATCCCAGCAGTTCATTAAAATTGGATATGATACAAGTTAAACACCTTTCACAGCCGTTATGCGCTACCCTGTATTCCAACATGCTGTCACCACCTAGTGGTAGAGAAAGTCCATTTCATAGCTTTACTTGTACATTTTTTGAGGACTGCCTCTGAGTTCACTGTTAAAACCAGTTTTCATTTCGAGTTTTCTTTAAAAATCCAGAACTGCAAAAAGGCTAAGCTTTTCCTCATAATATGACTAATGATTGCAGATTAATCTGTGAAACAGTGTCAATTTGTCTTTCTTTACAATTTTAAGACAACAGAAACTGAATAAATGGAGGTGAATACTTTGAGGTCAGTAAGTCTTGACAGTGTGACAATGAACCAGTGAGAGCAAAGCCAGGACCCTGAAACTGAAGCATTAACTGTATTGTTTACACCTGAGCTTTTCCTACTGAGGTTTTCAAAATGTCCTCAGTAAAAATAAAAAGGCCTATAGGTAGTTGTGATAATTATTTGGGCAGCTGTTGTTAAAAACTATTCTATTAGTACTTTGCACTGATGTACGGCCCCGTTTGAAAAATGAAACATTTCCCTTGAATCTCTGTTGTGAATGGTTAGCTTGCTGGTATCCACTTTATAAGAAAGTGTCACACTGCTCCAACTTGTGTGCAATAGAGGTTAAATATCAAACACGAGTACCAATACTTAATTTGTCCTACCCACCTCCAGATCAGAACTGACTAGTAAAGAGTCACAGGAGGTATCTGAAAAGCAGGAACTGTCGACTCTGATCACTCGCATTGTCCTGTTGAGAGGCCTGTCCTCCGTCTCCTCCTTGGACAGTGTCCCCTCCTTCAGGCAGATTTATGAACAGAACACAATAGGTTTCACTCAGCACATTGCACTGGAAAGAGCAACCACTGATTCAGGAGGAGAAAGTATACAATGAGATTTTCACTTGAAGAGGGCACATTACAGCCGTTAAAAATCTATACTTAAGGGTTCTTTGCTTCCTTTTCTTGCAGGGTAGATACAGACATCCATGTAATAGCACATTTTAATCATTCCTGGACATTTTTAATCTTTGAAAAAAAGGTTGAATAGTACAGTATGCAAACTCAAGCTAGAACTCAAGCTACAAAATTAGTTGTATTGGTGAAATAGCACATTAATTAAAATTCCTATATTGTCATTGTTAAATATAAGGCAATTTGTACTTTACTCAGGAATATTCCTGTGTCATTGCTAAGGGTTGGAAAAGCCATTGACCATCATTAAGAATGAGGAAGACTTACTTTTGGTTCTGCTGATGAATTAATGATTTGTTTTCTGTGTTTCTTCATGATAGCTGTCTCCTCAGTGGGGATGTCTGAGCCACCTAAAAGGCTTGCTGTGTCTGGAGAAAACCTCATTGAGTGCTGCATGGTTCTATTCTTTAACCGGTGGAGGACAAGTATCTGATCATAGTCGGTAAAAGGTAAACAGCTCCAACCTAGTTGGAAATCAGTTTAATTCACATATATTTAAGCAATTCAAGGCCTAGTTTAAATCTAGTTCCTATATATCTAGAAACAAACGACCAGAGAGTGTTGCAAAGATGTAAATCCTTTCATAGGCTGAATTAATATTGTGTTATGAATGCTACCAGGGACCATCTCCAGTTCTGTGCCCATTTCCTTGGTTTAAGGGATTAAATAGGGGTGTTACATTGGTTTTTGGGAGCTGAAACCCTTGAACCTAAAAGACTGAGTAAGAGAAAGTGACGCTGTTCTATATAAGGATACGAGAAGATCTAAAGTCACACAGCATATTGCAGACAGCAGCCATGGCATGACTCTCAGAAGAAACATAAACTGAGTGTCGTAGAGGAGTATGGCAGTAGTGTAGAGGGCACCAGCCATTGAGCACAGCAGTGCTGAGAACATGTAGGCCCGGGTCAATATCTGTCCCCTGTACTAAGAGAGAAAAAGCATCATTCCCTTAAAACTGATTTATCACTGGGAACAGTTTCGGGAAAGCAATAAGACCAAGAAGTTGAATGGCTCTGACACCAAAACACTCATCTACTGTTTGTCACTTACGGCTCTGCGGACCGCAGGGAACCTGGAGGTACAGGCGATGACAAGAGAGATCAAGCCAAGCATGTAACCCAGGATCTCAGTGTTGAATCTAAATCGGCTGAACTAGAAGACATAAATACGTAAGTCTTTTTTTCTTTTTAATCACACTATCAAAAGGCTGTCCAGAGAGTTGGGGTGTTCTTACCTGGAGATTGATATGCAGCAGTCTCCTCCCGTTGAAAGGCCTGTCTGTTGGGTCGTGGGTGACCCTAGGCTCCAAAAAACCTCCTGCGACCACCATCAATACACACACTGCAAAAAGGTGCTGTCTTCTCCGCCTCCTCATTATCCTCAGCTCCCTTTCTGATGGACAACATACACAGGTGAGGGAATTGCTACAGTTCAAAACGGCTTCAAGAGTTGCCCGGTTCACTTGTTTGGCTATCAATGGAACTCTGATAAGTCTCCTCACTGTTTTGCATATAGGGTTTGGCCTCTTGGGTGCTAATACTAAAACACCTGTGTTGCCTCGCTGGAGTTTATTTGAACATTGACAGAAGCTCTGGGAATTATAAGCTTTGCATGATTAAGACGTGGCTCTGAACGTACCCGTTTTTAAGTTCCAGCACAGGAACGCTGGGAGGCAGCAAGACGTGACATTGACAGCATCCATGGCAGCAGCAAAAGCGCCCATTAAAATCTACAGGGACGCAAGACAAATGCGTTATCTGTTCCTGCAAAAGAGGAGAAGTGCCACGAATAGATCTGTTACCTGTATATACAGCTGTCTAGACAGAATGGCGCCAACGGTGCTGCACAGGTTACCGAGGAAGCAGTAGAAGAAAACGATGGCTTCTCCCGGATTTTCTCCACGAGATTTGCACCTCTGATACACAAGGCTTAAAGCAATATGACACATGCATAATGACAGAACTGGCGTCGTGAATTGCTGGAAAAAAAAAAAAAAACGAAAATGAAAACTACTTACACGAGGCACGACAGGAGTAAAAACAGCGCAGACAGAGAGCTGAGACCGACGAGGACGCAGAGTTTGTCCGCGTCATGGGAGAAACAGGTGGCGAATAAATCCACGCAAAAAGCGAGCGGATTAGAAAAGAAAGGTCCGGTTCGATCATCAGTGATCAGCACGCGTCCCCCCATCTCTACTTGAAATACATTTACATTCCGAATAACTGAAGAAAAAGTAACTGAACATCTATTCAGTCAGGAAAGCCACTCGAGTCAGACGCACGACACGCAGGGAGGGTTTGCGTATTTTAGGGAGGGGCTCAACTGAAATGCAGTTTACACCTAGTTGTGGCAAGAATTTGCGAGAGATTAAAATATCCGGAGACCTTATTTCCTAGTCGTGACTAAGGTATCTCATAATTATGAAATGAGTTGAAATATCAAAACAAAGTGTTGGGAAAAAATTGAGAAGTCCTCACCTCTGTGAAAAGATCTAAACTATTTCGAGGCACATGATGTTGGAATGGATCAGTTAATTAGAAAATTCAGAAAGATTTGCCCTAGTGTCACTTTTTCACACTTTTTCAACCCTTTTTCAAACCAGAAGCCATTTGTTTGAGGAGCAAAGTTCATAACTATCTGTCTCATGAAAGTAACTGTCACAAAATCTAGACTTCAAACAGTTGTGTGATAGAAAAATCAAATAGAGAAGAAGACTCCATTCCAGATCATTTAATCACACAAAAGACCTTAGTGTTATTCTGTAGAATTGAAAGACTGAATATTTATATTAAATACACAGTGTTAAAAGTATTCACAACTACCCCCAGTCCACTATCGGACACTTTCCCTTCCGGGGTTTCCACTGAAAGGGATTCTTCTGCTATTTCCACTTCTGACATATTGAATTATTTCCTTTATTCTGAGCAATGGTTGTATTATCTGTTTCTGGAATAGTTTATTATACTGGAGGTGCTTTATTTGCATGTTTGACATGCTTGTATCATATTTTTACATTCTGATAGCCATTCAACTTGATATTCTACTTCTAACTCAGGGATCTCTAGTGGTTTACGTAAGGTTTACGTAAAACTTTGAACTCCATCAAGTCCTCAAGATGGACTGGTAGGACACCCTAGTACAAGGCAGGAGACCCCCAGGTTGAACCAGTAAATTCTGCAGGCATTCTGCAAAATGTCTAATAGGACCTGGGTATCTGCAGGGACTCTTTGTAGGACATGCCAATCACTTGGATTTCGCTTCTTCTAGAAAAATGTATTGGTGCATTTGGCTAAGTGACGCGGAAAAACTCTCAGTCATTTTTAGTTTCCATAGTGTAGTGGTTATCACGTTCGCCTCACATCGTGAACATGAAAACCACTACACTATGGAAAATTATGGTAAACAAAAAAAAAGGCCGGACGTTGGCATTTGGCCTCAGGTGACTTTAACAACTCCATTCACCTTCGTTACATTAGCCAGGAGCGCTGACAAAGTAGTATCAATGGCCTTGATAACGACCCCACCAAGGCTCAATACCTGAGTTCCAGAACAGTCAGTCGGAACTTCGTCCAGTATTGAACCTTTCTTTGGATATCTCCAGGGACTCTTTGTAGGACATTTCAATCATTTGGATTTGGCTTCTTCTAGAAAAATGCATTGGTGCATTTGTGT